>JAJIZL010022021.1:70609-118322 GCA_023969395.1 Amblyomma maculatum | reverse complement strand
ATGTCCCGGACACGTGTGTTTTTTATCAGTTCACTCGTGCGCCCTGACGGTCACGTCGCCGTGATAATTCCCCCTGGTGGGTGTTTTCTCGGTGTGCATATAAGTGCGGGTTTCAGTTTCCTCTAATAAAGTTGCAAGTTCAGCGCTCTGTCCTTCTTATTCTTCTTTTCCTCTGATTGTGTTCGCGCTGCTGATACATAAGCCTTTATAGGCTCATAGTCGAAGAATCCGTGCTGCGTCTGATTTGGCGCTTCCTCGAGAGCCGCACCACACAGCATACAGAAGCAGACGCAGTACATCAGGAATCAGCGGAGTTTAAAATTGGTTTACAGGAAAGCAAAGGCGCAGTATGTCACACTTCTTCGCAGACACCTGAACCTGAAGGGAAGAGAGGAAGGTGGGAGTGAAAGGGGAAAGAGAGAAAGAGTAGCCGTAGTGGAGAGCTACGGAGTAATTTCTTCGACCATCTGGGAATCTTTAACGTGCACTGACATCGCACAGCACACGGGCGCCTTTGCGTTTCGCCTCCATTCGGTCCAGAAAGGGCAGGTTTCAGCATGACAGTTCAGCGAACACCGCGCTAAAGACTCAACAACCATCGCGCTAGGAATACCTACGCACTTCAGTTGTCTAAAGTGCCCCCTAGAACTTTTTCTGATTAATTATTGAAGCAGAATGTGGACACACTCTACCCACACATCCTGTCCACAGCTCGTGGTGACACACATTGATGGCGCGCTGCCTGGGTAGTGCAGTGGTTACGGCGCTCGACTACTGTGCCCAAGGACGCGGGATCGAATCCCGGCCTTGGCGGCCGCTTTTCGATGGAGGCGAAAAGCAAGGCGCCCGTGTGCTGTGCAATATTAGTGCACGTTAAAGAACCCCAGGTGGTCGAAATTTCCGGAGTCCTCCACTACGGCGTCTCTCATAGCCTGAGTCGCTTTGTGACGTTAAACCCCACAAACCAACTAAACCAAAGCCACTTTATCGGCCCATAAGGCAATAATTGCAGCATTAAAATACACCTGGGGCCTGTAGTAGTTTTCTTGAGGTTTATTAGTATCTGGATATGTAGTTTGTAAGTCCTAGGGTCGCCGGAGAAGGGGTAGGCAGCGAACGCGATGGTTAGATGGCATCCTCGAGGCACTGCAGATGAAGTTATGCGATGTTAGGAAGATAGTGAAAGACCGGAAAGCGTGGCGTGACATGGTCCATAAGGTCACGAAGAGTCGGACACGACTGAACGACTGAACTGAACTGAATTACGCGTGCATTATTTTGGCAGGCTAACTAAGACGATCCGAAAGTGCGCATTTCAAGTTCGGCAAGAAAGCTGCTCCGAGCTGAGCGTAACGTGAGTCGTAGGCGCTGCGTCGCGGAACGCTTACTTTTTCATTCTCTTCTCCTTCCACTTGCATTGTTGTTGGCGGCTCTATCGGCCATGCGTCCTGCAAGGGGTGTATTATATGTATGTGCATGATTACGCGGGAACCAAATGCACCGTGCAGCAGACGCATTTGGCGCCTAGTGAATCTGACTGCACTTTCTTCGTCCATCAAACCGCGCAGCGTACATATGGCTTTGGCAAACACTTTTTCTTCTGGCAACACTGCGATTAACTCCGAATGCTCTTCCGGTTTGAAGAATTCGGGGCGGGGGGGGGGGGGGGGTTTGAAAATATCAAGTAGCGGAGGGGAGGAGGTGTACTTGAACCTGACGTATCCTTGCGCCGGAAGAAAACACTGCGCAGGGTGTCATGAAATACGCGTTGTTTGCAGCTGCGCAACCGGCGCCTTTTCAAACACCGCGCCATTACTACTGGAAGCGCATTGGGGCTCATTGTCATCATCGCCCACATTTGATTAAAAACGTCCGAACCGTGTATGGGAAGGCGCCATAGACAAAAGCTTAAACGTTGTCGCACCAGGCGCCTGTTAGGAGGCTTGACATTTTTGACGGTTCTCCGAAACTACAGAGTGAACACGAACCTTTTTCCGCTATCTAGGGGCGCCTGTTAGGAGGCTTGTCATCTTTGACAGTTATCCGATACTATAGAGGCTCCGGAGCCCTAGATAGCGCGAAAAGGTTCGTGTTCACTGTGTAGTTTCGGAGAAGTGCAAACGATGCCAGGGAGTATTCTACTAAAAGGCGCCTGGTGCCAGGCGCGACTTAGCTGCTTTCTTGCCTGGTGTAAGCCAACCGGAAAGAAAGAATGCGCGCGTATTCAGTTCATTGTGTCCTAATAACTCAATTCGTAGGTAGCAAGCTTTGGTGTCCATGTAACATGAAGAGCTGGTGCTTAATTGTCTGCACAAGAAACATGCACTTAAATGTGGGGCTGGCGTTAGTCCTGAAAGCAGCTTCGGTGGGAACAGCGTGTAACAAGGGCCTTCACTTTTCTAGGCTGTCTGCAGAAGTGAGTCGATAGCCGCGGGATCCATGTTAGCGGGCATTGGTAATTGTGGTCTGTGCACACGTTGAAAACTTGCATAGGCTACGGAGGAACTCTCTAGAAAGCATGAAAAGTGAACCTCTGCTCAGGTTGGGCCATATCGCGCGGTGCAGGCAAAATTTGGCGACGCCTCCTGTCGAGTCGACAGCACGGTTGGAGCAGCTAGAAGGCGGCTGTTATTCTATGGCCTCGCGGAACGCGGCCGTAAAGGAGCTTGTAGCGGGTCGAAGGAAGTCCTCGGATATGATGAGTCCTCTTCCGCCCGACGCCGGTCTTGCTGAGCCCGAGGAGCAGCAACAGCAGCCCACCTGCTCTAAGGTGTCCAAAAAGAAGAAGAAAAAGCGCCCCCAGGAAGACGAAGAGCACGACCAGGCGGCCGCCGAGGTCGAGCCGAAGGCGACTCGTGCAAAGTCCCGGTCGCACGACTCTAAGGCCGAGCTCAAGAAGAAAGAACTCGAACAGAAGCAGGGGATGGATGGGGCTGACAAGAAGGTCGAGTCGTTCATGGACCAGGCTGGCACGAGCACTGCGGTACGTTGCCCACCCAGAGCGCTTTCTCAAGCCACGATCTGGCATCGTCTGTAGTTCGCTCTCGCTTTTCCAGTTTTCCCGGGTTCAAACTGATGAGGAATTTGCATTGAGCAGGACCCCGACGGGTCTGTCCACCTCGTCTTTAGATTCTGTAAGTACTCGGGAACTACAGACGATGCAGCCGGTGGTTTTCGCGATATTATAGGGGTGGAGTTTGGATGCCTTATGAGTGTATTTCCTTCTGCTAGAGTGCGCCGAAGAAGGTGGTCACTGACATCTGGATCAACCCTAAGGAGACAGTCAGCTGGAACCTCGACTCTCTGGTCACGCTGAACGTGCTAGGCAGGGGCAGCTTTGGCATAGTCTACCTGGTGCGCCACCGTGTCAACAGGCAGCTGGCGGCGCTCAAGTATATTCGGAAGAAGAACCAAAACCCGGAAAAGGTAGAGTTGAATGGCAGCGTTTCCGCGTCGCACATTCTAAAAGGGGCCGTATGCCTTGCAGGAGCGGAAGCGCGTAGAAGTTGAAAAATCCGTCTGGGAGGCTGTCACCGACCATCCCTACGTAGTGACCTTCCGCGCCTACTTCGAGACGGCCAAAGGGTAAGACGAGCTAGGCTTCAGTGCATTTCGCCAAGTAACTCTGGAGGTTCGCTCAGCTGTTGAAATCGCTGGAGAGCAGTCGACACGTCGCCCAACTTTTCCCACTGACGACATTTCATTGCACCTTTCCAGCCGGCGCGACATTCTATACCGCCATGGGCACAGCTCAGTACATTACTCTAGAAAGATAAATTGTGAAAACGTTCATTGAATGGAAGTCACTCAGTAGATGAAACGCGGATGGCAGTGTTTGATGGTGCCTTCTGAAAGCCGCGCTGGTGACGGCTAGCCAGTCTAGCTTGGTAATCAGAACGCATTGCGCTTTCGCGCCTTTCGCCGGTAAAAGTTGATAGTACACGCTGAGATACGATAGCAGATCACGTTACAGAGTGTCGCGCATATGTACAACATGTCACTAAATTTCCACTAAACAATACTCTAAATAAACATAGTGTGGTTCGTTTACGTAGGACCGTCCCTGCCATTCCCAGAAGGCGCATACATTGCGACTTCACACCGGATGTTTAAGACTTGTTGACATGCTTCTCAGCAGTGTATACACGAGCGAGAACTGGGCTCCCCCGCTGCGAACATCCCACCTATGATGTAATACCGCAACACGGGCACTTGAGGTATGAATAAATGAATGAATAAAAAAATAAACTGCAGCTTTACTTCACAGTGGAGCTTTACTCCACCGCGTCAAGCTTCCCTTGAAACGTGCATTGTCTTTCTTTAGTGCACAATCTCTGTACTCTCCCATTGCTTAGAAAATTATTTTGCCCAAGTGCATTAAATGCGCGTTTCCTCTACGTGAAAGTGTTAAATTAGTTGAGGCACCGATTAGAAAATTTTCTCATTGTCCAGTCGCTTATATAGGCGATGGTCCACAGACTCTCTTGTTACGCTCGGCAGGACGCATTCCAAGAGGTGCATCTGCGTGGTCTCCACTGTCGGCCGGGGAACCTGCCTACGCCAAAGGCCGACCCGGGGAGTAATGCTAATGCTCGTCAAAAAAAGGACGCAGGCGAAGATTTCCCTTGGGCGCACGTGACATGACTCTGCGTCCGAGAGTTTCGGGGTCGTTGTTTATCACGCGCTGAAACCAGAGTGGACTTGGGTTCTCGTGTTTCTTCGCGACTGCATAATGCCCGTCGCTGTCAGAGGGAACTCAACATTGCGGCCTTCTGCGCTTTCAGCCGTATTTAGGGGTTTGACTTTCGGTTCTTGCTTCGAAAATTTGGCGGACGTTTTCGATGTTTGTTTCAGAACTCGACATTCAGTTTTTGTTTTGGCGAATATTTTTTTCTACTCAAAAAAGTTCTTCTAGAGAAGTACACTGTAATTGATAATATATTTCATTGAAATAACAAGCAGTTCATGTAGCCGTATTGGTTAAATACACAAATATCTGCAATAAGAGCTATCCTGTACGAATGAGGTTGAGCAGTCGGAATGAACAAGCAACAAACTCTAAATTAACTGATCGGACCTTGAAGCAAAAACGTAAAAGGAAGTTTAGTTTAAATATCTGTCAGTCATGCATCTCTCTCTGTCATGTGCTCTGGGCTAAACGAGAGCACCGCGTACCGTATGGTTCGCATAATGAGGCAGCGAAGGACCTGCATGCTGCTTAACCGTTGCGGATACCAGGAGATGACATTTTGGTGCCTTAGTATGTATGGCGCCGCGCTGATGGCTGCTTAAAGTTGTCAGTGAACTTACGTGCAGCGCAAAATCCTACCTACGCTAGCTGACAGTACTTAGCGAGGGAGCCTTCTGATCTGCAACGGCATGTCTAAATTCGGGGTTCGATGCCTCATCTGATAACTCCGAACAATATACTAAATTCTAAATAACTGCTGTCTCACCGCGCTCCTTGTTGCAACCATTTCTTAATTTTCTGCATTGACTTACTGTAACTGTTATTGAGTAGCCAGCTTTAGTTGGGACATGCATATAAGATATGCAGACACTTTTCGGTTGAAACGAGAATTTTCAGGGAATGAATGTGGCGTAATTTAATCTGTTTTTCGATTTGAACCAGAAAGTCTGGTCGCCACTGTGGCGCGATGGCGATTGCGGGGAAAACCACATCACGGAAGGAATGAGATGTTACAGTACGAGCAGCGCCTAGCTGCTTCTAATTGACTCTCCCTCATGAAATAAAAAAAAAAAAAAAACATACGGTGGTGGTGGCCGACTCTACAGGAGCGGTGGAAGTAATATGATGCGAGCTTTGGCATGAAAAAAAAAAAAGGGAGAAAGGCGCTGTCTCGCGAGTTCTAGCAAAAGAGTTTGGAGTTAGAACAGCTCAGTTTCAGTAGCAGTATACAGACACCACGCATACTGCGCCAAAACAATACGAATATGTTAAGCCAGTAATAAAGCGCAGCATAAATGTACACTCCAGCAATATCATTCTTGACAATCAGCGATATCGAAATCTAGGAACATAATGAACTCTTTTATCAATAAAGAAGTTCGCCACAATTTGCGAGATGGAAACTTAAAGCAAGGGCGCATGGCGTAGGTGCTCCTCCATCAGATGACGGAGGTGACGGAACAAGGGGAGCACTTTTAGCCGAACTTGTTTGTGCATACTCAGGAAGAAGGAAAAACCGGCTTTGAGAATGAGGCGTGAGCCTAAGTATATTCTTCATAGAAACCATAACTCTTGCATGCAGCTCCGCTGTGCGCGTGTGCGCGCTTCACTAACGCCTCTTCCGCTCTGTGCGAATACAAGGGATCCGACTGGCTTTCGATTGGGGCGTGCTTGCAGCGCAGCAGTAGGCTGCGTTCAGAAAAGCAGTAAAACCCAAGGAACTCTAGTTCAGATGCCTCTAATAGCGAAAAAAAGCGTAATCCTCGGAGAACCTGCGGCAGTAATAATACTGCAAGAATCTGTGTGCCGGGCTACAAAGTGCGTGCGGAGAGAAGCCTAGCGGCTGAATCGGTGTAAGAAAACGCGCAGGATCATTCAGCGATATTCCAAAAAGCTATCCAAACGTTGACCCGACCATTACGATGGTAAAAGAATGTTCTACTAGACAGATGTTCTTTTGGCCGCATAGTCAGTTGCTTGGAAATGACCAGCAGAATACATTACCCGAACACGCGCATTCGAGTTGTGCACACAATTTTGAGCATAACCGCAAGTTAAATGAACTGCGCGGAAAGGCAGTGTACTGCGCGCCGTCTAAATAAGAATGCTATGATGAACAACGGGAAGAAGTCGCGTCAAGCGCCGCGCGTGACGTGCGAGAAATAGTGGTGCCATTCATGGAGGTATTTTTGTTGTAAAATCCTAACTACGCCTCGTATAAGCTAAGGCCGACTTCTAACTTCTTTTTCTCACCCTCGCCCACCGTGTTGACTCAGGGGTTAAGGACGCTCGACTGCTGAGCCAGAGACACGGGTTCGATCCCTCCCACGGCGGCCGCATTTCGAAGGAGGCGAAACGCAAGGCGCCCGTATATTTTGCCATAGCGGTAGATGTGAGATAACCGTAGGTTTTCAAATATTCCCGCCCGGGTGGCGCAGTGGTTACGGCGCTCGACTACTGTTCCCGATCCCGGCCTCGGCGGCCTCTTTTCGATGGAGGCGAAAAGCAAGGCGCCCGTGTGCTGTGCGATGTCAGTGCACGTTAAAGAACCCCAGGTGGCCGAAATTTCCGGAGTCCTCCACTACGGCGTCTCTCATAGCCTGAGTCGCTTTGGGACGTTAAACCCCACAAACCGATCAAACCAATCATCAAATAATCCGGAGCCCTCCACTATGGCACCCCCATAGCCTGAATTGCTTTGGGACGTCAACGCGGACCCCCCCTACCCCTCAACACGCCACACCAGCCATAAAACCGTCTTTTAAACCATCAGACTGCTGCCGTCGTGATTCTATGGAAGGTTTCCTGCACGGTGGCGCCTTCTCTCCGAACTCTTGGGTCGGCATATAGATTAGGCCAAAGTGCGGGAATGTGAGTGCGTGCTACTTTCGCGCCAGTAGAAATGCTAGGTGGATTATATTTATCGCAGATTTTATGCATCAAATTCATTTATGAGAAATAAAATTACATGTAGTAGGCAAATAAGGACGCATCGTAGCATAACGCAGTGTATAGTAAGAAAAGCCAGGAAACAAACTGGATTATTTGATGGCAATTGCTTACTGAAAAAACCTGATGAATTCCCCAAAAGATACCACGGGTAATCAAAGCACTCCACCCTCCCTGCGTCCACTGGGGCGTGGTCCTTGTTTTCTAAACTGATGGGAGCGCATGGTGTCTGTCGCAGCTGGTGCTTCGTGATGGAGTACCTGCCCGAGGGCTCCATCCGCGACCTGGTGCGCAAGAAGGGGCCCTTCAAGGAGGAGACTGCTCGCCTGCTGTCGGCTCAGGTCGCCTTGGCCATACAGCACGTGCACGAAAAAGGCAGGCAGTCTTTCACGTCCTCACAAAAATTGTATTTTATTTTTGTTTTCTTTGAAAATATCTTCTCAAGTAGCGTTTATAGAAGTATGCTCGCCACCCTCTGGCAGTAATTAAAGTGAGCTAAATGCGTTTTAACGTATTTGAACATAGCAGTACGACAGACAGTCTCTGAGGAAAAAAGACAAATATAAAATATAACGGGGATTCTGCGATATCTATGCGCCCTTATAGAAATGAATACAGAAAAATGGAGTAGGCAAAGACCCATAGAATCGCTGCCGATGTGCAGAATTTTTGAGGCGCTTCCTTCTCCACAGAGCTGGCCGTGGCAACCCTTAGAAAACTTAAGCGTTGTCCAATTTAGATTCGACAGTCCTGTTGGCTTGTACTCGGAAAGTTAGCGCACGACGTATGGGGCAATCTATAAAATGAAATCAATAATATCATTGTGTTCTCAAGTAAAGAAACATAGATAACTCTGAGAACGTCGCCACAACAGTAAAGTTTAATTCCTAAAACCAATATGAAAAACTTCACAGCATATCTTAGTTAGCAAGAGTATGACGCCGTTCTGCGTCAAGCATCCGTGGCGCAATCTGCACAATTATGCGCATATGACAAACTCGCAGCTTTTTCTGAGTTTAGGCTACACCTAACATTGGCTTCTCTGTTCCAGCCGAAGTTAACATCCTTCAAACCTGAAATAAGGAGCTTTTCTATGCTAGTTAGGCAGCGCAGTAAATATTTCTCAAAACGCTGAGCTGATAAGTTTCATGCGCCCAGTAATGATGTTTTCTGAATTCCTAGCGTCGTGTGGACACAGAATGTCGTAAGGGTGGTTAGGTGACAAATCCTAGTGTTGTCATGTCATCTTCCGACCACTGTGACATGAAATTGGTATGAAATTGGTATAAAATTTAGTGTATGATGACGAAAAACTAGTGTTCAGCGTTGGCAGATAATTTTTTTTCCCTTGAAGCCTGAGCATATAATATATCAGCTCAAATATTTGTTTACAATCGAAATATTCAGCGCCGCATGAAAAGTGTGATGTCATATTACGCGCCCGTAAACTCAAGAAGCTAACTTTGTCTTTGTAAAAATGCCTTCCCCCCATAAAATGCCCAGGGTAGTATTGGTCGTCAGCCAAACATGGGCCTATTGATGGAAGTGAATGCTAGTCTGAAAAAAAAAAAAAAAGAAAGTACGTTCCCATACACGCTTAAGCAGATCAAAATGTGGCAGCTGTCTTCACCGGTTCATTGAAAAATGCATGCTTTTTGCGGAAGTGAAGTTTGAATGTCGCCGTTTGTAAACGGCCTCTATGCAGGGGGAATCAGTATTCTCCTTAAACAAAGATTTTCATTCGAATAGGTGGTACGTTAAAGCCTTTAGCCTAATGCCTCTTGTTTTTCACGTCATCAATTTATCCCTAGAAAGAAACGGCTTCCAGATGGGTGGAAAATATAGAAAGCTATCAGAATAAAACAAGGGAATGTTTCAGCTCAATATTATTCAGCTGATTGTTCTGACATCAGTTCTTTGTAAAACTTGCAGAACGGGTGGTACACGACTGCCTCAGGGAACATTCTACGGCACACAGTGACTTCTGTAATACTTGTTTGAGGCTTTCCTTGATGGGCACTTGGCGCCGTGTCGCAGCAGAATGCGTTCGACGTAGAGCTTGCTGACTTCCGCTGCACACCATTAGGAAGGGTGTTTACTTTGGCATAGCGAGTAATGTAACCGATTGCCACGTTGATCCTTTTGTTGCTCTTTGATGAAGTCGGGAATGGACCAAACAGATCCATCCTAATTTGTTGAAAGGGCATAAGTCGGGAGCGGTATGTTGTTCACTAGCTCAACTGGTCTGATCGGGGGCGTCTTGCGTCGCTGACATTCACGGCACGTTTTCACGTAAAGTGCAACGTGGGCGGTTAATCGCGGCCAATGATACTTCTCTTCAGTTCGGCGCAGTGTGCGTGTAAAACCGAGATGCCCTGCGATAGGCTCATTGTGAGACGCTAGCAGAATGTTACTGACGCTTTTAGGAACAAGAAGGATGAGCGGTTCTATTGGGTGCGAAGTTATTTTTACGAGTATGCTGTTGTATAATGCGAAGGACGACAACTGACGTCTCAAGATAGCCAGAAGAGAAGGTCTTGCCTTCTAGGTAATCTACTAGATTTTGCAACTAAAGATCCGAGCACTGCTGTTGTGCGAAATTGCTGGCGCTTACCGGTCCCAAGAAGGGGTCGCCGTCGTCTTCTTCCGTGGGAGCGTGACGGGTGCTCGGGATAAGCGGTCTGCGTCGGAATGCTTGCGGCCAGACTTGTAGACTACATAAATGTCAAATTCCTGAAGACGTAGGCTCCATTGAGCAAGGCGTCCGGAAGGATTTTCGAACTGAGCATAGCGCGTTGTGATCGCTTACCACTTTGAATGGTCGACCGTATAGGTACGGGTGGAACTTTGAAGTGGCCCAGATTGTCGCGAGGCCCTACTTCTCTTTCGTCGAGTAATGGGTTTCTACTTTTGAGAGAGACTTGCTAGCATACGCGATAGCATTCTCCTGCCCGGCACTCTTCCAAACGAGAACGGCGCCTAGGCCCACACTGCTCGCGTCGGTGTAAATTTCAGTCTCGGTGTTTTCATCAAAGTGACCTAGGACAGGAGGGAACCGTAGGTGGCGCTTAAGTTCGTGGAAGGCTTCTGCTTGCGGTGCTTCCCATTTAAATGACACGTTAGCCTTTGTAAGCTTCGTGAAGGGCTTGGCGATGTGCGAGTAATTCGTAACAAATGCTTCATGTGCGCACAGCCCAAGGAATCGGCGCACTGCTTTCTTGTTAGCCGGCAGTGGAAACTGCTTAATCGCAGCTGTTTTATTTTGGGTCTGGGCAAATCCGTCCTTGCTTAGTATGTAGCCCAGGAACAACAGCTCCTCATAAGCAAAATGGCACTTCTCTGATATCTACGTCAGCCTGACGGCTTGATTGATTCGAGCATTGTGCGAAGCCCTTTCAAATGGTCTTCAAAGTTCGAAAAGATGAGAAACTATGTCATCTAAGTATACCAGACATATGTGCCACTTCAAGCCAGCCAGTACGGTATCAATCACTCGCTGGAATGTCGCAGGTGCGGAGCAGAGGCCGAATGGCATTACTGTGAGTTCGAAGAGGCCGTCTGGTATGATGAACGCGGTCTTCTCACGATCTCTTTCGTCGACCTCAGTTTGCCAATAGCCGCTATTCGAGCCCGTCGTTGAGAAGTACCTTGCATTACAGTACCGGTCCAGTGTGTCGCCGATGCGAGAGAGAGGGTAAACATCCTTCTTCGTTATGCTATTCAAACGGCGGTAATCGACACAAAAACGAAGTGTCTCGTCTTTCGTCTTTACCAGAACGACAGGAGCCGCCCATGGGCTGTTCGATGGCCAGATGACGTCGTAACGAAGCATTTCATCGACTTCATCGCGGATTGCTTGGCGTTCTCGCCGCGATACACAATAGGGGCTTTGACAAAGAGGTCGGGCGTATTTGTCCGTGATAATACGGTGCTTTGCCAACGGAGTTTGTCGTGCCTTCGAAGCTGACGAAAAGCACTCGCTGTAGCTTCCAAGAAGAGTGCGAATCTTGTCTTGTTTTCTCCTGGGTCGTGCCGTGTTCATATAGAACGTGAGCTGATCTCGAGTGGGTTAAACATTTGTGGGCTGGTCGGGAAGGGCAAATACTTATCGGGTATCTGATAGCGTATCGAGGAAAGCGGTCGTCGTGCCCTCGTTAAGATGCCAGTATTCTTCGAGTAAGTTAGTCACCAGTTCCTGAGCTTGTCCTAGTCGGAGATGGGCGACAGCACTTGCGATGCCAAGCACTCGTTCCAAGAGCAACTGGGTGTTTCGTTCGACGACGCTTTTAGTGGTTTCAGTGTCGCGTTGCCCACGCAGGCTTGATCGGGGCAGTATGGTTAACTCTTCGTCGAGGACGTTTAGAGCGATATGATGCGTCGATGTCGTCGTAGTAGGTATGGCGTTGTGTGTCGAGAGCTTGGTGAGCTTTCAGCGAAGGTCGATGATCATCTGGGAATATCTATACCCAGAATAACGTCTCGCGAGCAGTTCTGTAGGACCACGAAGCTCGTAAGATAAGTACGCCCTATCACTGTTGCTCATGCGGTGCAGCGTCCGGACGCCGTAATAAGGTTACCACCAGCGGTGCGGACTAGCGGGTCATCCCAAGTGGTTGTCACTTTTTTTGAGCTGGGCGGTGAACGCTTCACTGATGACAGAATAGTCGGCTCTGGTGTCAATGAAGGCGGTAACGGTGCGACCGTCGGCAGCAACTTCGAGGTCCCTTGTTCGTGTTCTCGCATTGCATGCTGGCTTCGCCGTCCGGTCTCGGCTTCGTAGTGTACCATGGTCGCGACCGGGGCACACTGTGGTCACTCCGCTGGACGGTGGCGTTAGTTTAACGTGTGGTCGCGTTGTCGTCGATGTTGTCGTCGTGCACAGCGGCGATGTAATTGTTGCGGCGTCGTCACTCGCCGTCGGCGGCGGAGGATCTTCGTTAGCTCGCCGTGTAGTAACGGCACCTCGAAAGGTTGCTGCCTTTATTGTTTTCCCTATGGGGGCTACAGGGGATCTTTCCCGCAGGTAGCTGCGGCCGGGAGACGCAAAGCGCTCTCTGAACGGCGATGGAGATCAGGATAGACAGCGTGGCGACGCATGCTCTCGTCTGCGCAGAAACTGGTCGATTTCCTATGGATGCTAGACAGGAATGGATCGTGCGACGTCTACGGCGAAACTACACAAGTCAATCCGTCTGTACGAACAGTGACGAAGGATATGGCCGGCTTCACCGCAGTGGAGGCATATTGCGCAGTTATTTGCTGTCCTCCAGGCGTCGCAGTTCCTGAGGCTTTGAGGGTCGTTCGTAGGCTTGGCGGACGGGGCCAAGGGGCGGCGTGCAGAAGCAGCTTGTCCGCGTCGAGGAGGGCTGAAATCGACGATGACGGAGAGCCAAGCGCATACTGAACTACTTCGCGGACGGCGTCCGCAAGCGTCGCTATTTGGGGCTGTCGGGACAATGGCAGGAGTTGTCATAATTCTTCGCGGGCGATATCACGGATAAGATCCCGCAAGGTTATCGCGCATGTAGGTGAGGCGCGTCATAGGGGCTTGTACTTGAAGACGTGAAGTGGCCAGTTGTACTAGTGGGTTCAGGCGTCCAATTTTTTCTCAATGCTAGCTGCTTCTTGGGTGAATTCCGCCATGGGTTTCGGTAGCTGACGTAAAAGAACAGCTAGAAGTTAGTCTTTTACACTGCACATTAGGAAGCTAACCTTGTTTTTTTTTTTTGTCATGTTGGGATCGGCCCGCGGTGGTAGAGACGTTTCATCTCTTCAACATAGGACAGACTCACTCGGGAGTTGAATTCTGGATTGAAGGTGGGCCTTGGCTCTTTCTTTTCGGACGACACCGTTGTCAAAAACTCCGTCTTAAATATCTGCCAATCCTTCAAAAATGTATCATGATTTTCGAACTAGATTCGCACAGATCATTGAAGAGCGAAGCAGGCTTGCCTTAGCTGGGACTCATCATTCCAGGCGTTGTACGTTCACACGCGTTTAAACAGGTCGAGCCAGTCTTCTGCATCCTCATCCGATGGTCCTTGGAAGCAGGGAGTATCACAGGACTGGATGAAAACCAAAGGTGGTTTCTGTTGGACGGGTGCCATCTTCGGGTGTACGTCACGATGTCGGGATTCAGCACCGTCCACTAGACGCCACGTGGTAATGACAATGTCGTGGGCACTAAGGAGTAGACAGACGTAGTAGCCCTTAAATGGGCTCTTTATTGGGCTGACTTGCGCCCTCAAAATAATTAAGGAACTCGGTGGCGTCGATAGCAACAAACGGGCTCGCTAGTCATCGAATTACTAATGTCCGTCGCACCCATGAACGCCCAGTTTAAACCCGGCGAAGAAACTTTTAGCCGCAAATGGTTACTAGCATAATCTGAAACATTGTAGGAACGCACGCGAGTGGCCGGAATTCACTGAGATACATCGTGGCGCATCTTTCGCGACAGAAAACTGATAAAACTGCGTCTCGCGACAATGAGCATGAACAAACAGTCCATAATTGATCCGTATGCTACAATCACAGCGATAAGGCCGCATGCCGGCGGTTGTCGAAAAAGAATAAGGATTTGAATTGTTAGCGGCAATATACTCGTATCTCGCTGTCATCACGGTTAAGGTAGTCATAGTTTGGACAAGGTTGGATGTATCGTAAATCTATTTTGATGCGTATACTGCAGCGAACGTAAATAGCAAACCTGCATAGATTTCAGGAAGTCATGTTTACTGAAGAGCGGAGGGATTAAAAAATTTACGTTAATCCATTATGTCCTTCAATTTCTGAAGTGCTCTTTTTTGAACTAAGTTTTTCAATGTTACCACTTGTCATGCTTTTCTACACTGGAACACAGTAAAACTAATTCCGGAACAGAAAAGGCCGCAGTATATAGCTAATTTAACGAAACAGGTACTAACGGTGCAATATTGTAAAGGCATCTAATAGCTTTACTTAATTCTGCACTCAGCTTAAAGACATGAACGCTCTGGGAATGATTTTTATAAACTAAAATTAATTAATGAACTGTTTTATTCTGGACTTTAAGGGACAATATTATATTTCGAAACTGAAGGCCGTTAACATAAAAGGCGAGTCCCTTCTTTTATTTCCTTATTCGACAATGTGGTCGAAATATCGAACGTCAAAAATACGCATGTGAAAGCTCGTTGAGTTGGCTTTCACGCATTGCAGGTTTATTAAAGGGGGTCACTGGGTGTGATATTGCCACCAAAATCATTTTAACTTCTACGTCATAAAATACACAAACTAGAAGCACGAAGAATGCAAGCCACGCGATTTCAAGAATTCGCAATCCAACTCAGCGATCTTTCAGATGTGTACTTTTTCTATTCAATATTTGGAGCTTGATTGTCGATTAAAGAAATTTAAAAGGGGATTCACAGCCGATACTGTTGGCCTTTAGTTTGGCGGCATAACATTTTCCTTGGGGTAAGAAATAGCGGTTGGATAATGATCAGTTGATTAAACGTCAATCTATCTATGACATGCATGTTCGCCTTGCTGTACAGCCCACCTGCACAGACGTATCTTTCAACCTTTTTAAAATACCATTCTGTAAATGTCAAAAAAGAAAAATGACCACCAAAAAGAAAAATCAACCATAAGATTACAAATATTGTGACTCGCCAAATTGTCGCAAGTACGGCGTCGGTTGCTCTAAAATCTGCGCCAGATGTAGCGAAGAACTGCTATTCGTGCCATTAGTCAGCCGTCAGGCGGAAGTCGAATCATCGAACACAAATGCAAGGAAGTCTGCGCACATGCGCCGTACCGCAAGCAGTCGTCGCCGCCGATGTGTTTATGACAAAGACGTTTATAGATGACGCTACATGACACCACATCACGCGTGTAGCGAAGCCGCTAGATGTTGCAACCCTCCGGTCGCGACGACGGTGGTCGATCGGTGCCGTGGCGAGCTGCCTTGGCTTTTTTTTACCTCGGGGTCGATCCTTCGCGGCTCTCCCAGGTGTATCTGGAGGAAGTTCCTCACTATTATGCCGTCTCATTGTCGCTTGTAATCAGCAATTAAGAGCCCTCCTCCCCCGCTATCACAACCCCTATGTATGTTCTTCCAACGTAAAACTGAAACGCGAACAGGATAACTGTGCCCCGAAAACGAAGATACAAAAGCAATGGCTGTTGCATAGGAGATGCAGGCTGCGTCGATTCACACTTGCGCTTTTTGACACAGAATTGAATACCAGTGCGCTATGACACGCAGTCTGCTTCAATTGCGGTTTTCTCGCTTTGATGCCTTCATTGCCAGTTTCTAGGCGTTTCACTTCACGCTGACACGTCTTCACACACATCGGCTACTCACACGAGGTCAACGCAGTTTCTGGAACAATTCTACCGGCTAGTTAGCGCGTGAAGCCGAACAGTGCCGTGAATGCCGTAAGTATAGTCTTGAGTTCAAAAAGGAGAGAAAATAGAAGGAGAGTTGCAAAACCTATTATTCAAGAGAAAAAAATTGTTGTGAAAATGTGTTCAAAGCTCAACCATTAGTTGTAACAAGCAGCATGGTCAAATGAACGAGCATACGGTGCACTTCCTTCCCCGCAAAGTGCTGACAAAGGGTGATTGACCTTTCATGCCAGTGCCAATAAGACAAAAAATAAAACAGACCTACGTGTAGCTCATCAGCCTCGATAATAGGGCTGCCTCCAGAGTCGCCGTTCTAGACTGTCTTCCCTGTTTGCTGCCTCACAGGGTTTCTGCATCGCGACATCAGCTCTTCGAACGTGCTGATTGACAGCCGCGGAAACGCCAAGCTGATTGACTTTGGACTCAGCCAGGTGAGGATATCTTGCAATCTCTTCTTAAGAAGCAGTGCGTGACTAATTGATACGCTGTTTCGCGGCGTATAACGTTTACGGCTTCAGGCTTGGTTCCGGTTGGGAGTGCGCCGAGTGTTCATTTTGAAAAGAACAATTAGCGAAATAAAAACAGGGACGAGAGCTGAACATAGCAAGGGTGCTAACCTTAATCTGTGAAATGATTGGAAGCAAAATATGTGCGCAAGGGTCAGTCGGGAGCTCGCCGAACACTTAGTGATTTTGAAAAGAATGTTAGCGCAAGAAAAACGGGGACGAGAGATTCGGAGAGGACAGGTGGCTAACCTTAATTCGTCAAAGGACTGGGAAGCAATAGACATTCTCGAGGAATAAAATGCTCATGCCCAGCTATCCACGACAAGAAAAGGCGGCAAAACAACCAGTAAAAAGAGAGGTCAGATAATTTAATGAAGATAAACTGAATCAAGAAAGCTAGGCTAAAAACTATCGAAGGAGCAAGTACAAAAACCTACAAACCGAGATTAAAGACTTCCACCTTCTAAGCGCAAAGCTAATATTGATACGTGGAGACGCAGTACCATAGATCCTCCCAGAAGCACAATTGACATGTCGCTGAGAAAATTATAACTTCTCATGTTATGAATGAATGTCACGTGAAGAATCTCTCTGGCTAGCTGTGATTTTGAACGCGAACAGTTGTAGTTTTTGCAAGGAGTGGGTGACATTCTCAGCATATATACAATCTTACGGTATATTGTTGGACACGTCGGCCTCTTACCGACGAATAGCTGGGCATAAGCCTTTCTTTCCTCGAGCGCAGGTTTTGGCTTCTAATTCTTTCAGACATTTCAAGTTCGTTCCGTGTCCACTTTTCCCAACGTAACTGGCACAAAACAAAAACAGCTGGTGTAAAAGCTGACCGAGTATTGTTTTAGGGACGTGTTTTTTTTTTTAATTACAGGAAGGGCAAACATGGAGAAACGGTAGAGTTGTAATCTTGTCAGTTGGTAAAGTTTCTTGGAAAACAAAACAAAAAATTGAAAAGACGCGGCACACTCAACAACTGGACTAATGACTGATTACTGAGCTGCTCATGCTCTGTTTCCTTTCATGGGAGACTGTTTATTTCAGTAAAGCGCAGTTAATAGTCCAGTTGTTGAGTGTGCCTAGTCTCTTCTCTGTTTCGTGTGTGTGTGTGGATAGAAGATAGAATTACACAACCTTAGTGCAAGCAAACCTTTTATCGATCGATGAGGGTATTCCGGAACGTCCAGGGTAATGTATTCCCCGGATGTACGGTGTAAATGCACAACACGTGCTACAACAGCGCCAACATTCAAGGCGTTGCAGCCAGTCAAACCCCGACATCCTTGGCTAGCTGTCGAAATGATGTCACTCATCGACATGTTAAGTGGGGAAAGACGGGGTCGTCAGCCACTGACAAATGAACTCTGTGAGCAGCGGCAACAGCAGGTGTTTCATGACGTCCTTACAGCGACTGTGTTTGAATCACTTTAAACACAAGTTGTCTGTATATTTCATCAAAAATGTTTTTCACACGGATACAGCGGCTTTGAAAGCGATGTTCAATTAGCCGATTCCGCAATGAATTTGATATTAAGCGCTTCATTGATATCTGTCTTGCAAGAGATATAACGTTTCAGTCAGCAGCTGATGAAAAAGTAACCTTCTATAAGGTTTCATTCTTGTTCTTGTTCTTTTGCAGATTGGCACTGAGGCTTGGTGCCGATGTGGCTCACTGGCTTATATGGCACCAGAGGTCATTAGGCAGGAGCTTTATGGTAAGCATGAAACCAGGAACGGACCCTTGAAGCGCAGACGAGAATCGGTTGATATAGAAATGTCGCTTACTGCTTCGTCATTTCCTCACAAGTCCAAACAACAGGAATTCGAGGCAGGATGCAATTAAAAGTTGCATTTAGCGTCTATTTTCACCGCTGACTCTGGATCATTTACTAGCACTTTAATTAAAGATTTTGCATTTGGCGCCAGAGCCGAGCTTGAAGGCAGCTTCCATGCTTTCTTAGCTATCAGAGGTGGAGATGACGAACAGTAGAACGAGCCAGGGAAGGATAGTCGCAGAGTGTAGCTTCTTAGGTTTATTTCATTTAGTTGTTAGAGCATGAGTTGTCTGAGTGGCTATTGGCGTTGGGCAGCTGAGCTCAACGGCGCGTAATCGTAACGCGGCGGAGGAAAAATATGAGGCCACTTAGACTCCTTAAGAAGGAATGCCATAGCATTAGAGTCCCCACCTGCAGTTCCTTCGCGTGTTTGCGTTAGTTTCTTTGAATTCATCTGCACGTCATCTGTGGTGAAGGTAAGTCTCCATACTTTAACGCGATAGCATAAGAGGCACCGTTCTTCATCAAATGCGATGCCAGCATTGTGAGCGAAATGGCATGACTGGCCATTTATTGGTCGGCGGAGACGTCACATATTACGTGGCTGGATCTGCGAACTCAGCCTTCTCCTTTGAAATGAGAGGTTGAAATCAGACCATCCGGGACCCTTGGATCCAGAGTCAAACATGCAATGGAAGAGAAACGAACAAGGCTTGAGGAGGACCCTCAGTTCGCAAGCCAAACTTCAAACAAGGGGTCTTCCCTTTAAACGTTGGCTTGCTTGAGAACTAAGTCACGCAGGAACCTTCGCAGGTCTTCGTAGGAACTTTATGTCCATGCGGCGTTGTCTTTCACATAATATGGTAGCCTTCGGCAGTATGCTCATGAGTACGCGTGAGGTAAGAGGCACGCATTAAAGGATAAGCAACTAAGCGAGTAATTGCATTCACGGAAACGATAATCTTGAACGGAGGACTCAGACTCGAGCCATTAACGAGGTCGCGTCATACCTTTGAAGAAGAAGCTAAGTGTCCCCTAGATTTTTTTCAGTTTGGCGCAGGGATAATTTTTGAATTTAAATTCTGTGAATCGTCCTCGCTCCTTCATGGTTAAGCTACCTTTATGACGTCATTGCTATCTCACTAATCGGGCGCATACCTTAGCAAGGGGTTGTAGACAAGTTTGCACTGGCTATGTGCAATCGTTCAGAAAACGAGTATCTCGAATATAGCACAATATTCACTGCACTGCATTAACAATCCCCCGAACTGCGAGGTAAATCTTGCAAGCGATAAGCAGAGGAACGCCCTATGTGCGCATCTTGTCCCTCATCTCCTTGAGTCGTGATTAAGGTGTAGTTTGGTGCCAGCTTACTTTATGATTAGTCTGTACTGCTGACGTAGCATTGCTTGCATTAGCATTTAGTGAACGTTCGGAAGGCATGCATGACGATGATTCGTTTTCTAAGCGAACCTTACAAATGGCTGAACTGCGTCCGTTTCTTTCGGCCTTGACACCGTTATTCTTTGAGCCCACACAAGGACCAGCAGGGATCACAAAATTCCTATTTCGTGCAATGTTGCCCGACTGATTTCTTATGGGCCTCATGATGAGCCGGCTAGCCAGTCAATTGCGGATCAGCCTCAAGCAAGATTCTTCTGTGAAAGAGCCCTTGTTTTTCACAAGCTCGTTCTTGTTTGATGCGTATGTGAGCTCCACTTGTGGCCGGACAACGTCTTCTCGTTGTCGCCTTGGCAATTTTAACTTACTTAACACGGAATCCAGTCTCCTACAAAGCTTTTTGTACCCATAACGACGAGGCAACAAACGTGCATCTGGCGCCTCAATCGAGTTCAGCTAAAATGAAGGAAACATACAGTAAACTAGACCCCACTTAACACTCCGCTAAAAGAGGCTGCATACTAAATCCTCAGATACGTATATCAATTGATTAGAGATTGTTTTTAGAAGGAGAAAGGAATTAGATGACGCTCCCAGCCTGCTCCTTGGGTAAATGTTATCTATGCCTCCGTACAAAAAATCAGATATTGGCTGGCGCCTATCACGTGGCCGACTACGGAAGGAAACGAGATGTGCTCGCTGTCACGCTGAAGAACGCTGAATCCAAGAGTACAATGGCCCAAGATGCATTCTTAACGGATTTCACGCTAGGTGAGGGGACAACAGCGCCGCGAATCTGGAATTCAAATGAGTGGCGTTCATAAAAATGCACAATAAAATTTAGCTTTGCCTATAATATAGCGTGCTTTAGTGCACTCATACGCAGAAAAGTATTTTTCCGGGAAGCATTGCACACAGACACTTTGAATGGTCTCACCTGTTTTTGCTTTGAAAATGTTTATTAGTGGCTTTGCCCATCGTCAACACTCCTTGATGCAAACACTGCGGTGGCCCGCTCCAGGTATGTCTGCCGATTGGTGGTCTTTCGGCATAGTGCTCTTCGTGATGCTTGTCGGCAAAATCCGGTCCGCATCTACGCCGCCGAGAAAGGCGTCGACCTGCACCTGGCCAGGAGGGATATCCGATACCGGCGTAAGTGCTTGGACCCAGGAGGTGGCAGTCACGGTACCTCCTGAAACCAGGGGCTGTATTCCGTAATCTCTTTTTTTTTTTTTTTTTGGGGGGGGGGGGGGGGTCATTTGAGTCTCAGATATATAATTCGGTTGACAGAAAAGTCAAATTGCTGGGTATAACTTATGCACTACGAATGTAGGTGCAGTACCCAAAAATAGCTTGAAACAAAGAGCTGTTACAAAATAAGTACTGAACTGACGCGCTTTCTGTTGTGTAGCGCTGATAGAGTTGGTTTGTGTTCTTCGTGGCTGCCATTTCAATCGGTGCTCCTAGCTTTTTCATTACACTTGAAAAGAAATATTTTTTCAGCGTTGTGTAGCCGAGAAAACCTACTGGTATAGCGTACACCGAGCCGAAATTTCGTCGTCCGAGCAATACGCCTATGCTTCTGATGCTCGGCAGTCGCAATGATCAAAACGCCTAACACTGTGACACTTGTCAATGCGCTACAACATACATGTTGCGTTGCTTCCCTAGTTTAACCGTGCAGAAACTGCACCTAGATCGGATCACGGGGTCATGTCCAATGCACAGCGCTGCGCTGCGTGGAGTCGCAGCGCCCCCTTCGCGTGGCGAAAGCGGCCCACGCACGTGCAGCCGCTGCAGCTGGCGCGAGCCCCGCTAGGCGCGCGCCGGCTGGGACCCACGGCGCAGTCTGGAGGAATAGCATGAATGCCTCAGCTTTCATGGTTGCGCTTGCACTCTGTATGTTACTTAGCGATGCTCTCAGCGACGCGTCTGGTGACGGCAACGCCACGGTACCCAGCAAGGCCAGCTGGCAATGGCCCAGCACCTTGCGGGCGACTGAGCGCTACAGCCTGCAGCCTTTCGACAGCGGTTGTTTCTTGCTGCCTTGGAGTGCCATATTCACCATTTTCTTCAGAATGCTCACGGACCATCCAACGGACAACACTTTCCTCCGAAATGTGGGCGTGGCGCCCGAATATCTACCCCGCTACGTGGCATCCCACCAGCCTGGCACAAAGCTCCTGCTACTGTTCACGGAGTTCGCGTGGATACTGATGGCCCTTGTCGGCGCAGCTGTAATCGGTGCACGCTTCGCCAATCATTGCGGAGGGGAAAGACTGCAAGAGGTGAACTCCTCCTACATGTATTACTACACAAAGCTCCTGACGATCGCCCAAGGAGTCATCATCCTCGCCCTCTGTGCCTTTGCGCTTGCCTTTACGGCCAACTACGGTCTCAGTTCCAGCATATCCAAAGCTCCAGAATACTTCGAGGACGCGGTACATGACCTGAGGGTATACACAAACCTAACGAGCGATGAATTGGAAGGTGCGCCTAGAAGGCTAGTCGAGGGGGAGCATGCCCGCCTACCCTCTTTCCCGGGATTCGTCGAATTCGCGAGTCTTTTAAAGAGTCCGGTAAGCAGGAACTGGACGGCAAGTCTGCTCACAAGTGCATGGAAGTCTACTGCGCACGAAAGAAGTTTGGCCGCCAGAATCTTAGCAGGTATTTCTGTTCGTGGGTTACAAGGGAAAGAAGTGCAAGCCAAAGCACCCGAAAAGAAAAATGGAACGCCGACAGAACAAGGAATAGTGAAGATGGTACAACGGTTTGTCTGGTTTGACGAAATGACCGGGATATGGGGCTATTATGCCCACCCGATATTACGACCCATTGCCGTCTACTCCCTTGCCATTGCCGCTCTCATCGCGGCGGTAGGGACAGCTCTCGGGCACAAAAATCACTCTGAAGACGAAGACCCGCTCAAGAGGAAGCCGATATCAGACATTGCTGGTCGTACTGTGCTGGCAGGAGCGTGCGTAATGCTCGTGTCTTGCATAGCGTCCCTACTTGTAATCAAACGCAGCATGCCACATGCGATCGCTGGACAGTGCTACTTTTGCGATGCGTACAGAAGAAAGGATTACCAGCAGTTTGACTATGCCCAAGATATGGTTTGGCCGCGCAGTGAAAAAGATATTATATTTGCCAACATGTACGTTGGGGACGTACTGCGGTATTGTGGCGGCGAAGGCGTATCGATAAAATTTTTTATTAGGAAGAATACGAACACCTCCGGTGAAAAAAAGAAGCAGGGTGCGGCAAAGAAAGCAGCACCCAATTTGGTTGCGTTGCTTTCCAGACACTCAAGTCCGCGTTGCAAGGCAGCAGCCTCTGTCGTCGAGCAGCGTGAGGCCCAGTTTTACTGGGCGGAAAGAACCTCGTGGATTTACGATCACCTAGCCGCAACACCATCATTTAGACATTCAGAAAGTCCAAGATCTACCGCATATGACGTCGACGCGGTGAAAACAGCACTCCTCTACTATCTGTGTTCTATCCTTGAGCACTACGCGACCTTGAAAACGCAGTCGAAGCCGGTTTTGGTGCCGGGAGCTTTGCCAAAGGAAGCTGTTGTCGTTGCGAGGCAAGAAAGGGGGCCCGGCATGTGTTCGCCAGTGTTCGGGATTGTCAAAACTGGAGTTTCACTGTTCTGCGACTCGTTCCTTGAGTATTTGAAATCATTGCTATTAACGCTCTTCTTAGCGGTCTTGCTATTTGCCGTGGGCATGCCTGCGCTGTTAATGCTGTCTAAATATTACCTGATCATGCTTCCGCCTGACGAAGCCCTTCAGCCACCACCGCTGACTATGAGGAAGCATGAAAAGGAGAAAAAGCTCGGAACTGCCAGCGTAGAGAGCAGTCGGTTAAGTAGTAGCTCAGGGGACGATCCTGACAGCAATGATAGACATGCCAGTGGTAAGCTGTGGCGTCTCGGAGCTGGTGCGAACGCCACGGCTGCTGGCAGGGCCGCTAATAAGGACAAAGGCAGTAGCCTAGAAGGAAACAAAGTAAGCAGCAAGGCCGACAAACTGGGGAAAGCTTTTGACCTTCCGCAACAAAAATCGCGAGGCCCGGAACCGTTGCGCCTACCGGAGCCCCCTCACGACCTCTTCTCTGAGGACTTGTCAACCATGTTTTTGGAAGACACGGCGAGTAGCTTAAATGACACTGAGGAATACACAGGAGAGCCAGCCATCAGGGTAAAGCATGTTAAAACTCGATCGAAACCGCAGTGGTGCGTCGTTGACACCAGTACAATGACTATACCGATTTCTCAGCTGGAACGGGCGCGAGACTTCCTGACTTCTAGCAGCGCGGCGTCTCTGACGCCTAAAACCTGCAATGTAGAGATCGCGAAGATTCCAACTAAGTCCGCTTGTCCCTTTCACGATATGCGACCGCAGAGGTCGGCTGACCAGAGTTCACAGTACACTGCGACTTCGCCTACAGTGTCCAGTCAGTCGGTGCCACAGAGAAGTGAAACTGAACAAAAGCCACAGAATCTGATGAAACAGAAGTGCGCAATCTGATACTTGCCAATAAATAGTTCGCATTTTTCACACAGCGTGGCGCGCGAACCGTGGTCTGCATTTCGGCTCCGTGGCGGGAAAGAAGCCGCGACAGGGGGGCACGCGCGGCCACGCGTGTTCTTTTCTCCGCCGGCCATTGTAGGCACACACGGGTTCCAGCGGGTATGCCCCCGGAGGGGTAAGGCCTTCCTGATGCGTCACGACGGGAGCTTCCTCCCCGTCTGGAGCGAATTCGGTCGTCGCCTCACCTTGTTGTTCGTCTCATCGCCCAAGAATGCCCAGCTGCTGGAACGCATCGGCAACGCTCGAGGGGTGTTCAGCATCTGTGCCAGCCTGGCCCAGTACCAGCCATCGGCCTTCCGCATGCTAGTGGCCCTCTTCGCCATCAGCGGCTTCATGGTGCCGACGGGACTCGCCTTCCTGGGTTTGCGCTTCATGGGCAAATGCGGAGGCAGACGCGTCCAGGTGATCACCCCGATTTACAATGAGCTGTACAACGGCCACTGTGTCGCCCTTGGCTCGCTCACAATCTCGACGGTCATCGTCAACGTGCTGATTGTGGGCTTCGCCTTCGGTATCCAGAACTCCTTGCGTGAGACTTCCACTTTCTACGCTCGTGGCCTAGATGAGCTGGAAGATTACTTTCGCGGCAAGCACACACCCATGCCATGGAACATGTCGCACTCAGTGCTGAGGAAGGCCGCGTTGCAGGCGCAGAAGCTGGACACCGACTTCAGCGAGGCCTTCAAGGAGTACCTACAGGAGAGGCTAGACGTGAACCCCTTTGAATCCAAAGGCCCATCTTGCGGTAAGCTGCTACGTGCCATGATTGGCTCCAACGACGCGCTCCTAAACGCGAACTGCAGCAGCCTTGAGCAGGCGCAGCATCAACTAGTCCAGAACGCCACGCAGTCGTTTAAGATGAAGACAGTGACAGAGAGAACGCGTCTCGCGCGAGCACTTTGGACAAGGGCTTTCATGGTTGAGAGCAGCGCCAGTGGCAATATAAAGCAGCTCGCCGCCGTAAAGCTCAAGTTTCACAAGTTCGAGAAAAAATTTCGCCTGCGCCACCTTTTTGGATCCCTCGCTCCGCTCACGATGATGGTCTTGGCTATGGTAGTCGGCGTCGTGGGAGCACTGCTGGTCATCGCTCTATCGATGGGCATCCTGAACCACGATCGAGGAATGGCGCCTACGCTGCGAAACACATTTTCGCACCAGGCAGGCCTCATCATGCTCTACTGTCCGGCATTGTTGGGTCTGTGCAGCGTTCTGGCTGTTCCCCTCGCTGGCGTTTTGCTTTCCGGCTGTGTTATCGGCGAGTGCTACATCTGCGAGCCGTACCGCGGCAGGGATAGGCATATTCTGGATGAAGCGGCTACGAAATTGCTCTCCGGTGACACGAGCCTTATTCCGAGCAGAATAATTCACTCCTGCATGGACCCGGATAAACGAGCAGAGAGGCCTCACAACGAAGGAACGAACCTGGAGTTTCCCGAGCAGCTGCAGCGGAGAGACGAGGATCACGCGGCCGCAGAGACAGGATGTGGGACGAACTGCACAACCAGAATGGATCAGGCATTCGCTCTCAACAGCACCGTCGAGCTGAACGACGATATTTTACAGCCGGCACTGTCGGACTTTTACATGAAAATGGTCACCAAGGCGGAGATGATGTTGAGCCGACTGCGTCTGAAAAACCGACACTCTGCAGCTACGGAGTGCCAAACCGTCTACAAAGTGATGAACCAGGGTTACAGCCTGTTCTGCGGAACACTCCTAGGCAACTATCATGGCGCTTGGACTAGTCTCCTCTTGCTTGCCACCTTGATGATAATTACAGCTGTCGTCAGTTTGCGCTTATCCAAATTCCACCTAGTTATGGAGCAGTACTGCTATGCGGGCTGGGACAAGCGCATCTTGCGTAAGTCTCCTCGGCGGCGCAAGGGGGCGAGGAAGCGACACAGCCCAAGGCCGTCCTTTGAGGATCTGTCTATGCGAGCGGACAATAAGGACAGCAAGAGTAGCTTGAGCACTGGAGACGAACAGTCCGGCGACGCAGGCAGCGACACGATTCCCACGCAGACTACCGGACAGCATGGGGACAGCCAAGAGGAGGTACGATCCGTAGGACTCTGGGAGTCTGAGGCTTGGTTGCTGGGTTCTCTGAACAAGGACGTCCCATCACGCTCAGCTGGCACATCTGAGGACACCCCCCTGGAGGAGAAGGAAGAGGCCAGCCAGAGCAATACGGAGCATGGAGTTGAGGCGAACACCGAAGAACAGGCACTGGCTGCCGATGTTTGAACATTTGTGACTGTACTATAAACCTAGCTTTTTCCTTTCGTTTGACGTTGCTGTTCTTTGCGGTGTGCTGACGTTTTGGCGTGTGTTATGTTTCACTGGAACTTTACTCTTTTTTTTTTTACTAGTGGCCTTGATTGCCCCTTTGAAAATCCCAAGGACTCTGTCGAGGTCTGCTCAAACGCTGCTGAGAGAGATCCTCAAAGAGGTAAGCTCATCTTTACTGTCATTCTTTTCTGATTCACATCTTTTCGCGACGAGACATCACCACGCAGTTGCAGCTTAGCTCAGCGCCGAAGACAGCCAACAGTCCTTGCCGGCGAAAGGCATTCCGCGTTCAGGTAGGAAATATTGCAAAAATTCTGCAGGAAAAAGCTATTTAATTATCTTTCATAATTTTATAAGCTGCCAACACAGAGCAGGAAATTAAGCATGCCAGGCGAGTCAACAGCGACTTTACGCTGACGCAATTGGGCGGCAGGTTAGCGCCATGCTACGCAGGATATGTCTTGCGCTGCTGGAGGCAAGCGGGGCTGGTGCGCTTAATGGCATTCTGTTCCACTTGACTACTGCTACTAGGCCTACTTGCTTTCTAATCGGGAATTTCAGCCAAGCGTAAGTTATTTAACGCGCAGCCACTTTTCTGGCAGCTAGATGCTCTTAGTACGAAGAATGGCGCGACCAAGCAATGCGTTGGGCATGTGCCGAATCCCTGTCGTGTTTTTACGTCATCCCTGCGCCTAGGCCCCTTTTCACTATAGCGCAGCTAACGTTAGGCTAGGTGCCTGTACGTCCTTCATTGCTCAGGGCAGAGAATCGTGGCAGTGCTGCTGCACTAGTTGCGTGTTAAGTGCGCGAGGCACCCTTCAGGCACCCAACTTGCAACGGACATGCGCGAACCTTTATTTTGTACTAAGTTCTGGAGTGCAGCTCCCCAGCACTTCAAAGCTGTGTTTACATCTTAAGTTGAGGGTAAGAGCATTTTGTGAGTTTCCTTCCGAGGTGATCCTTCGAAAGAAAGGACATGGAACTAAGCATCGTTCAAGTTTTTTCTATAGGAAAAGGTGCAGGCTTGGTCCTTTACTCGGGAAGCAACTAAAACGAACAGCACAAAATCGAATCGATTCTTTTTGAATACATCAAAATAGCTGCGCTTTAGCGTAGCGACTTACGCCTTTGTGACATTAGGGAAAAATGGGCCGCTGCGGTGTGCGTTCTGTGACTGCTATCTGGAGCACCATAAACTGGAGCGGCTTACAAACTTGTTTTCTTGCATTTTTGTCCTTCGAAGCGCATCCAAACAGCCCAAGCATCACTGCCATATTATTCGGAGCGGGGTTTTCTGCGGTGCTGCTGTTATCGCAACATTTTCCGCCGAATTGTAGTGGGCTCGAAACCAAGCCAAGTCGCATCTTCTCTTCATTTCAGAATCCAAAAAGGCGGCTTGGATGCAGACCCGAAGGTGGCTTCGACGACCTGATGAAGAACCCCTTTTACGCTCCCATTGACTGGTCCGAGGTTTCATGTAAGTGCCATTTTCTCATGGGTCTGAAACGCACTTTCGCGCATCTGTGCTCCGACGTAGCGGGAGCTATAGATGCTCGAGAGTGCGGCTCGTTAATATTGAACTGAAAGAAAAGAGATACTAACTCGCCCACTAGGAACCCGGTTACAGGGCCCAAGGGCTGAATCGTCTACCCTGCGCAGCTGGTTGCTGACGTATCGACTGGTCGAGTCGTAAGTTGTATGGTATACTTATATGCCAAGCATAAACAAGGCTGAGAGGAATGGTTCCTAAAGTGCATCATTGCACAACTTGTAGCTCGTTCACAGCTTTTCACTCCTTGTAAGCGACTTTTGCTGATTGTGCTGTAACATGCCGGCTTCTTTGCACTCCGTATAGTTCACGCATGCTACAAGGGACATGCTCCTAGGGCGGTGATGTTTTCGCCACTCGACGTGATGTGCGAGGTGTTAATTGCAACACAGGGCCCCGCACTCAATCCACAGGTTCCGCAGGAAAGGAAAAGAAACTAAGATTTCTTAAAAAGGCCCGTAAGACCAAGCGCTGTCCAAAGTGTGCGGCTAAAGATCGGGAAAAAAGGTAGCGCACTTGCTTTCCTCTCTACTGTTTGCTGCTTCGCTTATAGACATCATCCAGCACAAAACATTCCACTTATCACGTCAAGGAGTACAAGGGCTAGGCGCCTTGTCTAGAAACGCACAACTTTGCCAAGCGGTTTTCACCGAGACTTCCGGTTTAAGACTCGCTACTCTCGTACACAGATTTGCGGTCGGGACGTATTCCGCCGAGGGAGGCTTTGCGGCGGCAAGAAGCAGGAAAGCCCTTGCGCTGTCGTACGGGGCTGTCGGTGACGTGCGCTTCTAACCGTAGCCACAACCTGGTGCCTACAAGCAGTACTGAGTTTCCTGACCGCAAAATCCCATCTGAGTGCGAGACAGCGAGCAGAAAAGATTCATTTTCGTAGTGAGTTTCAAATGCTTTGCTGGTCACTTCGTTATTCTCTGGCCCGTTCATAGGGAGTGTTGAAGTAGTATGTACAGATGTTGGCGGAAAAGATGCGATAAAACGATCACATGTTCCTAGTTGCGTTTTACACAACTATGGATCGTGTCTGCTTCTAAAATTGCTCAGTAACGTGTCAGGGAAACAGGTGTTCCATTCGAAGCCACCATTAAGTGAAAAGGTTCGCTATGCACCCCATAACACCATGTACTGTACTACACGCAGCGAGTACGCATGCTTTCACGTTCCGTTCAATGGTAACTGAGTAGCCAAGGCCAGTAGCGCTTCACTCTCTTTACCAGTTCAATCTGGTAGCGTTAATTCGCAACAATGGGGATAACATATCTAGGAATAGGTTGTCCTCTTGTACATAACTAAGCGGTCGCCACATACGCCTTCGACCATGTTGGCCGTACACTTATGATTCCCACACTCCGCGACATGGATTAAGGATTCGATATTCCGCTTGTTCAAACATCGATCGCGGATGCTTTACTGGGAATCCATGCCCAGAATAGGATACTGAATTACAAAAATGAATAAATAAAAAATAAATAGGGACAGATCGAGTTCGTCCCAGCTAATCTGTTTTGACATTCTGAACGTTCAGCTGTTTTTTACGGGTTACGCAAGGCTCTCCACACTCCAGTAGGGAGAGGAAGGCGGGGTACAGTGAATACTTTCTGATAGCGCGCCTCTTCGCAAATACGTTCACCCTTTGCTTCTGCGCCGTGCCTGCAAGAAATTTTCTCCCTTACGACGGCCTCCGTTAGGTCGCAGAAAATCAAAGGCTGGCTTTTATGCGTTGCACGTTTTGATTGCTGCGTTGGCAAAGTTACACAAAACGCAATATTGAAAAAGGACCGTGGACGCACGTGTTCGCAAGTGTCAGCTGTTCATCTCTCACTTGTAATCCTCAACGATGAAGGAATGGAAGAATGAACTCTGAAGTCAAGGCTGCTGCTTCAGCTGTCTGCTAGATATTTTGCTGCCGACTTTCATTAACTCAAGTGCTCAAAGATTACATAAATGTGGCAGCCCGCAGTTTGTGGAAAAATCAAGGCACTAAATGTGTAGAGATAACTTGGGCTATGATTGTTGACCTTTTCCATTTCTCGCTGCAATATGAGCTCCTCTCTGTTGCTTTTATATTTGGGTCAAATCAGGCGGGAAATAGAGGTGCGCAGATCTGTTTTCGTCTTCTTTTTTTTTTAGACGTAATCACGTATGTCTAGGTCCCTATTTCCGCATTATATTGCCTTCTTTCTCATGTAGTTATATGAAATCAAGATTGTTCTTTCCTGCTTTGCCTGTGGTCCCCTCAAGAGGGAATCTTGCTTCAAAGGCTGGCTTAGAAACTCATCGCATACCGATTGCGAAGTGTTGTATTATAGCTACTAGGTGTCCAACATGTTTTGCATTTACAAGGTTGACCACTACCACGATTTTTATGTCCTAAACGGAGATATATTAGTGCATAAAATACAGCAGAAGAGGCGTACAGGCGTTGCCTACTCACATTCGAAGCCTACGCTTCAAGTGTGAGGCGTGGTTCACTCGCATCGATAATTTGCATGCTATTTAAATGAGCTCATCTACACTGACCATTCCCTCACAGGTACAGAGCTGATGTTGAGAGCAGTCAGCGCAGCTGTAGTGTGGAGATAAAGGTGGAAGCACGTGGTGTACCCACTATTACAGGTGGTTATGTAAACCATCTAGAGGAGTGTGCCCATTCCTCCGAGTCTTTGCACCTGGTCGACTAAGTTATTTGACCGGAGTTGGGTCGGCTCCGCTTCACTGTCCGGTATAACGCCTATCTCGAACAGCTGTACTAGTCAAAGTGCAGAATACGGTGACGCGTTGACATTTGGAGTTCCCCTTCACAGGGATGGAAGGTGGCTCGCTCAGAGGGCCCGCCTCCTTGCGTGCGTCAAGGCAGTGTCCACCCGTTCAATGCTAATTCGTCCAGCCCTCTGGCCAACGCGTGTTGATCCTGTGCCTTTCCTCGCAGGCGGCTCCCTGCCTAGCACCACGCGGGAGGAAGGCTCCAATCTGTCCACCTAATCAAGAAGCCGTCGACTCGGACCAACCCGGAGAGTGGTGAAATAAAAAAAAAAAAAAAAAAAGGCCGGTCACCCACTCTCTCTTCGTCTCTTCCTTTCTGACCCACATCCGCGCGCACTGGCAACAGAGGCCGCGGGGGTCGGGAGCTTCTTCTGCGACCTACTGAACTCCTTTGTTCGCCCTGTTGCTTCTTTCTTGCATCCTTCGCGCAGCAAATGTAGAGGAGCCAAAAAGCGCCTCTTCCTGCCGAGGCGAAAAGTTGCAAAGTGCGGGCTCATTATACAAACCGCGGCACACCGGGCTCCCAGTTTTTGCATCTCAATGGCGCGGAGCTTCCCGACTCCTCGTGCTGGCCGCTTTCGGAATATAGTTCTCGCGTCTATTGGGGATCGCACGCCCACGGGTCGTCGAGCATTTCATACGCTTCTCCGAGTTGGGAGCCTAACTGGCTCGTGCCAGGGTCCGCAGAACTCCGCGAAGAGATTTGGACTAAGACTCGCTATAAATACACACGCGACATCGCTCGCAGATTTCTGCTCCAGGCGCCACTTGTGGAGCAGGCGAGTTTTGTCTTACTGTCTTGTTATTGAAAAAGAAATTGCGGCATAGCGCAGCGCTGTCCGGCAGAAAATTCCTCGGTACCCTTGCCTATCGCAAAGCCGTGGCCTCATTCCGAATGGCCGTCCAGCGAGTAGAGCCTGCTGGCATTGTTTGCGTTAAAATATTCTCGTGCTGAAGTTTTGCCTCCAAAGGTCACACATGAAGAGCTTGTTTTGATAGGCTTCATTCGAGCTAGGCAATATGCGAGAACAAAGTTCGAAAGAATATACGGCCGTCACTCTGATCCCCTTCAGCAATTTTAGTCCTTCAATATTCTGGGAACTATTTTCAATTCACTGGCTGTAATAAAATATTCCAGAAAAAGCTGAGCCCTCTTTGCATATGCATGCTGCTGCTTTTGAATGGAGAAGTAGCTAAGACATTGCTTTTTTAGGGTGCTTAACGTCCCGAAGCAACTTTGACAATGAGGGATGCCGTAGTGGAAGGGATAATTTCGACCACCAGAAGTTCATTAACGTACACTAACGTCGCACAGTACACGGGCGTCTTGCTTCTCTCCTTTATCAGAAAACGGTCGCGATCCAACCGGGCTCTCCCGGCTCAATAGTCAAGCGCTCTAATTAGCCACCGTGATGGGGCTTTCCATGCGGTGATGCCATTCCGTAGCGGTTCGTGTAGAGCTCTGTGTAATTTCTTGTAAGCCCTCCTCCAGAACGCAGTAAGCTGGCAAGACTCACGCACTTCATTTCTTCTACCTTTTTGCTTTATTAATCCAGAGGGTTCGTCACGTCTCCGAACTTGCAGTCGAGATCGAGTAGGTCATAACTGCAAGCGTCCCCTTTGCCGTGACACTTATTGGGAACAGGAGATGCGAAAGTAAAGCTCGAAGGTATACGCCATCAAACGTTCAGCCGTGCCGTTAGGCTAAACAAGTATCCCGCTGTGACATGAAGCGCAGCGTATACTATGTTTCTATTTGCTTTTTCGCGATGCAGCCGTCGAGGCTGCTCCACAGTGTAACGATTGGAACGAGGCGGCCTAAAATGCACGCCGCCCTTCCGATAGCCAAGCGCAGTGTAATTGAACTCTCCAGCTGCGCGGTATAGGCGCGTCGAGAGTCGGACTTTATGCTATGCGCCGTGGCATGGGCGTGGCATGCGGCCCGATGAAGAGGAATCCGTGTTGGCTTACAGTGACAAGGAGTGAAAGATGCGAGTAAAAACAGCAAAGGTGAGCTTACGAGCCCGATTGCAGTCCCTGCATCTTCGCTAGGCGAGTAGCGAGACCCTTGAGGCAAGCATGACAAAGCATTACGAAGGATAACTTCTGTGGCGCCAGCTCTTTAAAGGCGAAATCGCCACCTAAACTAACACACACCCAGGGGAGGAGGAGGAAAAGCTTATTTTCTATTTTCCTTGGATTCCTCCAAATTCAGCGCGGAGTGGTTCGATCAGCTGTTGTATGCGTGCTAAAAAGCATAGCGCTTGTACTATCATCCGTTGTCACGAAGTTTTTATTTGAAGAAATATGGTGGCCAGCATTCCGTTTCAAAGGAACGCCCCAAGCTTTTCCACCTGTATCTTTAGAGCCCCGCACCACGAAATCTTTTCAGGGAATAGAGGCACAGCTTTCTCTGTAGGGGTCTTTGGTGCTTGAATATACTGCTGACCTTTTCAGCCTGGGAAACCTAATTTCCGGACAGGGTAGCTATTAAGAGTACGCCCTTGGCTTCAGCTTTGTGCTTAAAGTAACCGGAGGACATCTGCTAGGCTGATGGCGTGTGTGCACGGGCATGTGCAAGGACAAGCGTAGATGGTGGCTTTGTTAAGTGAGCACTTAGGAGACAGCGTATACTCTAGCTGCCAGCGATACATCCTCTCAGCTCGTCTGAAAGCCTTTCAAACTGCTATTTTAGAGCGCAGCTCTTACGCACCCGTTTGGCGGCTGAGCTATGTCGTCGTTGCCGGTGTAACCATGCGAAAGAGAGTCACGAGCCAAACAGTTTCTCAGAAGAAGAGAAAGAAGATCCTTATAAGCTCGGCGCTGTTCATGGCTCTTCTTTTTCTTCTTCTTCTTCTGAGAAATTCTCTTTGGCTCATAAGGAAAAAAAAAAAAGTACTGTTTTGTACCTGCGGATGCATCAATACATGCATCTCTCAAATTCTTTGCTGCCCTCTTTCTTTGAGGGGAGCTTTTTTCTCCTTTTTTTCCCCGGCGGTACTTGTTTACTATAGAAAATAAAGAGGGGGGGGGGGGGGGGGGCAAATTACAAATGTCTAGTATTTATAACAAAAAATACTTGAAAGGAAGTAACAATCAGGTTCGAGTGGTTGCATACGCGTTCAAAGCAGAGCAGTCAATCGCACCTCAGACTATTTTACATGTGCTCTTACCGGTTTTCCAAATGATTTTGTTTTTTTCTGCTAGGTGATGTCGGTGCACGCTTTCTGCACTGTACCGTTGTCGGTTCGGAAATTCGCGAGACTGTGTCTCAGTGATTTTCGTTGTTTTGCTGTGAAAGCATTTGAGGAAAGCACAGAGATTCTCTTATTCCTACCGTTTGCAACGCCACTGCGAACATCTTGTGAAGTTCTTTTGAAGGCGTAAGCAAACACGACTTTGCCCCCATCCGATCCGCACGCGGCGCGGTCTGACACAAGCAAAGGAACATAACAACGTGGACACTGATAAGAAAGCTTGTCGCACCGGTCGGAGCTTTTACGGTGCGTGGTGCCCTTTGCTTGTGTATCAGTTTCGGCCCAACTGTGACTCGCGTCGGGGACCAGCACGTACAAAACGTGCCGTCTCTCTGGTTCGTAAAAATGCTGCTGTCATGCTTCAATAGGCGCCGTGAGATTGATCAGAACCAACCGGAAGGCATCAGCGAGTCAGTGATGATGGAGGACACAGTCATGGCTGCCCAAACTAAGGTAAGTTTCATGACCCATATGATAGTCTGAGAGGTGTAACGTAGTGAACGCCTCTGTGTTATCAGTCATATTTTCTTGTGCATCGCCGCGGTGGCTAAGTGGTTAGGGCGCTCGACATCTGGGCCTTCCGACCTGGGTTCGATCGCAGCGGCGGCGTTTCTATATATATGGCGGCGGAACGCAAGGCGTCAGTGTACTGTGCACGATAAGGAATCTCAGGTGGTCGAAGACTTCCGCTACGGCGCCCCTGATAGCTGAACTTCCTATTAGAGTCCCCCTTTATGCACATGGGGGCGCATTTCCTGCTTTTTTATTCGATGGGGAACGTGCCTTAAGCGTGCGGGACGTTTTCGTCCACCGCAAGCCAAATAAAGCACCGCGCTGCGCATATTCGGCACTTACAAACGCATGCCGACTCACCGTCGCATTCTATGGTTGCCTGTAAGGCTAACGACTACAAAACAATGCAGCGAAAGAACGCCGGTTAGGCAGATAAATGCTGATGCCATCGACTTTCCATCTTGTGAAAACGACCTTTCGCGGGGATATTTTCACGTTGTAATCGTTCGTGCAACAAAACGGCAACGTTAAAGTTATCGAATGCTAACGACTAATCAGGTAATGGTAAAGAAAGTAAATAAAGCTAGGAAAGATATTGTTAATACAACATAGCTCACGTGATATCTGCGCTCTACAGCGCATGGTTTAAACACCTTGCGCTCCGAACACGGCAGCGCAGCGAAAAATTATGTTTTGCGTTGTTTAACACTTCCTTGGTTATCGGTGATGTAGCATCGCCTTAATGAAAAATAATGCGGAAATATAAACCACAGGTAAAATCAAGACGCCATATGGTTCGGTCATGTGCGTCGCTATAATCGGGCATAAGCGTCGAGCGTGTTTAAACGGAGAAAGCAAGTAGAAGCAGGCAAATGATTCCAGTATTTGGCTACACGCCGAACGAAACTGTATTTAAGCGTGGTCGTGTGAGCAAAATAGGGCGCGATGTTTAGATGGTTGTAAAACCTAGTTTTGAATTGTACAGCAGGCATTAGGTAGTTATTTGAAGAAATCCGACGGGAGGAGTTAATAATGGAATGCATAAAATTTAGTGGTTCAGCACGTCTGTGAACCGAGAGCAGTTGCAAGCTTAGAGATGAAAATGCTGTGCGAAGTGAAAACTTCTCGAACTGGCGGCACATCTGGAGCGAATTGCTTTCTTTTGTATTGCCTCGATTTCATTAATCTACTTGATATTGTGTACACGGAATTCACACAAGAGAGGATTCTAGTTACGGCCGCATTAATGATTTGTATACTAACAGTTTCGTGCCTCTCGCAGCTGCTGTCACTGTGTGACTTAGATAGCCTCACTCGTTCAATGCCTTTGAAGGTTAATAAATTCGTGTGTTTGGGCCATGACATGCTGCATGCAAAAAAAAAAAAAAAAAAGATGAAGGTGATTATGTTCACTACCACTCTGAAGGGGGTATAATTAAATTCTTAAATTTGTTATCTATTAGTGAAATTCAAAACGCTCTAGCGATGTTAATTGTCATTTGCCAGTGGGTGCACCGAGGGCTTAGTCCTGAAAATTGTTCTTGAAGGTGTAAGCTAGTGGTCGCCAAAGCAGGAACTTTTATAATACACAGTCATCAGCCTACACGGGTAGATTAGAGGTGATATTACGCGACAAGCCGTCTATACAAATAAGCAGAAAGCGACAGACCCATTAGGAAATGGACAGAGAACACTGATAAGTCATCTTCACTGTGTCATCTTTAATTACCCTCAATATCTCTCTCTCTCTCGCTACTGCAATCGCATAGCTGCACTTGCTACACCAAATTCGTGCAAGAAGTTTTGGCTGTCTATATATAAATAAGGAGGACATGCGGACAGAACAAACAAGTGCTCACCGCGCAATAAGATATGGAAGCATAACTGTCGACATGCTGCAGTGCCGAGACGAAGTTCACCTCCGGCCTCAGGTCCTTCAACAAAACGTGTGCTATACGAAAAATTTGCCTGATTAGCTTTTAGACGCCGAGCTTACGCATTTTTACAAACTAATCGAACTGAAGATGCGACTGCTTAATACAAGAGCCACCAAGGGACTCTTTTAATTCATTCGTCAACAGAATACTCATTGCAGAAACGCTGGTGCCGGACTGACTGAGTCTCTCCTCTTTTCCCTGGAAAGCAACCCGTCTCTTTCCATTTTACCTGACATGCACATAGACAACTATTACAAAAATAAATTTGTGCTACTTATTTGTATGCACATGCTAAAATAGTGAATCCCTGGAGAAGTCTGCTGGCACAACTGTTCTGGCTCCTCACTTGAAGCCTATTACACTTCATTGGTCTTTTATACCATGTACGGCCTTCTAGGCATCAGTTAACTAGTTTTTTTTTTTAGGGCTGTTAGGAACGCCGAAGGTTTACTGTCAGGGAGTAAAAAGTGAAGGAACTTGTCATGTATGCTGCCTTCTTTGAAAGATACCCTGTCATCCCAGCCCCCTTCGCTCACACGCATTTCCGGAGCCTTCCACTGCGGTGTCCCTGTAGCCTTGAGTCGCTTTGGACGTTAAACCCTATAAAGCCATACACTACAACCATGTTTGTATTCGATTCCTCGTTGAAAAGTACCATTCGCTCGCCGCTGCACTTTCTTCTCTACGACGCGCAGGACGCCATTACCGCGCTTGCGCGACTTAAACGGACCGTGTGCGAACAGACTGCGACTGACATTGAGTCAGCCCCAAAAACTACTACCATTTTGTGATAGCCGGGAAAGCTAAACAGAGATGCTGTTCATTTCATCTGGCGAGCACAACGCAATAAGGGAGGAAGTTTGGCTGCATACGGTTGCAGCGTACGTGGATATAGGCTCCACGGCTGCGAATGAAGCTATACATTGTTATCGAGGGCAGCCGTACTGCAGAACAAATTGTTGGTCACGCTCACCCACGTACGTATCGGCGACGATGACGTGAACGAATGGCTTTTGGTGTGTTGTGTGCTGTCGTGAAGTATACACGAATGTTTCGAGGGGTCTTCAAAAGCACGCGAGCAGCGGTCGCGCTCTCAAGATATATCTCATAAACGCATTTGAAGCGACATTCTCTAACGTTCCATTTTCCGATTCGGACCCATTTTGTCCCCTGGCATTGGTTATGCTAGGATGATGGCAGCATTAGGCGAAGACAGAGGTTGGCCACTCACAGAAATCACAATGTGCCATCGGCGACAGTCGCCTTACGCATCGGTTAACCTTGACGCAGCCAGTGTTGCGGTGCGGTTACTAATGGGCCAATGGTCGTTTCACTTTCTACCAAAGTTTGAAGCCATGGCTTCGTAATCGATCCAAAGCAAATAGATCCGAAATGGAGAAGGAAGCTTTAGAGAATACGGCCCCTAGTGAAAAAGTGTATGCGCATTTCTCATGATACTGCGTCCTGTTCTCCGTTGCCGCATGTTCACAGAGACTGTAGTATGATCGCAGCTAACCCTTGTGATTGATACTGCTGTGTTGCGATTTGCACGTTCGTGACTTGCTTCCTCTGGTTTGTAAGCGGGCGGAAAAAAAAAAAAAGCCAGGGTACTCTCGTGGCCAAACGTAACAAGAGTCCCCTACGAGCGCGTGCCTGTCCACGCCGAAGTGCATGTGGGCGGCGTCTGATTGTGTGCAATCCTGCTACCGAAACCGACACAGTCCGCCGCCCGACGAAGCGCTTCGGCTTAGTGCGTCGACCTCAGCACTGGAAATGCTTCGTCAAATGGGGCCCGTGTGCATTGCGGCATGAATCGGCACGCGGTCGCAGGCGCTTGTTTTTCTAACAATATTACTTTCCACCCAACTGCAGTCTGCCGTCTCCCGCCTATAGGTATCGGAGGGGAAAGCCCGCATAGTCCTCATGAACAAATATCAGCTGGTTGAACGTTCTTCTAGCGGAAAAACCTCCCTAGCATGTCGGCGCCTCACGTACAGTGTATGCTTGACGTCCAGATTGGTTAAAGCGCGCCTTTATACAGGGTGTCCCTGGAAACTTAGCCAAATGCTAAAAAATGAAGCGTTGGAGGTAGGCCAGGGAAACCACTTGCGTATACAGCTTTCAGCCGTGTTGTGCACCACAGACATTTTTTGTTTAGCAATTAATGATTGCCAATTAAGACATTTTTTCTAAATGAGTAAATAATGATCTTAAATAATGAATTCAGGCAATATATGTGATTTTTAAAGTTGGAGAGCACTTTCAGAAACTCCAATTCCATTTATTTGCGATAAAGAAAGCCTCACGTGTATATATATATTTTTCGAGCCCCAAAGAAATCCCGCGAGATCAAAAACAATCACTTGACTAGCGCATTACTACTCCACGATTGCGCTGCCCTCAACCGTCGTTTAGATGAACGAAATCAGCTGCGGCCGTGACTCGGCGACCCAGTTCCAGCGGTAGGCTGATATATGTTGGCGATGGTTGCAGCGAGTTCACCGCGCTCGCTGCAACTTGCCCCGTCGCATGCGCCGACTGCTCACGCGGGATAATAAAGCGCCGCTTTCTTTATCGGAAATAAATAGAATGGGGGTTTCTGAACATGCTGTCCAACTTTGGAAATCACACTTTTGTCTAAAGTAAATATTTAAATTAGAAAAATAACCTAATTAGCTAAATAATTAAGTGCAAAACAAGAGAAAATGTCCGTGGTGTGCAAGACGCCTGGAAACTCTAGTGTAGTTAGCCTGGCCTACCTCAAATGTTTTATTTTTTTAACCCTTGGCTAAAGTTAGACACCCTGTATTTATGTCGGGTGGCCCTTCCCTTAATGGGGTAGCTTACAATTGCATGCAGTACATGTGAAATAGAAGAAGCACAAAATAAGGAATTCTTGATCAAGCTACTAGCAAAGTTCATGTTGAGGATCAGCAACGGGAGCCCCAGACGGGAGCCATTAATGCTGTCGTGTCGAACCCTTTAATGTGGAGCTTAAGTGGGCCCCCACTTTTTTTGTGCACTCGTCCAGCAGTCCTACCCCGAGCAAAAAAAAAAAAAAAAAAAAAATGTCAACGATCTTGTGGATCAGCCTAGTTGCCGTAGCAACAGTGTTTTCCTGGCGTGCGTGGTTTACATCTTGCGAGCTCAGGTAGAAAACAAAAATAAGATGAAAACGCCATGGCGCGTTTCCTAAATCCGAATTTAGGAATTCCTTGTGGGAAGCGAGTACAGAACGTTGTAGCTATCGCGAATTTTGTTCATTATTGCCTGTTTTAACATAAATGCAATACAACCAGCAATGAACACAAGGACGTGCTAAACATTTGTTTTCTCATCACACTAAACTTTCATTAATGCGGCCAACTTGTCAAACAGGCTTAATCATTCGGGCGGCTTGGGCTGAGCTCTGAAAACGTCGATATGTCACACTGCCAATGAAATTTTCATGCGTAGAGCGAACATGTTTGGCGGCATGATTGACCTGCATTCTTGTCCTTCAAAGTCTGTGGAGGCTCAGAACCATTATAATGTCGTGTATGGTACCCCACCCTCATTTCTGACCGGTAGATGGCGAATGCCATGAGACGTGACTGATAAATCGTTTTTTCGAAGTTATCTACTTGACATACCAGTGGAAAATAGCCTCCCAACGTTCAATAAAAGCGTGTTTCAGTGTTTAAGGGGTTTTCTGCAAAGAATGCAATTGGTTGACCAAGGGTCGATGATACCTTTCTCATGAAGCCATGTTTTTACTGAGAGGGTGTTTGTGTGGAGTTTAAAGGAAAATGGCCATACACAAGGTTTTACTGGATCTTCTTCGCCCTTTTAAGGACATTTTTTTCCTGAGCCATGACTGCAAGCCATTGCCAATTACCTTACCTGTTGAACTGTAACACATTCTCGCGCTGTACATAGCACGTCGTCCTCTCAATCAGCTTCTATCTGTGCGATAAACCTTTCCTACTCGGTTTCACTACGTTACAAACGTACCACATGAGTCAAACAAGAGGAAATGGTGCATGCATGTGGTACTTAGATATTTTTCAGCATATCTGAAAATGTATTCACATTTCAACTGTACAAAATAATAGAAGACCACGCGTTCGTTTCGCGCTCACACATAGACGACGCGCCTGGTCCAAGTTGTCGATCCTGAGTTTTTTTCCGGTTAGGCTAGTGTTCGCGACCGCGCTTCTGTGGTTCAGTTCCCCGCTCAGCTTCGAAGCGACTATCCGTTATGTTTTGAACCAATTCAGCCATTTTTGAACCGGTCTAAACGAGTTCAAGCGGGTTCAAAAAAAAAAAAAAAAGACGGAATGCGGATGATTTTCTAATCAGCCCTATTGATGCTGTTCCCACAACTTCTGTGCGCAAACTAAGATAGATAAAATACGGTTTATGCAAGACATTTCAACTAGACAGGCATCCGCGTGGTGTCCGTGGGAAAAGGTGCAAGAACTTACGACAAGAGCCGCATATTCAAATAAACTAAAAACGATCAACGTTAGCTTTATATGTTATGGCGTGCCTAAAATTGAACAGGAACAATATTAAAAAAACAAAACAAAAAAAAAACGAAACTCTGGTTGTTTGTGCATATGCACCCTAGCTCTGCATTTTCGGAAATACCTTCGCGCGGGTAGTAGTCTTTCACTAAGACGCGGGTTCTATTAATATCGTTTAAGAACTTTTACGTAGACGCGTCGTTTAAGAACTTTTACTAAAGACGCGTACGTTCAACTGTAAGACGAAATGGCGTAAAATAAATAAGGAATTGGGTGATTTCCAAAGGGGAAATTGATTCCGCGTGTTTAAAAGGATACCATACATTTACGCAGCCATTTTTGCGGATGTTAGAGGAGAGGGACGGTGAAGACAACGAGCTAGACAAGCCAATTGCCATCGTGTATATTGAGCATCTCATGACATAAGGCGTATGGAAGCGTGCAAATATGCTAAAGCCATAATATTTGGTTATGAAAGGGTAGTTCAAGAATTACAAAATTATTGACGGATTACCTTTTTGTTCCTTCCTTACAAAATATGCGTAGAAGTTGTCACTAAAAGAATCAGACAATCTCTAAAGTTCATAAATGAGAACAGCAGGCAGGTTTTAAGAAAGGGTCAGCGCTTGACAACAAATCATATTCGCATCATGAATCAGGTGGAGGAGAAACGCCCCAGTCATAAGCAGTCTATAGGAGGAGGAGAATAGGAGGCTGGAAGGCAGGGCCATCCACCATGCTGAATACGCCGGTTCTTGTCCGAAGCAGCCTATGGCTATACACATTAATAACGGAGTAATAACCCAGGAACATTCACTCGAGCGCTGCCGTATCACTATTAATGAAAGCTGAACAATTTTTGCGGCAACTTCCTTGTCAAAGAAAGTTGGTTACTACAGGTGGTGAAACGAATACGCTGGAATGGCGATGGTCCCAATCTCGAACCCGGGATGAGGACATCATTGCTTTAACTACAGAGATTGCTACGAAGATTACGAAGCTGTAGGGCTGCACTTGTGTGTATGCTAATCACGCTCAATTTACAAGTCTGCTCCACCCTGGGGGATTACCCTAAACATTTCACTAGTTCCTTGTACAGCTTTGCTACTTTCTAGTTATACCGGCTGATCTAAGGCACGAAATCCTCCTGGCCTGCCACGACGAACCAACTTCCGGTCACCTTGGCTTTACACGCACCCTAAACCGAGTCCGGCAGAACTATTACTGGCCTCATCTTACTCCGAGCGTTAAACGTTACGTCCAGACCTGTCGACAATGCCAGCGGCGAAAAAAACCCGCGCTCAAGCCATCCGGCATGTTGCAGTCCATTGAATCACCCCTCACACCATTCGAGCAAGTGGGCATGGACCTTTTAGGCCCATTTCCTTTATCCTCGAACGGACAAAAGTGGATCGTAGTCGCCACAGACTACCTGACACGCTACGCTGAAACGAAGGCCCTTGCCCGAGGTACTGCCGGGGAAGTTGCTCACTTCTTTATGAATGAAATTGTGCTTAGACATGCTGCACCGTCGACCATTATTACTGACCGAGGCAAGGCATCTACAGCTCGGCTACTGCGGGACACCTTAATTCTCAGCTATACCGATAATTGCACGACAACAACCTATCACCCACAAACAAATGGCCTAACGGAACGACTCAACAAAACGTTGGCGGACATGATTTCAATGTACGTTGACGTTGAACATAAAATGTGGGACGAGATCCTGCCGTATGTCACCTTCGCCTACAATACGGCGCTGCAGGAAACCACGCAGTTAACACCATTCCGTCTCGTATATGGCAGGGAGGCCCGCACGATGTTGGACGCGATGCTCCCGTGTGGGGATGAAGCGGTTGAACCCGATGCCGCCCATTTCGCGGAACAGGCCGAGCAAGCCCGCCAGCTGGCCCGCTTGCATATCAAAGAGCAGCATGCCACCGACGCTCGATACTATAACCCTCGACACAGGGAAGTCCACTTCGAACCAGGGGACTAAGTGTGGGTGTGGACCCCCGTGCGCCACGAAGACTTGTGTGAAAAACTACTACACCGGTATTTCGGACCCTATAAAGTCCTGCGCAACTTCAACAGTGTTAACTAGGAAGCTGTTCCAGATGGAAGTGTGACCGTCAGTGTTCGGCGTCAGCGACCTGAAATTGCGCACGTGGTGCGCTTAAAGCTGTACTTTTCGCGTGACTGAGCGCCGTGTCAACGTCGCGTTTTGTAACCCTGACGCTGCAAGTGAGACCTTGACTTATTGTACAGTTCATCTCACCCCTAATTTTTTTCTGTTCTCGCCTTGACATTGGGACGATGTTTCCCTTTCGCGGGAGGGGGGGGGGGGGGGGGGATAATGCCACGTGCCTAGCGCCGCGCGGCCGCCGTGCTTGGTGCCGACGACGACGAAGCGGTTGTTGGCTCGAGAGGCGCGCTGGTGCTGGACACTGTCATCGGAGCTAGAAGAAAACCTGACTCCCGGGTCTTACCTTCACGGTATCGTGTACCTTCACGGCTCCCTGTGGCTTGAGTCGTGACAATATATTGCAAAAAAAAAAAAAAAAACAAGAAAAAGACACCCGTGTATTTCAACTCCTCGTTGAGAGTAAATGAGCATGAAGTGTGTAGCGCATTGAGGGCGACTCGTAGGGGTTGGAATTCACCCATCTGTATTGTACACGCTGTGAAGGTGGCTTATTCAAGAGCCTTAGAAATTATCAATCGCTATCTATTTCGAAGGAGGCGTGCCGCTGGTACATGGCACACCCATCCCCGCCAATAATTTGGAGTCGTGTTAGAAATCGACCGAGAATAGCATGAAAACGTTAAAAACAAAATGTCAATGCTTTGCATTAATGTTATGTACCTTTGAAATTTTTTTTTTCTCGCAGTCCTAGAGATGGTGAATCTTATTTATGCACTTCTCAGGAAACTAGATTTGGTTGTTTTGGTGCGCTTGCGTCAGGGGTATTGCACATGCTGTAGACTTTTGAAGCCCAGTTCGTTTCTTTTTAATAAAGTATTAGGGACACTTAAACTCCGCCTTTGAGGGTATGACGCGATAGCGCAGGCTACCAGCCCACATATAAAGCTCCGCTTTAATTAAGCCCTATGAACATGCCTGCATGGCCTAACGCAAGGGCCCTGGTAGGCTGATTCTGACAACACCCTCCCATATTAAAGGAGACGCCCGAGTTGGCAGCTCCTGCCGAACGTAACGTCAGGAAACCCTACGTCCAGTCGGTGCTCGGCCATGTCAGCTGCCAGCTACCGCCTGCCAACGCCGTGCTCGATTTTTCGTTCACAACGACGACTCCAGATTTTCTGTTAATGGGGCCTTTAAAACGCTATCGCGTTAAAATAAGTTGTATACTCTGAAGTTTCATAAAGTTTCAGCGCTTATATTTGCTCTGATTTTATCCCACAGTGCGTCGCAATGAACGCTTCACGCACAACATTGCACGCTGCCGCCGATCGAAAGTCTGCAAAAACACGATAGAATTCCGCGTTGCTCCGCTGACTGCAGATTGATTTGATAGCCATTGAAAGCGCCGCTGTAGCAGCGCTCAGAATTCATAGACTGTCGGTTCAAAGACCTTCGAAACATTTGTGTAACAAGGTTATTACTTATTAGCTAGGTCTTTGGAATGCTTAACACAAACTTCGCCCGCACGTTTCTGTTCTGCAAGTTCATTGAACAACGCACGTGGTCCCCATGCCTATACTTTCAGGACATTCAGGAGCTTCTACATCCCTTGGCTGGACATCTCGATTATTTTTTTATTATTATTTTTAGCCGTATTCGTACAAAGAGAGCCAACAGTCACTGACACTAAAAAAAGCAGAGAAGATTTATTTTTAGGTTCATCAAACTAAAATGATAAGGAGATAATTCACCATCATGGAGATAATTCACCATCAAGTAGAAGAAAGCACTGCCACATTCCGTCGGCTGGATCCGAACCCACGACCTCCGATTTTCGCTTCCGGTGCTCTTACCTGCTGAGCTACGGCGACGGCGATTCAAGGCATTTCTTAGGCATTTATGTCGCGTGTAAGTAAGGTTCCTTGATAATAGAAAGTAGCGACACTCTCCGCCGCGCGGCTGTTTCCACCTCGTTTCGCCAGTAAGTATGCTGGTCACAAGGACGAAGAAATAAAGAGCGTTAAGCAACAGGTGCAAAACACGGAAGGTAAATATTGGATAAATTTGATGGAAAAGAAACAGAGTGTGGAACTATACCGAAAGGCGAAAAGGCAGATCAGGAATGAAGATTTCTTTGATAACTCGAGGCAGTGCCCTACTTTTTGAAGCTAGATCAGGGTGCCTTAGAACACGCAGCTACAAAAAGAAATTTAACAATGGAGATGACGCATGTGCTGTATGGGGTAACCCCAGTGAAACAATTGATCATGTTATACTCGAATGTAAAAAATTCAATAAATAGAATGATGGTATAATTAACCAATCTAAAATAATAACCAAGATATGGGGGGGAAAATGAGCGTGATAGCAACTGCTACCACCCCGTTTCAAAGGGGACGTTCCTATATCCCATCCATCCATCTATCGCCTTGCGCGTCGGGTCCCTACGCTGCACACGGCGCGCTATCCGAGCAATGAATGCCGGCGCGTGTATTGAGGCTAGCTTAGGACCTTACTAAGTTAAGGAACCTTCACAGACGGCGGGAACAGCATTGGTAACGCAGAGAATTACTTTGTGGGAAGTGTTTGTTTCTTAGTGCCATGTGAATTTAGCGTTCTTATGCAAAACTAATGTTTGTGTGGGTCTGATGCTTCATGAAATTTCTATGACAAGAAATATTGTGTTGAAGGACGTTTATCGAACTTAGTATAGCCGTTGGAAATGGCCACCTGTGTTAGGGTTTGTTCAGTTCATATATAGCAATTGTATTATGTTTGATTGCCCTTATGACAAATCGGTTGCAAATGCAGCACGAGATTAAGTGCTTGGTTTCCTAATGTGAACTCGGCTCTAAAGCTTTAATTGCTAGAGAACCATATGACAGACTGACGTGCAGGACAGCGCCAGCGACACCGGCAACCACTCATCCAGCGCATTTATAGGTGCTGGCACGCGTGGCGTACTGAGCATTAATGCGAAACCATAATATAGAACGTTTCGTGGAAAAACAGGCGCCGCGCTTCGGATGGCGTTGGTTGAGTGCTGTGGTACCGTAGCGATTGTGATGTGGTGCAATGGAGAAAAACATAAGAGCAGTACTGATTAATAATTCATGGGTAATATGGGAATGTGTAAGTAGTTGAGCGAGTACTATGTGCTAATTAATGATCGCTAATTTCTTAAGTGTAATCAGTGAACAAAAACGGCCAGACCTGCAAAAATGTACTGAATGTAAATGAAATTGATAGTACTTGAGTTGGAAACGTCAAAGCTGCGACACCTAATCATGAATAAAAGAGTTGTGCGACCATCGAACTGGGCATGGTCCATTATACATGGATATCAATTCTGACCCAATTCGGTCGAGGTCAGTTTCAGGTGAACCGTGGCGTGAATTTGGGAGTGGTCCGGGTCACCTAAGTGAAAGTTCAAGTCATGGTCGAGTCATAACTTACCATGGCCATGGCTATCATTCAAAGCAGAAAGCTGGGCTAGTTGGTTGGAATCCATTTGAAGTTTAAGACTAGCGCTTAAGGCGAGGACACAGAAAAAAAGGAACACACATTAACGCTCGTCCTGTGTTTTCCTTTTTTCTGTGCCCTCGTCTTAAGCTCTAGTCTTAAACTTCACATGGCTATCATGTATAGCAAAGTGTTATGACTCTGCTTTGATAACTGTTACAGTGTTCCTATGCAACTGCTGGTATGGAGCTGCTCAACGAACAAGCGATACAAGATTTTGCTCACAAGCAAACAAGGCTTAAGACTTTGCTCGAGGTAACAGCCTCCGGATTAAAGCTTTGCCACTAAAAGACAGACAGAAACTATATCACCATAGCATAGCGGACTAGTTGCGTCATATCAAAACGCTATCACATCCTGAACGGAAGGCTCTCGACTTCTGCATAGTAGTAGGTATCAAATTAAAACTTCCGCGACCGCCTTGCAACCCCGTCAACACAGCCTGTAATTTAGCCAAAAGCTGACCGCAATCACCACCCACTAATTCGTGACCTCAGTGCTCAAAGGAAATGTAACGGTAGAAGTACAGCATAGACTAGCTAGAGCTCATTATCTCGTTACTCCGTATGAGGGATGCAGATATCAGAAAACAAACTTGAAAGAACAGCTTTTCTGTAGCGCACTGTTCGGATTTCGTTAAAAAAAAAAAAAAAAAAGCGGCTTTCAACATATTCGCCACAGGTGTGATCATTCCCATGTATCCGCATGCATGTTGTTCACAATACAAATCAGAATCTACGGTGCTGCTGTTTTAAATGGCTAAAAGCCAACATTTGAGGCGATAAAGGCACAGCAAAGGATGCAGAAAACTGACCGTAAATCATTTTTTTAAACGTAACGTACAAATTAACACTTCAGTAGCGCAGGAAGGATGAAGAGCATCACT
>JAJIZL010022021.1:34370-60443 GCA_023969395.1 Amblyomma maculatum | reverse complement strand
TGCAATAGCTTCGTTTGGGTGGGGCTCCCCCCCCCCCCCCCCCCCCCCTCACCGTAGAGAATTGTTTGCCCAAACTTTTTATGTGCTTTATTTCGGCCTGGTGGCACATTTTGCGAGGTCTGAATTTGTTGATCGACTCCAGGCACGGTTAGTTTGCCGGCAATTTTTAGTCTCCTTGTTTGATTATCCCAAACTTGACCGAATGCGAGTTGTAAAGCTATTGCTAGACGTTCATCCGAACAGGGCCGAGCTCACTAATACATTATGGTCCTGGCAACCCTTCCTAGAGCTGTACACTTTCACAAGTTTGTGCCACCGTCCAATTACTGAGAGATACAGCTTATTGCATGCTTTTGTACAGATTATTCTTTAGCTCTCATTTTTACCATAATTTGTGAGTTATTTGCTGGTTACGATGCAACCTTCATTTTTACAGGGAGTAATATACACGTTACACTGTACTGCGATGGTTTTCATGACCAGTGTTATCAGACAAGGCTCGGGCAGGAGGCAGACTTCGGGGTTCCGCTCAGTATTGCCCCAGCGCTGCAGCTGTGGCGCGTCTTCGGTGGCCACGAGCAAATAGATGAGTCGCGCATGTTGCTGCTGTTTTAGGTATCAGGTGGCAGCCAGCTTCGTCGCTTTGGATGCGCAGCATAACTTCTGGCAAGCGGAATATAACAGGGTCAGCGGATTCAAAATAACTCTTCCCCATTTGGCAAGATGTGCCAGTTTGGTATACTGGTATAATTCTGCGTGTTACTGCTTTGCACCCATTAGAAAATAATGACCCTGGAGGCTTTCTGAAGCTTTCTATAAACTGAATTAGTCTCTAATTAGTACAGCGTTGACTGTTGGAACAGAAGGATGTTAAGGTCCGTAAGTACAAATTGGTATATTCTCTGCAGGTACTCGAGAAACCACGAAAGCTATCTGCCTTTACTCTGCACCCTGAGTTCCCTGTGAAGCAGAAAGTATTGAGCATACTGCGATTTAGAAGTAACGAAAAATTAAAAACACAGCTGCGTAACGCTTTAGGTACATTAGCACAAAGAAGGTATGGCTGTATTGTTAACAGAAGTGCACTCTATTTGCTCCTGTGAAGAAAAAAAAAAATACCTTCCTTTTGTTTTTGCATTGCTTAAAAATTCTCACGCGGTTCCTGCACAGTCCTGCGGGAACTTTTAGCATGCACTGTAAGTGCCTTAAGCAGCAGCAGTGGCGTAGAAAACGAATTTAGGTGCGCCACGGCTATTACTTGTTGAGGCAGGACACCTTTTGTTTCGAGTCACCTTCGACTGTCTATTCCTTCTGTTCTGCAAGCACTGAAAATGGTCGCCGGGGCTCAAAATATGCAATTCAACTCTACGAGGAGTGAACAATTATTGATATAAAACTATAAATCAATGCCTACCTAAGGGACAGCTCATGCGTAGTATTGTTAAAGTAAGTAAAGAATTGATGCGTAATTTTTACCATGCATGCAATATACAGAATATGGGTTAGTGTGGAATCATAGTAAGAATTTTTTAAAAATCGCAGCCGGTATAAACGCGTGCGCTGTTCTGTCAGATTGGGGGAATGACGCAAATAAAATACAATGGAATAACTAAATCGCTCGCTCAGGAGATAAAGCAGTGCACCCTGGAAAACTGCGCAAGTTCGCCACGGCATGAAAGTAAGCCGAATTCTCCTGATGCCGTCAACATCCGGCTGACGCCCACTGAATGACAAAGGCCTCCTTTCCAATTTCTCTCCAGTGTATCCTGTCATGAGCCGGGGCTGTGGCCTCCCATTATCCTTTCAAATACTCGCCCACCTGACTTTCTCCTTCCGCTCTTACGCGTACCCTCTCTTGGAAGAATACAATCCGTTGCCATAAGGGCCCATCGGTTATCTTGCCTTCGCAATGATTTCGACTCTAGTTGGACACAACTCAAAGCCGAAGAGGCAAATTCCCCTCAAAAGAGGCCGTCTAGTTAATGGCGTCGATTGACTTTCGACGTCGTGGTTAATTCGATTCATTCCGTGGTTAATCATCTCACACCTGCCAGCCCCCTGAGTTGTCACCCTAGGAGGTGAAAGATGATCAACCATGACGTTATGAGCATCAGTTGGTGCCATTGGCTGGGTGGCTTCCCCTGAGGGACATTTGCCGCTTCGTTCTCTAGTTGCATAGATACATAAATTAAGAGATTAGAGGTTAAACGAGTAGCATATATGTACGCGTACCAGCATCCGGAAGGGGAGCCGCGGACGGTAGCCGCTAGCGCAGTCGCGTCATGCTCTTAAAGGCAGATATTAACGGTTGGCCCCGTCCGCGGTGGTGCAGTGGTTAGGCCGCTCGACTCCCGGCCGCGGCGGCCACTTTTCGATGGAGGCGAAAAGCAAGCCGCCCGTGTGCTTTGTGATGTCGGTTACATTAAAGAAACCTCATGGTGGTTGAAATTGCCGGAGCCCTCCACTATACGTCGTCTCTCATAGCCTGAATTTCTCTGGGACGTTAAACCCCACCAACCAAACCAATCAATCATTTTTTCTGAAGAGCATTATAGTTGTAATTAATGTCTCTTATCATTATTTGTTAATGTCCTTTATCATTCTGATGACCTTCACCTTAAAGGCTTTTCACCTAAGTCATTCGCTTTAAAGGCTTTTGACCGAAAGGTCTTCATTATTGTCATTAATGATCATTATCATGATTTATTACCGTCCTCTGCCACTCCATTAATATATATTACTAACTTAACTACTGACTATTTAATGAGTATTGGTGAATCAGCGTGTTTCTGGACGACGTCGTGGGTTTAGTTGCCGACGAAATATATAATGCCTTCGTTTAAAAACGTGGTCTTAGTGAATGCGATGAGAAATGGAGGGACCTTATAACGCAACCGCATTATACCCTAAAACGAAAATTGATAAAGACTGCATACTAGAAATAAATTTTATTATTTTATATAAGTACGTTATCTTCACCAGATGACCACAACGTGACTTTTAGGAAACGTTGTCTTTTACCCCTTGGAACGTGCAGTGTGTCCTTCTTTATGATGAGTTCTCCGTTGTGTTCGACCACGCGCTCGCATAGCCTTTCTGGCGCGTGTTCTTGTCCGTGCTCTCACTTGCTTGCAGTGGCCGCGTTTGTTTCCTGGGCGTAGGATTGTTCTTGTCTGTCTGGCTGACGCGCCGCCTGCGTAATATATCAGTAAGTGTGACTGCGCCAATATCATCCACCGTCCCTACCTTACCTGGGCCAAATGGTACACTTGCATAGGAAAAGAAATAATAAACAAACGCTTGCACCGAAACGCCGATAACAGGAGGCTGTTCTGTGTAGTACACGCTATATATCATCGCTGTTTTCCCAGGTGGCGCAACGAAAAGAGTGCACAAAGGTTTCTTTAGTGGGATCCATCTCTTAGTTTTTTTTTATAACGTAGTTTATTACCACAGGACATAAAGGAATATGTAGAAAGAAAATTAAAAGGGGTATAAATGAAAGGAAAAGATTGGCTGCTCTAATAAAGTTCAAGAGGGAACGATGATAAGGCCCTTGCGTGCAAGCAGTGTAAGAAGATGGGTTGTTCGGCGAAAGGCCTACTACCGCCAGGGGCCAAATTCTCGTCGGTTTTAGTGCCGGGCAAACCCACAATAAGTGTTTAATATCTGCCTCATGACTTTGTGACTTGCAGACAGCACATCCTGTACGTTGATATAAATATCGATATTGAGGCCATGTTCGTGTTACAGCAGGGGGGGGGGGGGGGGGCAACCCCGACCCGGATCCTCCGTAACGCAACCTCCTCTGAGCGGTTAAGACCGCTGGGGACGGTTACCGCACTTGGAGGGACAAGAGTACGTGTGCGATGCCGGAGGTGCTCCTTTGTTGTGAGAAGGATGATGGCATCATCCATACTGAGGAGTCACGGCATTGATGAGGGTAGAGTCGTCTGGCGGGTTGCAGAATCTGCAGAGCTTTGCGAACTGAGTAAGTCACGTGGGACCCACTCAACTCGAACGGTTTGCAAGGTGCAAGCCGCCAGACGATGCATATTCTGGCAGATTTCTGGGCTCCGACTGACGCGCCGGATTAGACGTGTTGCTTGAAGGGCGTCGGTGCGGATGAAAATTTTGGCTGTAGGTGGTAAGGTTACGTCGCATCAGAGCGAAGCGCGTCTTGGACGGCAACCAGCTCAGCACAGAAAAGAGAAGGAGGTTTTGCAAATTGATGCCTGGATGTACTATTAAGTGCCGGCTTACAAGGGCAATGAGGTGCAGTTGTCTTTTCACATCCGTCAAATGCTGGCATCTACATATATAGTTATCGAGCCTTGGGGCAGCTTGGCATCTTTTTCTGTGATCCTTTCACGAAGGGATGATGCCGCATAACATTTAGTTGGTCGATGAAGATCAGTAGGTTTGTTTTCGCTCAGCTGAACAAAATTCCATGGAGGAAGAACTGGCGATGGCGGCGACAATGTGGTGTGCGATGTAGCATAGGCCCGGAGTGCTAGCGGTGAGCTGAGCGTCCTCGTATACTGCCACGACCGGTGTGATGCGGGAGAGACTCTCATAGCCTCCCTATTTACTGCTTCCAGACGATCCCATTGACTTTTGTCAAGTGTTGAAACTGTGCTTGATAAATGAGGCGTGGCTGCAGAACCGCTGTCAACAAATGTCGTGCGACATGGGATCGAGCGCCACCGGATTTAGGAGCAATACGTCTTATTAGGTCCAAGGTCTGCATCGCCTGCTTTTTAGCCTGAGAAAGCCAGGCGGTCCCCGTTCTCGACTGATGAATCGACGATCCCAGACTTTTCAATGTCGGACTTTCGTGGAGGGGGATTCCAGATAGTTGGAGACGGATCGGCGTCGCAGCGAGTTTACGGCGACCCCAGCGGTTGGCGACCGACGTGAACATAGTTTTGCTCTTGGAAAGCTCTAGGCCGACAGATTTAACATAATTGGCCGTAATATCTAAGGCTGACTGTAAGATTACCGTTAGAGTGAACAGGTCTGTACTCCACACCATGATGTCATCAGCATAGAGCAAAACTTTGACTTCAGCGACATTTCGTAAGCGCCATGCAAGGGGAATGAAGGCAATGTTAAATAACGTGGGCGACAGTACCGATCCCTTGGGTACACCGCGAACAGGGACAAATGATCAGATGGAATCGCCATTAACTCGTATTGCAAATGTTCTGTTTTCAAGGAAGGACGTTACGAAACTGTGTACCCTAAGAGGGAAATGTAGTGTCTCAGTACAATTCAAAATGGCGGCATGGCTAATTTTATCATACGCCTTTTCGACATCCATCGCGAGAATGGTACGTACATTGTGGCTGCGGGTTAACGACAGAACTTGCGAGGCCAAAACAGCCAGCCCATCTTCGGTACCAGCCCACGGCGTACATACAAGTGTACAGCCGACACCGCGAATAGCAGATGTCATGCAGATGATATTGTGTTGTGATGTCCGTGGCCAATGGTTTCCAGACCAGGAAGCCACTTTCGATAATAATAACAATAAAAATTTATTTTAAAACTATCTATACGGCACCGAATGAGCTCAAATTTCGAGGATTTATAATTTATAACATGTGTGAAGTGAAATGCAATAATCATTTTGTGCTTAAATGTTAGCTATCGTGACCCCTTTAAGATGTATTCAATTAGCTTTATATTAGGCCATATCAGTGAAGAACATATTAGTTTTCTAATGATTCGTGAGAAATTGTTTTTTTTTCTTCTCAGAGTTCTAATTAAGTTGTATTCAATTTACTTCCTGTTACGCAAATCAGTTAAGAATAAATAAACTTTTTAATGATTGGTGAGAAATTGGCTTTTTGTTGCTTGAGTTTTAATTAAATTGTAGTCAATTAACTTTATGTTTGGTCATATTAGTCAAGAATATATTGACTGTTTAATGATTTGCAAGAAATTCATTTTCTATTATTTGAGTTTTATTTGAATTTCAGTCAATTAACTTTATGTTGGTCATATTAATCAAGGACATATTGACTTTTTATTTACTCAGTGAGGAATTGATTGTAAATTGAGTTCTTGTTAATTGAGCGTTAATTACGTTTCAGCCAGTTAACTTTTTATTCCTCATATCAATGAACAATATATTAACATTTTAGTGACTAAGTGAGAAATCGACTGTTAATTGATTTTGTGTTGCTTGAGTTTCAATTAAACTGTGTCAATTAACTGTCTAATCCTACATATGAATAAATAACATATTGGCGTTTTATAGACATTACTCAATTGCCTTTGAGAATTTATAGTGTTTATAGACTCGACATATACTCAATAAAGAGTTAATTGTCCCTCAATGTCTATTTTTGTAAGGGCCATCTCTGCCACGTTCACTTTAGCGATACTTACGTTACCAGGATTAGAGTGTAGGACAGTAGGAGGTTCATCGCCTCTGCCTCGCGCGCGGTCTTGCTATATTGAGAGTTCTATGAATGGGCTGATTGTGATGTTTTTAATACCGAGTTTCATGGCAAGTCCGAACCTGCGCAGGCGTCCAGAATGAAACCGGTGGCCCTGGTCCTGTAACGGAGGTTCCAGCAGACCAGGCGGCAGCCATGGAGGACCCCCGCGAGGGCACTTCAGGCCTTCGCTCAGCGTCCATGCCCCCCATAGCGCACTGTGTAGCTTTTTGCAGTGCCCTCGGACTCGTGTTCGCCGTCGGCGGCACCGTGCTGCTCTCCAGCGGCTTTCCTTACCGGCGGCTTCAGCTGCGCATTATCTCAGTGACCATGCTCGCCGTAGGTGCCATCCTGATGACAGCGGCCATCGTGCTGACCTTCAAGTGGCACAAGTGGTACTATGCTGCCCGTCGCCAAGATCGCCAGTCACAGAGAAACGCGTCGCTCGTCCTACGCGTGCCCACGGTGAGCGGCGGCACATACGAGCATGGTGCCTTGCCAGTGACTACAGTCGTTGGCCTACCTCCACCGCCGGCTTACGAAGATGTTGTGCGTCCTCCTCCCTCGTACGAAAACGTCATGCTCATGATGGAACTGGAAAAGCAGGCCCGTAACAATCTGGCCGGCGGCGCGCGCAGGGACACGGTGACCATGGAGCCGGCTCCGCCGATGTCGCCTGTGTGCCATGTATAGTGTGAATGTGGCGTGGTTGGAACGAAATCACCCGGTCTGCTTGTGTGCACGGATGACCAGGTTCCGTCCACTGCATGGTCGGATTCTTGCCGGGCCGCTAGAAACCCACCCAGTAAAATAAACGGGCGAGCTTCATTGTGCATCTTGTCGATGCAACAATTGGCCTCTTTCGTGGGGAAACCCCTTAAGTTCTCCCACAATGAGTTTTATTGGCGCCTCAAATGACATATCGTTGTTGCTGTAGGTTAACCATGCTACAGCCATAAAGAGAGATATTGCCGTCAAAGGTGCACATACAATTTCAAAATTGGATGAACCTATTTTCAATCAATGGGTGAAATAACGATCTTTCATGTTGGTCATAATTTATTATGCTCAGCATGATGGCTTTTGTGGTACCGATACATGGGCTGTTTTCCAAGGCTCGCACAGTGACCCACAGAATGTGAGTCGGGGTAAAAATAAGCTTTTGGATGCGGCTTGAATCACGCCAAAGATCTATGTCCACTGTATACGCCTCAACAAGCAGCTCCAATTTAACTTAATAGGTCTGTTCATTTATTGTTATACACTGTAAACCCCTGCAATTGCGCAAATAGTTTTAGGTGGAAAGCGGCAGACTTCTTCGCTTACCATAAGTGGAGGCATTTTTGACGCGATAGTGCTCCGTTCTCTCCGAAATCCAACTTCGGAGTTGTCGGCGTCGTAGCTGTGAGCAAGGAATTGAGGGCATGCCTCTGGCGGGCGGTATAGTTGACAGGTAACATGACCGGAAACTAACTGGTAATTGGGTTGTATGACGTCACGGGACATGGCCGAGTTGGGAACTCAGGCGTGCATTTGAGATGTGAGGACGGGATGGAAATCCAAACCTCCGTTACCCTCGGATCCCGATTCAGACACGCTACCCCTCGGCCACGCAGACACGTTCGTACGGCTGAGTTAAAGCGGTCTATGTCGGGTTGCCTCTCAGATAACGTGAGGTAATAGAGGTACGAATTAAGAGATTAGAGATTAGGCGAGTAGTACATACGTACACGTACCAGAATCTGCAAGGGGAGCCGCGGACGGAAGCCGTTAGCGCTGTCGCTCCATACACTTAAAGGCGGAACTTAACGCCCCCCCCCCCCCCCCCCGGGTGGCGCAGTGGTTGCGGCGCTCGACTACTGTTCCCAAGGATGCGGGATCGAATCCCAGCCTCGGCAGCCGCTTTTCGATGGAGGCGAAAAGCACGGCGCCCGTGTGCTGTGCGATGTCAGTGCACGTGAGAGAACCCCATGTGGTCAAAATTTCCGGAGTCCTCCACTACGGCGTCTCTCATAGCCTGAGTCGCTTTGGGACGTTAAACCCCACAAACCAACTTTGGGACTTTTCAAAAATTTTCGCTCTACGATACACACAGAGAAAATTCTTGAAATGGTAAACCAACTAGCCCCCATTGCTGCTTTGCTTGCTTTGTTTAACTTTGGGACGTTAGACCACATAAACCATAAACCTTAAGTGCCGACCATGTTTTTAAACATCATGTTTCCCGTGAACTGCTTCTTTTCAGGCTCGCAGAGCACGCAGAGTCTTGCGGATGGGCAAAAGAGTGCGGGCTCAGCATTGGCAGCGATTGTGCTTATACACTAAGAGTGCACTGCGGCTTCGCCTTGTAGGCGAACACTAGGGAAGTGCTAGCATTGTCATCTTCATACAATCAGTTTCAGTTTCGCATGATGTATTTGATATAGTCTCGCCTGACACGAAAACTACATTTCGCACACCCCTTTCAAGAGCGGTAAAGTTCCAAAAAAACACTCCTATTTCTAGAATTTTGGCTTCACTACAGGGGTGATTATAGAGACGGGTAGTTGATGGCGGCCTCTTGCCTCCAAAGCGAGAAAATGTCTTTGAGAACACCGGGCCATAACAGCGCCATGTTTGTGTACTCATCTCGTTTTGCGCTGTAGCAACAATTTATTTATTTTATTTATTTATTTTCAATACTGCCAGTCTCATATGAGACCAAGGCAGGTGGGCATACAAAACTGGAATAGTATGGTAAATAACTACAGTGCATTCATGGATGCCGTAAAATAGCTCAAACAAAGGTAAATAGAAAATGTCAGTCAGTAAGGAATAGTAAAAACAAACAAAAACCAAAACTACAACAATGATTTCTTATATTGTGCCCAGATGTATCGTCACATTGTCAGTAAACTGGAAACAATAAAGATAAGAAAAATAGATATGGTTTAACTACGGTTATGCCTAACGATGTAGCGAAAGCTACGACCCCCTGGCTACACTAAGGTTCAGCTTATAGAGGAGCACATAAGTTAGGCAATGGCTTAAACTTTTTTTATCCCAGTGAAGACGCTCCGATGATCAGTAAAGTAGTGAGACTTGGTTTCCACCCGTTCAATTACATGGTTTGAATCTGTAGCGCTTCCCTGTAGTACCAAGTTCAGGCTACTTCCCCACTGCGTTGTAGTGGCTGGTTGCTGCTTGCTCAACTCCAGTTGAAACCCCTGTTCAGCACCCTCGATGAATGCAGGATCACTCTCGGGGTCTTCATTAAAGTCCCCTGTAAGGAGAAAACCCTCTAGCCACTACGAGTAGGGCAGTCTCGGCGCTCGCAGCAGTGGCTTCGGCCTGGGCAGCAGCACTCGACGCCTCGTCTCCTGTCATTATTTTTCTTCTACTTTTTCTGTCTCCTCAGACCGTCGTTTTCGTAAGGCTTCATTTCGGCGGTGTAACTTGGCTGCTCTGCCAGCCTCCTGCTCCATCCCCCTACTGCCAGCGTCTCTGCTGTCTACCCGTATATTATATACCTCCTCGCATCACGTGATTATCGAAAGGCGCGACGCGCCGCGGAGAATACGGCCGGCGTGCCACGCCGACGGCACGAACTCCTGGTCCAGCCCTTGGTCTATACCACGTGACAGTTGCTAGGCAACGCGGTGCCATGGCGCCAGCCGACGGCACGAACTTCTGGTCCAGCTCTCGGTCTATACCTCATCACAGTTGATAGGCAACGCGGTGCCACGGTGCCACGCCGATGGCACGAACTCCTGGGCCCGTATTCCGAGTTTGCTTCGTTATCGAAGTATCGCTATCTCACGTGACCTCGAGTCATCTGATTGGTCGAAACGCCGGAACCGGGTATTGCCAATACGCAACCAGAAGAGGTGGCCACATCATATTTCGGGGTTTCCACCAATCAGATGGCTCGAGGTCACGTGAGATAGCGACACTTCGATAACGACGCGAACTCTGAATACGGGCCCTAGTCCAGCTCTCGGTCTATACCCCGTGACAATTGCTAGACAACGCGGTGCCACGGTGCCACGCCGACGGCTTGAAAACCTAGCGCAGTGTAGCTTTCGCTACAAAAAAAAAAAAAAAAAATCTATATTCCCTTCATTATAGCGTATTGTCACGTAGAGTATTGCCCGGTAGCCAGACACGAAGACAATGGTGTTTCACTCGAATGAAATTATTGGACTGATTTGCGCCCACAAAATAACTAAGCAGATCAGTGGCGGCGATAACATCAAACGTGCTCGTCGGACGTCGAACTAAGATTGCAGTTTCACTCGTCAGTGCTCAATTTAAAGACGTCGAAGAAAGATCTAGATAAAATGGCGTACGGTGACTAGCATACCCTGGAACAATGTAAAAGCACACTTGCGTGGCTGCAATCTTTCGAGATACATCTTGTGTGATCTGCCACCATAAAGGAAATGATAAAGCCGCGTCTTGCGGCAACGAACATCAATAAGCAAATAATACAGAATTGATCCGTGCGTTCGAATCAGAGTGATAAGGCTGCATGCCGGCGGCTGCCGAAAAAGAATAAATAGATATTTGAATGGTTCGCCGCAATATTTCGAGGTGTTTTAATGGTTAACCAAGAGTATTATTGAATTCATGAGATGAATTCTAGCCGCGACGTGAACTGTGAAAAAGATTATGCAGAAATGATCAAAGAATCCAGGCGATTCCACTCTCTTATCACGAGGGAGATGTAGGTGTACATGGATGCGTCATCCTGGCATGAGTATTCTGTTATTGCACGTGCATGTTTAGGCCTTGATGGATGTGTATTTTGCTACGTCTATATTGTAGTAGCCATACATAAGCTGAAATAAATATTTTACTCATGTTAGTTGCGCTCTAGATGACAGCGTCGTTAGGCCCGAAATGGTAGCAATTTTAGTTGGTGAATCAGTGCGCGCATGCTTGTTATGGATAAACCTCAATGCTTTACGCGGTATTCTTTTCATTTTATTTACACTAGTCACAGAATGAGGAAACCAAACTGTGTTAGCGTATTCTAAAACTGGTCTCATGAAAAGTAGTATATGCGAGAAGCTTTGTTGACGTGTTTGCAAGGCGCAGACATCTTCCGAGAAAAAACAGTTGACGTAATGCTGTGGAGGTTATATTAGCAATGTGCACATCCCATCTGAGGTCAGAAGCTAGTGTGATACCTGAGTCGTTATGTTGATAAACCTTTGTCAGTATTTCGCTGTTAATATAGTATATAAATTCCTAAGGTCGCTATTTTCTTGCTATTGTCATGCAAGCTGATTTAGTTGGGTTTATCGTCATTTGCCATTATTTGCATCATTCGGTTAGCTTGTCCAGAGAGTCACTGAGTGAAATATCATCTTGTAGCTGTTAATAGATTTGTAGATAATGCAGTCATCGGCAAAGAGTTTCATGCTGCAATCAATATTACTGGTAATGTCATTAATGAAACTGAAATATAATAGTGGCCCCAGCACCGATCCTTGAGGGACCTCTGATGTGACCGGAACTGTCGTTGATTCCGTCTGCTGAAAGAGTACGAACTGTCTCCGGTTTGTTAAGAAGTCTGTAATCCAGTCTGAAATTGGTCCATCCCCAATAAAACCTTGTAATTTTGCAATTAGTGTTTTGTGGCTCAAGAGATCAAATGCTTTTGAAAATCTAATAGTTATATATTATAATAGTGTTATAGTCCCCGGCGGAATCCGTTCTGGTTTGGTGATAACAGGTTGTCAGTATCAAGAAATGATATTAGGTGTTTAATAATTGTTTTGGCATGTTGTGCTGGTTAGAGATATCGGTCGGTAATTAGAGGGTAATGTGATGTCTCCCGCCTTATGTATTGGTATAATTTTGGCTTTTTTCCAATCATCGGCTAAGGATGATAAGAAAGGGGATTTTCGAAATACCAGTCCTAAGTATCCATTGCACCGTTCTGCGTATCGCTTCAGGAATTCATTTGCGATACCATCTGGCCCGCATGATTTTTTAGTGCCGAGTGCTAGTAGTAGATTAAGAATGCCCGCATCAGATATCATTAAAGGCTGGATGCATGATATTTGATTACTACAGAAGATTGTCATCATCTTTTGTGAAGTTCGAGAGGAAAAAGTTGGTCTACGCGTTGGTATTGTTAGCGTTTTCATCGGGAGAAAATTCGGATAACGCCACGTTAGTAAGGCGGAAAAAATTCCAAAACTATGTGGGTTGTTCTTCAGGAAGTTAGGCAGCGTTACATGAAAATAGCGTTCTGCGGCCTTCTTGGTTGTGTCTTTCAATTTCGCTATTGCGCTTGGAAGTTTTAGGTGGACATGTGCCATGATATTTGATAAAATTACTTATCCTTTTCACATGACGTTTTGCGTGGATGACATCTTTGTTTACCTAAGGGTTATTCATTTATGGACGCTCGTTTATTAACGGAACACGATTTGATACACAGCGCGAAACTATGGGCTTAAAATGAGGCAAGATTGTATTAATATTGATAGAAGAACCCGATGTTATTTCAGTATCACCTTCAAATTCGTGTGCAAGGTAGGGTAACATGCTAGCGTCATCTGCATTTTCAAAGTTTAGTACAGCGGACACGTCACCGCTCGTTTTTATTGAACAGTCGAGGGGTGACAAGCATATCGGTATGTTGTGATCAGAGATGCCTTCGATGATTTCTGTCTGTGTTTCATGAACTGGAAAATGGTTACTAATTAGTGTAAAATGAAGGATATTATTGGATGCTCCTTGCTAACGCGTGGATTCTAGAATAGTTTATTGAAGATTGAAGGAAACATTAGGTCAAAAAGAGCTCCTGAAGATGTTGATGTGTGCTGCATAGTTATCCAGTCCATGTCCGGAAGGTTAAAATTACCCATGAGAATAATTCTAGAGTTCGAAGTATATTTGATTAAGGTAGTCATGAATGGCAAGAATGCTTTCATGTCCAGATGACGGGCTTCTGTAATAACATCCAACAAATATTGTAGTATTGCTGCAGAGAGTGTGCAAAATACACCTTCAGTCCCTGACACATCGGGAAGCGTAGCAAACGGCAAACTTTTCTTTATGATGAGAGCCTAGCCACAGTCACGGGAACCTCGATCTTTCCGAATAACTTAGTTTGGGGGGGGGGGGGGGTACGGTTTCGTGGCTTTAAATAGCGGATGGCAGCCGAGTTTCCGAGACAGAGACTACGTCAGGTTCGCGATCAATTAACAAGTTTTTCAATCGCTCTATTTTGTTGTTCCTTGCATTCACTTTAATAATGGTCAGTCCTTTAATCATGTTTTCTCTTTGTCATTGGAGGGCTGTTTCTTTTGTCGTCTTTTTCCGGCCGGAAGGCATCTGATGAGGAAGCTTCAGCAGCAACTTCTCGCTTTAAACGTGAAGCTTTTTCCAGGGGCACTCTCTCATTGGCTTCGTCATCCCAAAACATAGACGCGACTGTTGATGAACAACTTATCGAACGCAAGCGAGACTTTTTCGTGATTATCACGATTTTGCCTAGCTCTGTACCGGAGTTTCTTTATAATTTCTCTAATTATTAAAGAAAAATCTTGCAATGGCAAAATATATCTGAGTTTATAGTCATCATTTAGTACAGTTGATTTATGTCGCGAATCCAGTAGTTTAAAAATTACAGGCCTAATTGTTTTGGTTTGCGGTCTGCCTAACCGGTGGATGCGTTCAACGGCCAACTTGATTCAAATCTAAGATATCTTCTATTATATTTTTGTCAGCTATCTGTTCGAATGATTCGCTTGTTTCTGATGTATTTTCCGGTATGCCATAAACTATTAAGTTGGACCTTCTGCTTCTGTTTTCGAGATCAACGTTTTTTCCATAACTTCTATTACGCGACTCATGCGAGCAATCTCACTTTGACGAGACTGCACTTTAGCTTCTAAAAGTGTTACGGCATCTAGCTTGTTTTCGATATCTGTCAGCCGTTTTCCTTCTATTTCCTTGATATCACTGGCAGTGTCATGAGCTTGTTCAGCAATTTGCACCAGTTCAGGACCGGTATTTGTTTCGATGTCTCCTGATAACAACAGCAGTTTCCGCAAAAAAAAGCACCAAAACTAAGCACTTCATGGCACAGCTGCGGGCACGGCAGCACCACCAAGAAACGTTCACTAGAGCGGAAGCACTTTCCGAAACGTTTTCTCCCCTGTAGAATGAAGACGAACGGGTTAGTGCACCGCATGCTGGTAGTGCCTCCGTGCCCTCTGCTGGTACGATGCCCGGCGAGGCCATATATAACCCATTCATGTGGCGGTGTTCGAAACACATCATGCTCGGGATGGTTCGCGCACGTAGCCGACTGCAGATGCTGTGGACGATGAAATTCTGCTGGCATCAGATGATTCCACACGTGGAAACGCGTTCTGTGGTGTGGCCCAGGCCATACGGTGAATTCGGTGCTGCCGGCCACGCCATGAAGAATTGCCGTCCAAGCGCGAGCTGTAGAATGAAGACGAACGGGTTAGTGCACCACATGCTGGCAGTTCTCCACGCCCACTCATTTCCGATGCAGACATAATCTCATTCCCGACGCAGAAAGTCCCAGATATGCATTGCGCAGATCAGAAACTAACCAAGTAGATTTAATTAATCCGCTCCTGTTTTTTAGCCCCCTATATGAACAAGTTGTGCGCTTTTATTGCATTTGCGAGAAACAATGCTTGTTCGGTCGACATATTGTTTACTGCGTACTTCTTCAGTGACAATTAGCTTGAGTTATTTGTTCCATTTTCTACCAAACTCAGTGAATGACACTTAGTGTACTAAAAAAAAACATGTGCAGCTCGAAAGTCATGCAACGGTCTTGGCCCGAAACTAAGCGCTCAGCGTGCATGTATTCCGAAAATAAGGCATGTGGCCATGACACATAGTGGAACAATATATGACTCCCTACAAAAAAAAAAATGTTTTCATGTGCGTGACAGCTGCGACGGGGATGTCAGGCGCACTTTAACGTACGACTATGTATACCTCCAACCACATTTTTTTTTTGTCAATGTTTTCGCATTTTCCCGCAAGAAAGTGCGGTCACCGTGGCCGGGATCGAAATTGGAACCTCCTGTTCAATTGCCAACGCCATAGCCACCTTGGCCGGTCAAACCAAGCATCGGCACACATTGCCGGCTCCATTAATTAAAAAAAAAACTTTTACAAGTTGCTGTTGAGTGCCCTTAGGAGCGGATATGGGAAAGCATTGCCAGTTTCATGCCTCATTCCGTTATGAGGTCTCTCTGCGTTCCGTTGCTTTTCCGACGTTGAAAAATTTACTTTACTTTACTTACTTTACTTGTCTTTATCATGTTTTTACACACCCTTCACTAGAAATCTTGATAGTTCAGGCTTCTAAAATTTCTTGCGTCAACTTAACCTTGTTATTTTTCAAAACATGCACGTTGTGAAGGTCGGCATGTCGTTTTTGTTCTTTCCAAGAACAGTTTTTGCACTGCTGCCATTTTGAAAGTTGCAGTGGTGGCGTACAGGTAAAACATCCGCTGCGCGTACAAAAGGACCGTGGTTTGTATCCCAGTGCCGCGAAAATCTCCACAGGATTAAAAAAAAATCCACGTGTCGATGGAATTTTATAGTATAGTTTTGGGGGGCGACCTTACGTTGGTGAGTACCTGCGGGAACGCACCCAGCCACCACACCAGGATTTAGCCACCATTTTATATAACTGGGCACTACCTCCAATGAATATTCTAATTAACCCCCGGTCCTCAATCCCCGGCGCTGCGGAGCAACTGACTATGGCGGTGGGCAGACCTGTGGCGCAACGGATGGTGCAAGGATCATTGGCTCCGGACAGGCCCCCGTTGGAAACTGACCCTGGCAACATTAAACGCTAGAGCCCTAGCTAGTGGCGATATTTTAGCCAGGCTGTTCGGGGAACTAGCGGGCCTGAAATGGGATATCATAGAGCTTAGTGTGGTTAGGAGGCTAAATGAGGCATATTTACTGTATTAAAGGGCAGGTTATGAACTGTGTTATCGAGGTTTAGCGGACAGACGATAACTAGGAATTGGTTTTCTTGTCAATAAGCATGTAGTTGGTAACATCGATGAATTCTATAGCATTAATAAGAGGGTGGCAGGCATCGTAGTTAAGTTTAATAAGCGGTATAAATTGAAGGTTGCACAGGCCTATGCGCCTACATGCAGTCATGATGACCAGGCAGTCAAAATCTTCTACGGAGACGCATTATCTGCGATGGAGAAATTAAAAACGCAGTATACTGCACTAATGGGCGACTTAAATGCCAAGGTAGGCAAAAAGTAGACTATACCAGGCAGTGGTAACTGTGGCATTGGTTCTAGGAATAGCAGGGGGGAGTTACTAAATGAGTTCGCATAGTGCAGTAACTTACGAATAGCGAATACTTTCTTCACCAAACAGAAGAACCGCAGGTTTACATGGAAAAGCCCTAACGGGGATACTAATATGTAATCGATTTCGTACTGTGTTCTAACCATATATGGTTGCCGTGCATACACTATAGATATCTTCCAGTACTCTCACATATTACTCATCCATACCATCATCCCGCAATGCCTGCATGACTGCTGAGGTTTCGCCTGAGTCAAAGAGAATACTATGCGTAGGGGCTGGTTATATTCCGACAATCTTTGTCACCTGGTTAATAGTATGGTATGGTCGATGGTAAAGTACCCTTTCCCAAAACCTGCTTGATCCTTTGGTTCATTGAAGTCGAAGATTAGCCTCATTATATTAGTGATTACCTCAGCAGATGCCTTGTACGTAACGGATCGTAAGCTGATTGGTCGATAATATTCAAGACGTTATGTCCCTTTTCATTTCTTATGGACTGAGACAATGTTAGCATTCTTCCAAGATTCCGGTGATGTCGATGTCATCAGGCATTGCGTATACTTGGTGTCCAGTTTTTCTATCATGATATCACCCCCATCCTTCAAGAAATCTGTAGTTACCTGATCCCCTCCCTGGCTAATTTCCCCCTTTTCATAGCTTTTATGGCTTTCTAAACCTAGTCTTTCGCTACTGACGGACCGTCGAATTGCTTGTCGGTACTGTCAATCTCATTATTGCCTTTACTACTTCGGCTACTGCATAGGTCAGTATAGAACTCCTCGGCTACTTTGATTATCTTGTCCTTACAGTAATGACATTGCCAGACTTGCGTACATCTGAATTTTGCTTATTTCTAATTTCTTCTTCAGCGCTTTCAGGCTACCGCCGTTCGTTACAGCACGCTCGAGTTTCTCCACATTATACTTCCTTATGTCCTACTGATTAGTTTTGATAGCTCTGCCAGTTCTGACCTGTTTGTTGGGTTGAAGGCTTTCGTCGGCGTTTTTGAATCACATATTCGTCTGCTTAAAATACTTATCGGTATCCTCTATAACTATCCTACCACCTACTTGAAACGCAGTCAGTAATGATATCTCTGAAATTATCACTAATTACTTCCACACTAAGGCCGCCTTCCTCGGTTAAAGCTGAAGAACTGTTCTGTAGCGAGAACCTGAATTCGTCTGCATTTCTTGTTACCGCTAATTCCTTCATGGGCTAATTCGTTCCTTACTAATATGTTTTGTTTCCTCTTCAAATCTAGACTAATTGTAGACCTTACCATTTTGGGGTCACTGCATCGCACTTCTTTATTTTGCCTCTACATTCTGCACAATGCTATCAGTTCAGTTCAGTTCAGTTCAGTCGTTCAGTCGTGTCCGACTCTTCGTGACCCTATGGACCATGTCACGCCACGCTCTCCAGTCTCTCACTATCTTCCTAACATCACATAACTTCATCTGCAGTGCCTCGAGGATGCCATCTAACGATCGCGTTCGTTGCCTACCCCTTCTCCGGCGACCCTCAACCTTTCCCAACATCAAACCTTTCTCCAGCGACTCCTCTCTTCTCATCAGATGACCAAAGTAGCTGAGCTTTTAGAATTTGACCCTCCAATGAGCAGTCAGGGTTTATGGTGGACAATATCGACTGATTTGATCTTCTGGCAGTCCAAGGAACTCTCAAGAGTCTTCGCCAGCACCACAATTCAAACGCGTCAATTCTTCGGCGGTCAGCCTTTTTCACAGTCCAACTCTCGCATCCATACATCACAACTGGAAAGACCATAGCACGAGTTATACGGATCATGGTTGGTAGACTAATGTCTCTGCTCTTTACTAGGCGGTCAAGGCTAACCATTGCTCTCTTTCCCAGAAGCAGGCGTCTCCTAATTTCATGGCTGCAGTCTCCTTCCGAGGTAATCTTGGAGCCCAAGAAGAGAAAATCTGTCACAGCTTCCACTTCTTGTCCCTTGATGCTCCAGGACTTGATAGGGCAAGACGCCATGATCTTTGTCTTTTTAATGTTCAGTTTAAGCCCAAACTTCTCACTCTCTTCTTGTACGCGCATCAGAAGTCTCTTGAGTTCCGCTTCACTTTCTGCCATTAAAGTGGTATCATCCGCATATCTAAGGTGCACAATGCTATAGTTTTTAATAAAGGAAGTAACAAAATTCCAGTAACGAAAGGTATTAAGCGAGGAGACATGATTTCTCCAATGATATTCACAGCTTGCTTTAGGGAAATATTCGAAGACATGAAATGGGAGCAGTTATAGATCAGGGTTGATGAGGAATACCTCAGTAACCTTCAATTCATTGATGAGATTACTTTGCTAAGTAACTCAGGGGACGAATTACAAATAATGTTTGATAACCTATAGAGGAAAAGCAGAAAGGTAAGCCTGAAAATTAACACGCAGAAGACTAAGACAATGTTCAACAGCCCCGGAAAGGAACAGCGGTTTACAATAGGTAGCGAAGCACTAGAAGTGGTAGGCCAATATATTTACTCATGACAAATAGTAACCGCAGATCGGAACCCCGAAAGAGAAATAACTAGGAGAATAATATTGGGGTGGAGCGTATTTGGTAAATACTGGAAGATCATTACAAGCTGCTCACCAGTATCGCTGAAGAAGAAAATATGCAATAGTTATATCTTACTGGTACTTACCTAAGGGGCAGAAATGTGGAGGCCAAAGAAAAGTGTTGTACTTATGCTGAGGACAACGCAGATAGCTTTAGAGCGAAAGATAGTAGGTGTAACTTTAAGAGATGGAAAGCATGCAAAGTGGCCCAAAGAATAACTCGAATTAATGACATTTTAGTCGAAATCAAGACGAAATGTGCATGAGCGGGACATGCAGTGTGAAGGAGCGGTGCAGAGAAAGACTTTTTCCAAGCGGCTCTCGCCTTAACTGTGTTATATTCTTCGAAGATGGCCACATCTCCAAGGTGGTACTGTCACTATGGGTTGGGTACGGCTGCTCCGGCGCCGGCAGTTCTGAAAGGTCCACGCCAACCGAAGGAGGCCAGAGTGAAGGAAGCGATCATGGGTTGAACGACCAGAACAAGGGGACCCAACCAGAAAGTCATCATCGCTCAATGGAGATGAGTCAACAATTGTGGATGTTGACTGAGACTAGCTGACATGGCCGACGTGGACAACGAGGGCTTCGAACGTGTTAGTAATCGAAAGCAAAGAATGGTCGTGATCCCGACGATATTTATGCTTTTCGCAGTTGTTCAGTCACTTCTCAGATCACCTCCGATTCGCTGCCAATTCACGATGCAAGAAGCTCTTCAGCTCGATATGTCAATCGAAGAGCACGTAGATATTCTTTTGCAGTGCTCGCAGATTGGTGACATCAAAGTTCAAGTTCGAATGCATCAATCCTACATGAAAAATACCTGTGTTATTATGGGTGTACCAGAGTGGTATTCAGAAAGACACCTACTTGACTGCTTGAACCCACAAGGTGTTCTGCATGTGAGACGACTGGTGCGTCGGATGGAGTCTCCCAACACAGAGTGCTCCGAAAAAAAAAATGACCCATAAGCATGCAGTCTTTGGGTTTACTGAAACGCTTCCCCTGGTGCTTTATATACCGACGATTCGGGCTTGTGGCAAAAGTTTGCACCAGTAATGAACACTGCAAACTGTGCTGTGACGCCCATGATTTTAAATCCTGCAACGCAGACTTTGCATGTGCCAACTGCGGTGCCATGCATCCAGCGAGTTTCGGTGGCTACTTCTTCCGTGTGAGCGCCCTACACCGCCGAATGTTTTTCATTTCTGGACCCAAACTCAACCGACTGAGAAGCCTGCGCCTGGAAGTGACGAGTTCCATGCGTCACATGTTTTCGCTGCGCCAACAGGCAGTGCCCTTAAGAGAGAGACCTCAATTTAGCAAGACTCCCCAGCGTGTCGACTTGGTTGGTCAAGCAAAACCTGTCCATATTCCTGAACAACCAGATCACAACCAGACTCGGAGATAAGGGCTCACCCATGCTTCACAAGTGACGAGAAAATCGGCTACGGCGACCAAGAGAACATCCTGCGAGTGAATGTGTGTATAGATGATGGCAGCTGGAATGGACTGTGTTTTACTGTGATTGAACATGTGCATAGATGGTGACTTCTGAAATGGACTATGTTATACTGTGAGTGAATGTGTGCATAGATGATGACTGCTGGAGTGACATATGCACTGTTATAAGTGGCTGTGCGCATAGTGGGGTAGGTTTCACAGATATTAGGAGTTTTTAACACATAAGTGATGCTACGGTGGAGCAATTGCCGGCAGAATAAGCAAGGCTAATCCCACCTGTAGCATACAACAACTCAACAACAACAACAATAACATCATGGTCAAAGCCGCTCCGCTCCCAAACGTCAGCGTACTGCAGACGACTACCCATTCGGCACACCTATTTCCAACGACGTCCGCCTTTTTATTGAAGAATACTGTGTTGACCAGAGATAATAGCGAGTGTGGACCTGAAACATCCGCACGTCATCAAAATTGAACGCAAGATGAATGCTCATGGTACCAGGTCATGTTAGAAGACAATTATCAAGAAATTACAGCCAGCACACAAGCAAAGGTCACGAAATGTTCGAACTTTGATACGAACTATTTATCAGGCACTGCCACAGAAGTAAACATTCAAGTTGGGCTGTCAGAATTCTCCGCCACTAGTCGACTCCTGGCAGCCTTCACTGGGCTTAAAAATATCTTATTACTGAGGCTTAAAAGAGAGGCATAATTATTTGCGCGTCACATACAAAGTACGTATTCCTTGCATAAAATGTTGATTTCTGCCTTGCGCTACAAGGCGTGATGCCTACTTGTTCATCCATATGTTATGGCCGCCCTACATGCACAATTTTTTTGATGAACTAAGGGATGTACAGAAGTACTTTTACAGTATATCGTTGCCGTGTGTCGTATCTTCTTTCTGCCGCTGCTGTGAATATCCTGTTAAATAATTTTCTCAGTACAGCATGTCACTACCGTCTTTATCACTTGTTAAGACGTGCTAGCAGTGCTGATGATCGCTCCCCTTCACTAGCGTCCGTCAAAATAAATCATGTGCAAGCCAGACTGTGCCACTTGCCTGATTTCCTCTGCGCTGCATTAAAGCATGTGTAGCTTGTCTGCCTTCACACAAGTGCCAGCCTAAAGTATTAAAGATATAGATATATATTATACAACCTCATGAAATCGAGTGGGAGATATTGAGCAGTGAAAAAATAAAAATTATTATCGTAAAAGCTTAATACATTAAAACTCATTGTGCCGCCCCAACATCACATGATCGTTGCGACCGTAGATTGGCACATCGTGTTCAACTGAGACTTCGCGCTTAAATCTGCTACCATTTTTTTGGCATGCAAACCAAGGTGTCAGCAATAACATCAGTGCCATGTAGCGGTAAGTAAATTGCAGTAAATTAGTGGCGCAGCGTCACAGTCACATGATTATGCATAGTGTTTAGACATATGCCTTTAAGATGCAAAAGTCGGGCCGAGTAAAGTGTTGAGCGCACTGTCTTTATTAGACTGGTTTGTTCAGCAGACTGGCGGGCGAACGAGAGCGACAGACGCGCGAATACGTACACACTCGAAAGAGAGGCGCCACGGCGCGTCTGCTTCCGGTCGGTACCACGTATCGCCTTCAGGAAGGCACAGAACCGCAAAAAAGTAAGGGACAAATACTCCTCACGTATCACCTTACACGCTGTTCGCGTTCTCACGCTGCGCGCACAGCTGCACAAATAAAGTGCATTACTACTACTACCAACGTGGAACAGGCCTGGCAGCGGGAACGGTCGGATGGAATATAGGAGCGTCCCCTTTGAAACGGGGTATTAGCAGTTGCTGTCATGCTCATTTCCCCCCCCCCCCCCTATATCTTAGTTATTATTTTAGATTGGTTAACTATACCATCATTCTATTTATTAAATTTTTGTTTCTACATTACTAACATTATGTCACTTTTCTGCTTTTAATCCACCAATCTTCCAATCGTTTTTTGCTATCTTCCACCGCAGGTTCATTCACCCGGCCATTGGTATCTCTAAACCCCAGAGCTTCAGGAAGAGTTACTGCGCCTGCATCGACTTCCGGATGGATGCTATTACATTCCATTAGAGTATAATATGGTCAATTGTTTCTGTGGAGTTACCACACAGTGCACATGCGTCATCTTCATTGTTCCTTTTGTAGCTGCGTGTTCTAGGGCACCCTGATCTAGCTTCAAAAAGTAGGGCACTGTCCTTTGAGTTATCAAAGAAAGCTTCCTTCCTGATCTGCCTCTTGCACTTTCGGTATAGTTCCACACTCTGTTTCTTTTCCATCGAATTCATCCAATTTTTACCTTCTGTGCTTTTCACCTGTTGCTTAACGCTCTTTATTTCTTCGGACTTGTGATTAGCATACTTACTGGTTAGTTTTCTACAGGGTGCACTCGAGCCTACTTGGTATTTAATACTCTTATTTCCCTAGGCCTTACGCTCGAAGCCAAATCAAGCGTTTGAAATCATCTCGGTTATTTCCGAGTCTTGACTGTAGGGTCACTGTATCTCACGTTGTAGAGTATGGCCCGTAGCTCACGTCACCTGTTTCGTGATTGAGAGCTGCCTGCTTCCTTGGCGGTAGCGATGAAACCGAGTCAGCGTTGAAGAGGTGAACAAAGGCGTCTTTATACACTATTTACAGGACATTATGTGCAGTACAAGATCGGCACGAGGGTCGAAGGCTACTAGCCATACGCGACTGTCCCCGCAAAGCGACGGTCGTGTACAGACTACGACGCGTTCCCTCCTTGCGAGCGGCACGGCACTCGACGAACGCTCGTGAAGGTCTCGGTCACCAGAGGCCTGGAAAAGCCGTTGGCACTCGAGTTCCTCAATCCGGAGGCAGCGCGCGACGGCGGCCCGAGAGGTCCAATCAGCGAGCGCGCTGATCACTCGCTTCAAATCTTTTGCGGCGCGAAGGCGACCCGCCACCGGGGGACTGACGTTGTATCGTCTGGAATTCTGGGCTTGTTGAAACAAGAATCTCGCCGATGCTTCTTGGCAATACGTCGCTGTCTTGTGGAGCAGCAACGAGGATTGCGAAGGGGGTGTTAGCAGAAGAAGCGTGACGTTCGGTTGAGCGTGCAAAACAGTGCGCTCTAAACGTAGTTCTTTTTTGAGCGCAGCACGTTCGCTCTTACTTGAGCATTTGGAAACAGAGTGTGCCCGCAATTTCAAAATGTTTATTGACGGTTCCGTGGACACGGTCAGATGAGCTAGCGGAGCAGCTTTTCACATTCCTTCTTTGAATAATTCATAGTCTGTACGCTTTACCGAAGTCGTGTCCTCCACAACGGCCGAAAGTTTTGCCATTGAGAAATATTTATGGAGACAGCGGTCATATCCGGCTCAACCTGTTGCGATCCTGACGGTTTCTAAATCCACTCGTCAAAGATTAGATCACGGATTCCATACCGATGACTGGTCCCTTAGCTATCTGCACTTGGTACATACTCTGCAGAGCAAAGGCTTTTCAGTATGTTTCCAGTTGGTGTCCTCATACATAGGGGTCATAGGCAACGAGATAGCGGACAGCCTAGCCTGTAAAGCGCTCTCAGGACGTCCATCAAGAGGAGTTCCTCAAGACACCAAAATGCTCTGAGAGAAGCAACCCATAGGCATTTCGATTCCTTTTAGAGTTCACCCTACAACCCATGCGCGACCAAAGGAATATAAAGATCCCAAGCCACTTTACATCCACTCAGTGGTGCGTTCTGCTCGCACCACTGAGTGGATGTATAAGACGGGCTTGACCATGTCTCCGCTGTGCTCCACATGTGTTGCGGAGATATAGAACATTACATTATGTGCTGTCCAGGGTACAGTGCGGAAAGGAGTGTGTTGTTCACTTCCCTCAAAAAAAAAAAAAATATCAAGAGTCCCCCATTGTTCACTTCAGGATATTGCCTACCCGTGCGGAAACCGGTCCTGTAGAAAGGAGGTTTCTCGCCTTCCTTTAATTATCCTGCAGGACTCAGATCTGCATTCCTGGTGTTAACAGCAAGAGTGACTGTTATTTGTTACGTGCGATTCTATGTATTTGCGTGTTGTGGATTGTATTTATTTCGTAGGGTTTAACATCCCAAAGCAACTCAGGCTATGAGAGACGCCGTAGTGGAGGACTCCGGAAATGTCGACCACCTGGGGCTCTTTAACGTGCACTGGGATACTATTTAATATTTAAGTGGCGCTACGGTGGTGAAATTGCCGGAAGAAACCTCAAGGCTAACAACACCTGTAGGCAGCAACCTCAACCTCTATACAATGCAATGAGAAGATAACCGATGGTCTCTAACAGTAAAAAAAAATTGGATTCCAAGGAAGGAAAGCGAAGCATGGGGCTGCAGAAAATTAAGTGGGAGGATGAGGTTAGTAAACTTGCAAGGGTCAAGTGATTTGAGTTTGCACAGGGCCGGGTTATTTGAAGAAATACAGGGAAGGCCTTCGGCCTGCAGTGAGTATAACCCGGCTAATGATTATCATGTTTTTTTTTTTTTAAATCGTTTTAGAGCGCAGCTCTGGCGCCCATTCCTGCGTTTCGCGTTGTCGCCGTTGTCCCTCGTAACTATAGGGTGCCTGACATCGAGGCACCCTACCTGTAACCAGCCGACGCAGAGAAGAGAAGGGTAGGTTCTGTACTGCGCATGCGAGCGCCGCCGCGGAGAGGGCTGACCTAGTCGAGCAGGAAAGCATCTGCCGACATCGCATGCTCCCGGCATAAAAGTGCATGAATTCTGCCTAGAACGCCGGTGAACTTTGATGTATTCAACGGAATGCTGGTTGTGTTCGATGCAACGCTCGGTAGCCCGCACCGCCCGAGCCAAAACGCATAGCCGCCGCCGTTCGCCACTGCGAACCGTCTGCCTATTTAAATAGTTTATTCTCTGCCAGTTCTTTCTGAGCCATGAGCGAGGCAACCGGTGGAAGTCCTTCGTCTGTCACAGCGTGTAAAGTTACTCCGCCTAGTGTGACCCGTCTTTCCTGTTGTAGCGCAGGCCCCATATCCGTTTAGATCAAGAACTGTTAGGGGAGTGTTCCTTGAAGAAAGAATATGTGTGAAAAATAAAAAGTTGCCTGTAATTGTACATACATATCTTGCTCGAATTCCTTGCCTCTATCTACCGAAAAAGCTGAAACAGCTGACGAGCTGCGCTCAAACTTCTCATTAGGAAGTAACGTAATCATCGGCTGTTTATATATATATAT
>JAJIZL010022021.1:23643-34270 GCA_023969395.1 Amblyomma maculatum | reverse complement strand
TATGCTACTTTAATTCATTTTCTTCTTGTTATTTTGCCCTTTTGTTTTTATTAGGGTTATTTTTATGTTCTTTTTTCTACTCACTGCACTGTTGTGCTTTCCATCAGCGCCATTCGCCGTCCTTGCGCTAGACAAGGAAAATTATAGACTGGCGCTCAGGAAGTCGGCGCAGAGAGTAGCGGTGTGCGCGCTCGGTTCGAGCCCTGGCGTGGACACGATTTTCACTGATTCTTATCGAGGACACGCCTTTGCAGACACATCGCGCACACGCCACTGACGAGACAACGAATGCTTTCGCATTAAAACCCATGAAGGATAGTATTGTGGCAAGCTAAATTTTAGCGAGCTCCCCTGACGAAGTGCTTCGCCATCATGATGACGCTCTTGTGTTAACTAGAGTGCTCTTTTGTTAGCACCATCAAATTAAAGTTCTAACTAAGACACGTACGTGTCTCCTGCGTTAGCACTGAAAAAAAAAAAAAAAAGGATGAACCTAACTGAAAGAGAGAGAGAGAACTGATTCCATCACTGCAGCGGGACAGCTGCAGTACGCATCGAACAAATTGCTATTTTCGGGTGAAATACTTTCTTCAGTGAAGTTCTCCATTAGCTTATCATGTTAAACATGTTAGCGGCTTTTAGCATACCAGAGACGTGCTAGCGTAGACGTATACCGGTTTACATGAGATTTCCTAGGCAAGTGCAGTGGACCCTCCTTTCCCCTCCCTTGCCAGTGCATGGCGCAGCGGGTTCCAGGTACACCGGTATAAGTCTACGCTATAGCTATACGCTAGCACGTCTCCTGTATGCGGAAAGCCTCCATTAACAAAGGTTGTGTAAAATACATTGCTTAAACCAGTAGAATGAAACCGATGAGGTCGTCGGTAGCTGTACTGAATAAAACGTACCTGGCATCTAACAGAAAAACTATAGAAGTCGGGCCGCATTTGACCCTTCTGCAGTCTTCATAGCGCTTATGTATCTCCATATCTTCATAACTCATAGCGCAACTAAGGCTCCTATGAAACTCTTGGATGTGCCGATATCTTACTTGTGACGAGGGCCTTAGGGACTTGGTTGGCTTGTTTTTTTTTTTTTTTTTTTTTTTTTTTTTTTAAATCCAACTCTTTCCTATATTCCACCGGAGTGAGATTCATAGATCTCCAACGGTTTTTCCGGCATGAGCTGTGTAATTGAAAACCACACAGGAGGACAGCCTGTATATGCTGACAAATTCACAGCAATGAACTTGACAGCACATCTCAAGGTAGGGAATGAGAGACCGAACAGTAAGGCATATCGCATACAAACACGAGAGAGTTCATGACTGGCGTGCATGCGAGATGCCCGTCATTAAAGAAGCATTCAAATGGATTTGAGGATCGGCCTCTGACTTGACTGTATAGTTTCCATTTTCAGAGTCAACAGGCATGCAGACAGATAAAAAAAAAAAAAAAGAAGACGCTATCCCCTTTGCTTTTTAAGTAGAAAACACGGAGAGGAGGAGGGTAAGGGGCCGTAGCGGAGCGAGAAACAAATGAAACAAATATGGCTGTATTCGCATATGAGGGCGTGTCGACCTCGGCCTTCTCTCACAGCGGCGAAATCACAGTCGCTTTCATTGCGGCGCAGCCACAACAACAAGCGGTGTCCATCTAGTGAAGTCACGTCGCCGCTCTGACGACCCGCCACATTCCGCAGGTTTTCCACGGGCGACATCGCTGTGACACATACCCCGAACACAGGCGATAAGCGTGCATGTGTACTCTTGGCTGCTGAGTCTCGTTTCCGGTCTGTAACAAATCGCTGTCCATATCAGCGGAAAAGAGGAGGCTATATTTGTGTCGATAGCAAACAATTCAAGCGACTTATTAGGCTTTAAACATAAGAAAGGCGTTTCGCCAGCGAAGTAAAAGCAAAATGTAACGAAACAATCTGATTGGAATGTGCGACCTTTCCGCCGGCTGCTACGAACGTGGTAAAAAGGAGACGTAAACATAATATCTCTACGCCGCAAATGTATTCAAACTGCCTTGCAGCGTTGGCACCCAAGCTAGCAAAGCATGTATGCCATTTGGACACCACGGACCACCATGTTCACAACGTACCACTGGAAAAGCTTGGCACACAGCTCTGGAGAGGGATCAGCCGGCCCTCTCATCATTTCGAATGCTCGAGGGAGTGGCGTGCTATCTCGCAATCAAATTCTTCTATAATCAACTTTTTCCCTCTATACTTCCCACACAGAGTGCGAGATTCCAACGACGTTTATGGCAATGACGAAGAAAGAAAATAATCAGAATGGGTCGATGGTAGAACAAAGATCGCTGCGTTATCCCCGCGAAAGTTAACCGCCATCTCTGCTTTTTTTGCGGTAGGTATATGCTACCTCTCAGCTAGAATGAGACGGAAATCGCGGAACTGCTCAAAAGCGAAAAAGTGATGACTGGTAGGGGGCGTGAGCATCGGACCGTTTAATGTCGGGTTCGGGAGGGCACGATCAGCGGTACACAAGCGATTTATCTTATCTCTTTGTGAATACACTGGCTGAGGCAGGCTGTGGCCTCTGCCATCTGCTCCCTGACCGCGTCACAGTTTCGAAATGAGCGGCTAGCGTAGACCGCGCGGATGCATGTCCGCCCTGCATTGAGTTGGCGTGTCATGTGAAGTTCCGGACCTAATATTGCGAAACACATATATGTTTCGGCGGACAAACTCTCCTCACACCGTCCCTAACGAAAATTAGCAAACACTTAATACTCACTTTTGTCCGTGTTGCTGGTACACACGGACTTTCCCATATTCTCTATGGAATGCGTCAGGTATTTTCAAAAGCCGAAACGTGCTCTCTAAAATTTTCGCCGCACCTGTACATGCATAGGAGTGAAAAATTCGCGTAAAGGCTGAAAGTTCGCGTGTGCTGGTTGGGAACCACGAAAACATGGTTTTTCTGTGCTTAGTAGTAAAACATGAGATCATATATTTCTTTGTTCATGGAGTACTCGGAAGAGGCACGCGATTACAGAAGCATTACAAACGATTGATCAAATTCGTTCAGGCTATATGTATACAAAGCCTACATGGCTGCTAAATTAAAGAAGTTATTTTTAGAGTTGATAATACTTTGGTGTACCCATCAAATATACAACTTGGGATGAACCGGTAGAGGAACTATATAACAGAGGACCCCTATTTTTGTGGATGGGAAATAATATTCAAGCACGCCGATGGTGCTAAGATAAGCAAGAGTTCAGGGGAAGGACTTTGCCCTCCAAAGGGACTTAGCTTGACTGGTTACGATTATCAACACATCAAATGTCCCTGGGAGGCTGGGGTATGAAAATCTTTTGGGGGTGGTTGACACTACTTCTCGCTTAGCTAGCAGCTACAGTATATCATCCGACAGCGATCTTTCTGCCCGGTTCGTTCAATTTCGCTCTTCACGGCGGCTCTATGCGAGGAGTGTCAACTTGATGCTGGATGTGAAAGGAAGCAACGCAACACCTCGTCGAGGTTACAATGACCCATTGTGTGCCCGCACATAGCAACCACTACAGAGGTATAGATACCCTTTCCTAGACGGCCGTACGGCTGATAAGGGCGCACGTAGTACAGGACAGCGTATTCTGCGAATCGCGTCCACGTACAAGGTCTGAATTTCGCTCCTCCCTTCCACCCTCAACTTCATAATCAGAGAAAAAAAAAAAGCATAAATATGCCGGAACCTTTTACAATGCGCTGTGACCGAAAGTTATGTGGCAAAAAAATATAAAGGACACACTATTCCAAGTAAAATGAGCAGATAGTTCACTGAAGGGTTTCCGCAGATTGACCCGGCATTTTGCGAGCACAATTTTGTGGTGGCGTTCACAGATAGGCGAAAGAAATCCTGCATAATGACAGCAGCCAAAGAGACAAACAGTAGAGAAGAATGCAACTACTGGAGTACGAAAAAAAAAAAAGAAAGAACAATCCAGCTATGAACCGCCAGTAGTTTTCGTTGAACGTCGAAAATTTGTTGGCTGTCTCGTTGCAGACATACTTTCAGCTTGAATGGTGTACGTATCAGAAAGAAACTGCCCCTATCTAATCGTCACAGAGAGATTTGAACCGGCAGCGGCGGAAGTCGAGCAGATTCTTTTACTGTTGCCTGAGAGACCATTCGGTCATCGCCGCAGTTTATCGCGTTCTGTTGGAATTAGGTGCTGAACTACTTGGTTTTTATTGTTTGAAAAGTGGGAGGACTTTTTTTTTTTTGTGTTTACTTTCGAATATCAAGTTTCGTTTTCTTTTTCATCGACTGTTATATCTGACAAATGAATTACTGTATTTTCCTTGGCAATATAATGTGGCTATTCTTTAGGGACCAACGTACTTTAGAGTCCACCTCTTATCAGCATAAACATTTTATTTATCAGCAATTAACGTGCAAAATGTAGTACTTGAGCTGCGCTTGTAGAAATTTTGCTGTCGTCATAGTAACCCCAATTGAGTAACAGAGTCGACAAACAAAATTGCGAGCGGAAGTTTACTTCTAGAAACTTTCAGTTCACATTTTACTGTTGGATTGACGCTCTGAGTTGAGCGACAAGGCGGTGCATCACGGGATCTGCGTGTTAAAGGCAAAGATAGAATTGCTGCTCAACCATCGTGGTAGCCAAAACAGGATACGTTTTCGTTAAGCCCATGTATGGTTTCGTGTCAGTGTGCCGTATGAAGTTGACAAACTTACTTATTCGGCTAACGGCTCTAGGCAGGTGATGGCAGAGGACAAACAGTACTTAGAGCAGGCGGCGAGAAGCCAGTGCTTCCCGGTTTACAGAGGCGTAGGTGTAAGCTTGCGAAGCGGTATCTCAAATCGTTCAGCTGTGCTGCTCATCCAACGGCACCCCAATACCGTCACTCCCTCGTGGTTCCTCTATTTACTCCCTCGTGGTTCCTCTATTTAGTCAATGTGCAACTTTTACTAAGTGTAACTCGTAGTCTCTATCCAGATGGCTATGTCTTGCATGCCAATACGACAGCCATTTTTCGGTTAAAACGGAATTTAAAGAACTGAATTCGGTGTGCATATTATACCTTTATTTTTGTTTAGGTTTAAGCCGAAAAGTACTATACGCCCTTGCGATTGCGCACTTGCAAGGGGCTAAATTGTCGTCTGAATTAATATTCTTTCGTTCTGCGCTGGTAATGTCGGGCGGAATTTGGGTCATATAGCCATGGTCGTGCAGTGTAGTAAGATAAATCAAGGGATACTTCCGCCTACAACCGCCACCGGTAGATTTATGTAGCCACACGTAGAGGTCAGAAGGGGATCGAATGCCTCGCTAGCGAAAAGAAGAACCGACAAAGCATCAGGAGGGCTGCCGAGCGCGCTGTGCAAGTGGGTGGCGGCTTCTCAAACCGCGAAAGCAGCAACGGTGTCCAAGTGCGCTGCTCTGCTCCAAGTTCAGTCAGCGGTATCACTGGTGCGTCCGGCAGTCATGTGGCCTGGCTGATGCCCGAGCGCGGCTGGCCCCCTCTGTGAGCACTCCTAGAATGCTCACGCAATTTTCCTGCCTTTACTTATACTCTCGCCAATGAACGTGCCTGTAAACTTTTTGTTCTAGCTGCGAAGGTGGCGTGCGAGAGAGCGGTTCCGTTTGGGGACTTAATTCCTCCCTCGATTACCTTATCCCGGAGGAGAGGAAAATTCTGAAATTTCCAGCCATAGCTTTAATTAAATGTTTAGTATAAATGGGGGATAGGTGACCTGCTGATGCGACAGTGCGACAGCACCAAACATACGGATCTCTCCCATGAGCTTAAGATAAACACCGCACCGAAGAACAATTACGTGACAACAAAACGATGAAGGCGGATCAAAATAAAACGCTCACAGAAAGCATTTACTTATATAACCAAGAAACCGAGCCACGGATGCATGGGTCAATTTCAGAAACACAAAATGTCCTCAGGCAGCAGCGCTTATCAAACTGCGTCATTTGCAACACTGGCTGCTCAAATGAAAGTCCTTCGCGTTAAATGTATTCCTGCAGCGTCTTCGTGCACGTGCGCAAGAATTTGTGCGCCAAAACTGGAGTCCCTTTTTAACCGGCAAGAATATCAGTGTTCACGGGGAGCCTGACGTTATTATGCAGGTTGGTACCGCCTTTTTTGCTCAGAGCCCATGGTGAGCATGCGCTCCCATCAGTTCCCAGGGAACGCACTTCTAGATCGGAACCCCTCGCCGCCTTCGACCGAGTCTATGATCCAGCACACGGTGTCCCCACCAGGACGCAAAGGCAGCTTCAGCTCACTGATGCACCAGCACAATGCACAGTGCATACCAGCACATGCAGTGTTAACAGTAGGATTGTACTGATACGTGCAGGCCTCTTGCGCTGTCTGGATGGCCTAACCAGCCTGTGTTGCACAGCCAGCTTGAAACCGAATCTGCCATGGAAGCCTTGCCAACCATCGCAGTCGTGAGGGGTTCGACGCAGCACAACTGGGCAGAATCTAGGGCCGGCCTCCTCAAGAGCGAGCGCAGTGCTTGTCTCTGCAGACGATTGTGGAATGGTGCACGAGAAGAATATGGAGATGATGGGGTTCCATCCGAGTCGTTTCATAGCGGTCCACGGCATTGCAGCTACCAGGGAAAAGTGCACGCATTTTTCGACATGTGCCAGCAGGTGACCAGATACCACATGCCTACCCGCAAACCTGATCATTTAATTCATTTTTGCGAAAAGAGCGAAATACGAGGACAAGTTGCAAGACACCAGCCCTAATTATTTTTAGTTTCTCAACTGTGTTCAATATTGCCACGCGCATTGTGCGTCTCCTTTCACTTTCCCCAGCGAAATGCAGCATCCATCTTAGCTTCAGCTCAACGGCACGAGGCCTAGACGAGAGACAGGGACAGAGAACTAGTCCTCCAGCTCATGTTGTATAGGTTTCGCATTTTCTGTGAGCGACCACGAGTAAAGTCGATTGCGTCTGCGTGCAGCCAAAATGCGTACTTCCCAAAGCCGCATGCGCCACACTGGTTGCAGCAAGTTCAGTTTCCTATGGTGCAGTTCATGCAGGAAGTTCCTGTTGCAGCAGGTACGAAAGCTAATCCCTTTCAAGCATAGTGAAAGTTGTGGGCGATTCCTCTGCCCACTAGATACAGACAGGCCGAGGCGGGACATACGAATAAATGGATGTTTATTCTTTACATGGCGTCCCTGGCGGAGGTCAGGGGGATTCCGGCAGGCAGCAGACGACGCACGAAGGACGAAGCAGAATGGACCGCGCGAGGCGATAGTGCACCTCGACCCGCGCAGGAGAGTGAAGAGTTATACGGGGGCGGCGATGGGAAGTACAGGTAATGCGAGCGGCATTTGAAGGCGCTTGGGGCGGCCCAAAGTTTACTAGTTCCGATGTTTTTACCGAGTACATAAAAATATAGACGGGGATCTCATAGTCAGAAGGCTGTACCGGGGCCCTCGATAGATCAATGCAAACGAATTAAATAATAGACCACAGCGGAAAGTTTTAAAATGCAGAACACAGATCAGAAGAGCATATCCGTTCGGCAAAAGTGGCTCAAAGCTCCACGCCGTAGTCATGTTGCACTTCAAGGCGAGCAGATCGGGCATGCTCAAAGCACTGATGCTCAACAAAGGAGCACAGAGCCCTCCCCTGAGCAGAGCGTGGTAGAAAGTCTGCGGGACCATCCGGCGAGACCCTCGCCCCTTCCACAGTCGAACTCAAGCACAGGATCAACGGGTATCCGCTGGTGCTAATGAAGAACAGAGACGGAAAGTTGGCTGCAGCAAACTATGCCGGCCACATAGGTCTCAGCGCTAAGGCACGTAGCCAAAAAAAAAAAAAAAAAGGGGAAGACTAGGGACGTGTTCTGTCCCTAGTCTTCTTCTTCTTTTCTTTAGCAGCGTGTCTTTGCGCTGAAAACTATGCCCTTAAATCTGGAATATCCACTAGCCCAACAACAACCTTCCCTGATGCCGGCCACGACGTGGATCATGTCCAAAGTGCTTGCCAGACGAAGCAAACAGAGAAGTTGCAGAACAAAGTCTATGAGAAACTGAGGGCTGGACCAGATAAAAAGAATAATAGAAGACAAACATCCCTAAAACAAACCCAAAAGCGTATATACATAAACCCATCCCGTACTCCATGGCGTCATGTAATGCAATAAGTGGCTGTTTCCTTGGCCCCCCGTTTCTCCTAAAATCTGCACCTTCCTAACCTTCGCCTTTCAAGCGCGTGATTATTGCTGGAACGTCACGCAAAGGACCCTTGCAAGCAGGTACCTCTCTCTTTTGAGAATGCACGGGCTTCGTCGACCAAACATCTACTCATCCGTCATCTACCATTTCAACGGCCTCCGTGGGTGCCGTCCCCAGCACTGCGCGAATACCTCAGTGCTAACAAGCCCATTTATATACTATGCATATACACCAAGAACTCTTGCGACACTGAGCCAACGCTTCACAGTGACTCCCACGCTACTGCGTGCCTACACCAACCGGGGTTAACACAATTATCTTACCCCAACGACCGGTTGTCGTTACTGGACAATGGTCCCAACCCTTAGTCGGGCCGTGCTTCGCATCTCGGTACCACACCTGCCTGGCCCGCTGCGGATAGTGGCCGCTTTATTGTCAGAACTTTTCAATGCGGCACCCGCTTCACGCTTCTTACTTTGTTAGGAATTAGCGGGCTCTGCGTTTGCTCAGCAGTGACTTTTCGCGTGCTACAAGCGCGTTTCCTTCCCGCACGCTTATTCAGTGGTTCGAGACAACCACCAAGCAATGACCCGCTGTCTGGGCGTTAGGCGCCGCGCTTGCCTTTCAGCGGCTTCTTGCAGGCCTCCGGCCATCGGAGCAATGTACGCCGCCGCGAGACTACTCTGACGATCGCTTGAAAACCGTTTCGCCGAACCTTTGTTTATTTGGTGGAACGTTTGAGGTGAAAGCCTCTCTAGGCTCGTAGTTAAAACATCACCTCCACGAGATTCCACGAAATGTGTCCTCCAGACGTCGCAATAGGGTCTGACGCCGATATGATGTTACCGGTCAGGACGTCACAATGGGTTCTAACATCGCCATAATTTCTCCTTTCGGACAGTTAGGCCTAGTCCACATAAAACGCCCCCTATAGGACCACCACGAGCAACTAAAGTCATTCACGCATGTCGAGGAGAGCAGTCTTGAGATGCCGATGTCGCTTACAGTGAAGCCAAAGAAAAGAAAACAAAAGGAATGAAATTCTCTTTTAACATTTGACGAATACCTGCATCTCAGGTATTCATGGAGCATAAAATCAGGCTAATCATAGCAGATTGAGGTCTGCCTAACAAGGCTGCGCTGCCGTATCCCCACCCCTAAATTTCTGTATGCACAGTTCTGGTTTGGCGTTTACTCCCGTCTACGCATTCTGCGGGGAACCGGAATCAGTAGAACATTTCTTGCTGTTTCGCCGCCGCTTCACCATGATGAGAAGGCAGTATTTGGAGAAGCCGTTGCAACAGCTTGTACTGAGCTTGAGCAGCCAGATCTTATTGTCCTTTGGCGCCCCCATATTTGGGTACATCCACAGGTCTGTGTTTACCGCCATTCAAAACTTCTCAATGGAATCTAAACGCCTCCCTTGCTAATATACATTTTTTTTTTTAAATCACTCGCTACAAATCTCACAGTGTTCACCTCCGGAATTCTTTATGATTTTCCATCTTTTTTTAGGTGTTTCATCTTTTCATTTCCTTCTCTATTCGCTGGCAATAACTTTATTTTTTGACGATGTAAATATACATAACATAAAACTCTTAAAATCTCTCTGCACCCCAATTTTTAGCCGATCCCCATGTATATGTGCCATCAGTTTAGAGAACGACAATAACACAAGAAGTACACGAACACGCAAGATAGAGGAAGAAGAGAATTAGTAGACAGACTAGGTAGAAAAGAAAAAGGAAGAAGAGCTTTCGCCATTAAGGTAAGCGAAGCTAAGTGCAATACTGTAAATTTTGAGGCACCGACGCGGGAGAACTAGACGCAGCAGCTTCGCCGCTCGCATGCCGAATCGCTACATTGCATTTTAATACCTACGAATGTTAAACCGACTAAACATTTGCACCTTAGTATACACAGGCGGCAAGAAAGCAGCTCTGTCATCTTAACGGCCAAGTGAACTCGCTTGCGTTTTCAACGAGAATAAAGACGGCTCCGCGTAGATGCCAAAGTGCAGCTCCATGTACGATGGCCGTCGTTTTCGGCATTGTCGCACCAGTAAGCCAGATTGCTGATGGTGCGGCCTCTATTATTCGCGCAACTTATCTGTCTCTGATAAAGAAGTAGCTTTCTGAGCTGCAAATCAGGAGTTGCAAAGAAGGCGCAGGGGGCTCTATAAAAAACTATAAGGCAAAGTTTTTGCACTCAGGTCTACCGTAAGACGTGCTTACACTTCTGCCAACGCTGCGTGGGTTCTTTTTAATGGCCTGTCATTGACCTTTCTCCTGAGCTTGAGTGCAACTTCAGCGTGCAGAAGGAACTGCTGTATGCACTATGCAGTAACTGCCAAATGACTGAAAGCTTTCTTTCTTTCTTTCTTTCTTTCTTTCTTTCTTTCTTTCTTTCTT
>JAJIZL010022021.1:0-23633 GCA_023969395.1 Amblyomma maculatum | reverse complement strand
TTCTTTCTTTCTTTCTTTCTTTCTTTCTTTCTTTCTTTCTTTCTTTCACGACAGAGAAAGTTCAGTGGTTTCTTTGAGCACTGACAGGCCACCACTGTCAAACAATTGAAAGGTGAGCTTTGGCAACTGCACCACCGTGTGTTATTCGCAGCAGGCATAGGCAGAACACGCAAGCCGTATGCTCTCAAAAACATGTGAAGGAAGCAACAGGGACCAAAAGAAAATTATTATTGCCTTGTCCTCACAGAATTTCAGAGGTTTCTCCAAAGCTAAGTATGTTAGTGACTGTAGTTGGCATAATGACAAAATTACACCAGAGCCATGCAGTACATTATAGTGTAAAATTCTGGTCTTATGTCTACCACTGGAAGGTCTCATCACGTTATCATGCTTTTAAATTTTGCTATGAAAATGGTTTTTAACTTGACAGGTTGAAGCAATATAAGTTGGGTTTTTAACCATGGCTTGTCAGTATAGTGATAGCCATAAATTGAATAAATAGCATCGTGCTCACATGCAAGGCTTCTTATAGCCACTGGACAGATGCTGTGGGCTAGAGCAAAACCTGGACCTGGTCATCCTACAAGCTTGTGCTTTTACTGTGTTGTGAAGATGTTTGTGTGTTGCTTCGGTGCGGCAATACTTTTGCTCATTGAAGACTAACATGTGGCTTTACAAAATTGTTTCAGGTGCCACTTGCAGTAGCCAATTTTATGGGCCAACCTGAAGCAGTACTGTGAGCACCGGGGCAAAATTTCAGCTGGATTAACTGTAATCTATGGCAAAAAAAAAGTCTTTTTGCATTGTCATGTCTTCAGCATGTACAAAAGTGAGTATTTGTATCATTATTATAACAAATGTTGTTATTCAAACCTGATCATGACTTTTTAAAGTTTTTTGAGCATTATCAAACTTCAAGCATATACAGGACTTTCCTTGCTGTGGGATGTTTCAAGTTTCATTATATGTAGCACTGGCATAAACGATTACTATTGACTGAAATCTCATAATGTTCACCATGTTACTTCTTACCGCCACCCTTTGAAATACATGACTAGTATTTTAAGTGCACACGTGCTTCTTTACTCGTATCATGAGGCTAGACAAAATTGAACAATTTTAACTCACCTCATACCTGGCCAGCAGAGAAAATCCACCTCAGATAATAAGATGCCTTCTGTGGCATGGGCTCCTTATAGTGATTTTTATTTGACAGCCGTGACAACTCGTATTCTTCGCACTCAGAAGTGTCAGACAACCTTAAAAGGCACATGTGGATTAGCCTCTTTTCCTTTTATACAGCAGACTTTAATTCAAACGTGTGTGCCATATTGTCATAGGTAAAACAGGCATGAAGCCCGAGCTTTTAAGTTTACTCAATTGTGGTACCTTAGTTAGAAGAATCGGTAGTTTATTGGGCATTGTTTCTCTCTAGCTGATGAGCAAAGATGTAGGCAAACCCATATGACTTAAAGTGATAGACTTCTCGTTTTCGAAACGCAGCAAATTGCGATGTGTTCCCTTTACTCATACATTGATTTTCATTCGTATATAACTGTGTTTGCTATGTGCCTTTCTCAATAGGATAACCACTTTTGTTCAATCCTGCAAAAAGTAACAAAGGGGTCAGCAATCTTTCACAAAGCTTAATGATATCTTGCTAGTGCATGATGCTTCGTAGGAGGGAAAATATATAATATCATCTCCTTAAGTAGGTTTATACTGGCCTTTTTGTTATTCAAATAAGGCCCAGCAGACACTAATTCTAGTAGTTATGCCCCAGGCCGTGCCTTCAGGAAGTACTTCAACATCAAAACCCTTTTTATTACTGTGGCTAAGGTGTAGCTCTCATATATTTTATGCACTGATCACTGATTTCTTTACTTTAGTGGTAGTTTGCGCACAGTGCACAGGGGCAAATTTATGGGTCGTTGTTGGACAAGGAGACCTCGGGAGGCACCAAGTGCCGCCCCCCCCCCCCCCCTCCTTTGAATTTGCCCCTGCTTGTACAGTGTATCTGCTGGACAGCTAAAAGCCTCCATACAGACCGTCAACATGGGTGAACAGAATCTACGAATTGCTTTTTTTTCTCATTTGTGGTGCAAAGTCAAGACATCTTTAGCATACAAGCATAGTTCGTATACAAAAATGATGAGAATGCTTTTTGGGAACTATTCGACGTCCATACCATGTACTATAGATAACATAAAGCAGCTTATGGCTGTTAGCTTCTCTTATTTTCCTGTGCATTGTTTAACTCTAACTCTGGCCAGTGTAATGCCACATATGGGAGAACAGTGAATAAACGAAGAAATTTGTTTTAATTCTTGTAGAAGAATGAAAACTTTGCAATTACTGCGGTGTGCTGTACTTCCACACTCGGGTTTAGCTGCATATGAAGTCTCACTACACAGATGCTGCGACTTGCATATTAATCAGTTCAACTAAGATAAATTGTTGCTTCCTCACACTTGCGCTAAGAAGATGCTTTTACGCTACTCTATAAGATGACGTCGATGTGCCTCTGACATGCCCATGAGAGTGTCTCTGGGAAGGGAACATGGAAACGATCAGAACACAATGAAGTTTCAAGAATATAAAGATGAAAGGATTCAAATATTTTATTATTGGTCGCACCTTTTCAGAGTTGTTACAATGACTTGAGCAGTGACCGTCCAGCCGCTTGAAATGCATGTTTCTGCCACCAATGCCTGACTGGACAATACTACAATTCTGTGGTTGTGCTTCACTTAGTGGCGACAATGCCGAAGGCGGCAAATGAGGAGACTGGAGTTGCGCTCAAACGAACTCTGTGTTGGGCTGACTTGCACCCGCAAAGAACTTAGAGAATAGGCGGCGGCTACAGCAACAAGCATGCTCGGCGGTCGACGATCTACGAATGCCCGTCGCAACCGCCAACGCTCAGCCGTAAAGGGACTAGCATAACCTAGAACATTGTAAAAACACACGCGAGTGGCTGGAACCCTTCGATGTATACAGCAGCCCAGGGGGTTTGCTTCTGAGCCGTGTCGTGACACTGTTTTAGCACAAGTAGAGGTCCTTCCCATTAGAGAGGGTAGGACAAAATATCTTATTAGTATCAAGAGATTCGGAATACTTGAAGTGCATAACAAGCTCCACGAAGTGGCTCAGAAGCAAACCCCCTGGGCTCTACTCTTTAGTCAAATACGTCACTTTCAACATCTCGGCGCATCTTGCGCGACAAAGAAAATGATGCAGCCGTGTCTGGTGACAACGAGCATGAACAAGCAAAAAGTACAAAACCGATTCGTGTGCTATAATCGCAGTGATAAGGCCGCATGCTGGCGGCTGTTGAAAAAACAAATAAACATTTCAATCGTTCGCGGTATTACTTTCTCATTAAAAAGGAATTGCATCGATGCTTCCAAAATGAACGGAGATAGGTAAACAAAAAACACTAGAAATTAAAACATCTGGGGCCATTAGCGCGCGTAATATGGCGTGATGTGGTCACCCAGTTGGGGATGCCTTCGCAGTCGAACTGACTGATGCTTCGAAGGACTTTGTTCAGGCCTATGTACTCCGCAAGAGTTTTTCACTCAGTCTCGACGGTGTATCGGTGTCCAAACCCACACTTGTACTCTGCGTCGCGTCGTCGCAAGTTCTATCGTCGGTCGCCCGTGCGTTGCTGGTCTTTAATTCGCATCCTGGCGAGTCGTCGGGCTTCCTCTGCACGCTGAATGTAGGCTGCGACGTCAAGATTATCCTTATCAGTTACGTGCGGCAACATTGCGTTGAGCGTCGTCGTGGGCTCCCTGAAATATACAAGATTGAACGGAGTCGACCGGGTTGTCTCCTGAATGGCGGTGTTATAGGCGAAGATGACGTAGGGCAGGATGGCGTTCCATGCCCTGTATTCGGCGTCGACATGCATGGCGAACATGTCCATGATAGTTTTATTCAAACGCTGTGTAAGTCCGTTTGTCTGTGGTGGTAGGCGGTCGTCCTCCGGTGACTTGTCTGGCTGTTTTTAAAGATGGCTTGAGTGAGCTCAGCTGCAAATGCTGTGCTCCTGTCTGTGATGAGCACTCGGTGCGCCGTGTCGCAGGAAAATGTGCTCGACGAAAAAGTCGGCTACTTCACCTGCGGTACCATTAGGCAGTGCTTTTGCTTCGGCGTAGCGGGTAAGGTAATCGGGCCACGATGACCCACTTTTACCCGGTAAGACGAAAATGGGCCGAAGAGATCCATTCCAATTTGCTGAAGCAGCTTATCCGGGGGTGGTATAGGGTCCAGTAGCCAGCAAGTATAATCGGAGGCGTCTTGAGTCGCTGACACTCGCGGCACGCGTTTTCAAGTAATGTGCAACGTCAGCAGGTAACCGCGGCCAATAATATTGTTGCGCACTTCCCGCGGTCCTGTATTGGAGGAAGATGAGGTGTGGCTGGAGAAGCAGAAAGGAGGAAGCTGGGTCGGTCCGCTATAGGTGTGTTAACGTCCAGAGCATCTAACATCCGCCGTGTAAATAAACCATGTAACAATATTTCTCTTGGACTCGATGCAATGTGCCTGTCATCCCGATATGTCCTACTTCGGCTCATCGCGGAAAGCCTCCAAAGCCTCCAAAATTTCCTTTGGGAGTTCTTCACGAGGACGTCATTGGGCAACGCGAAGGGCGACAACTGACGCCTGAACACGTACACTAGGAGGAGAAGCGGCCTTGCCTTCTAGGTAATCCGTTAGGTGTCCTGAACACGAAGTTCGAGCGCTGCTGCTGTGCAAAACTGTTGGTGCTTACCGGTCCCGAGAAGGCGTCGTCGTGGTCTTCCTTCGGGGCGTACCAACTGGGGCCTCGTGACAAGCAGTCTGCGTCAGATTGCGTGCAACAAGACTTGTAGACCACCGTGATGTTGAATTCTCGGAGGCGTAAGCTCCATCGTGCAAGGCAGCCGGAGGGGTCTTTCAAATTGGCCAGCCAACAGAGCGCTTGGTGATCGCTTACTACCTTTAATGGTCGACCCTGTAGGTACAGACAGAACTTCGACGTGGCCCAGATGATCGCGTGGAGTTCCTTATCGGTCGTCCAGTAATTGGTTTCGGCTTTTGAGAGGGATTTGCTCGCCTAAGCAATAACTTTTTCTACTCCGGCATTCCTCGGAAAGCGCCGTCCTCCAGAAGGATGGCGCCTAGGCCCACGCTGCCTGCGTCGTTATGAATTTCAGTCTCAGCGTTTTTTTCCTTTTTTTTTTTCAAAATGCCGGAGCACAAGAGGGGTCTGTAAGCGGCGCATAAGTTCCTCGAAGGCTTCGGCTTGCGGTGCTTTCCACTGAAATGGCAAGTCTGTCTTTGCAGGCTGCGTCAAAGGTTCGGCGAGACATGAAGCGTTCTTGACAGATCGTGTCCGAGGAATTGGCGCACAGCTTTGTTGTCTCCAGGTTGTTGGAACTGTGTGATCACATTTTTTTTCTTGCGTCGGGGCGAACTATTTCCTTGCTTACGATATGACCCAGAAACATCAGCTCTTCGTAGGCAAAGTGACACTTCTATACTTTAAACGTTAATCATGACAATTTGATTGCGCCGAGCACTGTCCGAAGTCCGAAGTTTTCTCAAAGCTTCTTCAAAGTTCAAAGAGAAGACAATGACGTCGTCTAGGTATACCAGACAAATTTGCCACTTCAAGCCAGCCAGTACGGCATCCATTACTCGCTGGAACGTCGGTGATGCAGAGAAGAGGCCAAATGGCATCACCTTGAACTCGAAGAAGCCACTTGGGTGGTGAACGTGGTCTTCTCGCAGTCTCTTTCGTCGAACTCAATTTGCCAGTACTCGCTCCTCAGGTCCATCGATGAGGAGCACTTAGCGTTGCAGCGCCGATCTCGTCGATGCGGGGGAACGGGTAGACATCCTTCTCCGTTATGCAGTTCAAGCGACGGTAATCAAAGCAGAAACAGTGTTCCGTCTTCTTCACAAGAACGACGGGAGCCGCCCATGGGCTGTTCGATGGCTGGATGATGTCGTCACGGACCATTTCGTCGACTTGCTCACGGATGGCCTGACGTTCTCGCGGCGATACACGATAGGGGATTTGATGAAGAGATCGGACGTATTCGCCCGTATAATGCGGTGCTTTGCCAGCGGAGTACGGCGCACCCTCGACGCTGAAGAAAATCACTCGCTATAGCTTTCAAGAAGAGGGCGAATCTGGTCTTCTCTCCTCCTGGGTAGTACAGGATGGATGTCGAACGTGACATAACTTCCTCGGGTGGGTGAATCGTCTTCAGGCTACTCGGGGAGGGCGAAGACTTCAGGGATGTCTGCGCGTGGATGAAAGTGATCGACGTGCCCTTAGGTATGATGCCGGTATTCTTCAGTGAAGTTCGTTACTAGCACCTGAGCTTGCCCCCTTGAATATGAGCGATGCCTCTTGCGATATGCCGAGCCCTCGCTCCAGGAGCAACTGGGTGTTTCTTCGACGACGTATTTGGTGGTTGCAGTGTCGCGTTTCCATGCAGGCGACGACGCTTGATCGGGGCGGAACGGTTAAGTCTCCGTCGATGAGATTTAGAGCGATGTGATGCGTCCATGTCGCCGTAGTGGGTATAGCGTTGTCCGTCGAGAGATTGATGTGCTTTGAGCGAAGGTCAATGATTGGCCGATGTTCACTGAAAAAATCCTTACTCAGAATAACGTCTCGCGAGCAGTTCGGTAGGACCACGCAGCTCGGATAAGTACGCCCACTCGCTGTCATTCTTGCGGTGCAGCGCCCGGACGGCGTAAAAAAGTTATCACCAGCAGTGCGGATTAGCGGATCATCCAAAGTGGTCGTCACGTTTCTAAGCTGGGCGGCGAACGCTCCACTGATTACATAATAGTTAGCTTCGTGTCCACTAAGGCGGTAACCGTGCGAATGTCGACAGAAACTTCGATGTCACTTGTTCTTGTCCTCGTATTGCATGTTGGCTTCGGTACTCGATCTCGGCTTCGTCGTGTACCGAAGTCGTGTCTGGGGCACGCCATTGTGCATGATGTCCCTGGGTGGCGTTGTCATTTTGAAGTCTGGGCGTGTGATCGTCTAGGGCGTCTTCATAAGGAACGCCGGTGTGAGAAGCGGCGTATTCATCACTCGTCGTTGGTGCGGAGGATCTTTTCGCCTTGAAGCAACCTCACCTCCAAAGGTTGCCCTCTTTAGTTCCCCTTTGGGGACTAGGGGACCTTAGTCGACGCAAATCGTGAGCGGTACGGCGATGAGCGGGATGGACGGCTTGGCGACGCATACTGTTTCCTGCGCAGGTAGTCGTCGATTTCCTGTGGTCGTTCGCTAGGACGGAGTCGTGGAGCGTTCATGGCAAAACCACGGAAGTCAATCCGTCTTTATGGACAATGGCATAGGATATGGACTATCTCACCGCTATGGAAACACAGCGGGAGGTTTATTGAGGTCCTCCAGCCATCGCATTTCCTGACTGGAATGTCGTTCTTAGGATTTGCGGGCGGGGGCCAAGGGGCGTAGTTCAGGAGCGGTTAATCGCGACGAGGGTGGCTTGACGGGTCTCGTCGGGTCTACGCGCCAGCATAGTTTATCGCAATTTGTCCTTACGTCGAAGCCATTGCTTGAGGAATGCCCATTGCCAGCTGGAGTTCTGCACGGACGACGTCAGTGGGCGTCGCTACCTACGGCTGTTATGACGACGGTAGCAAGCGGAGCAGTTCTTCCCGAATGACTTCGTGGATCTCTCAGGTTGTCTTCTCTTGGTGATGATTCATTGAAGAGGCTTGCACACAAATCTTCAAGTGATCGGTTTTATTGTCGCATGCGGGTGTCCATAGTCCTCTCGATAGTGGACGCTTCCCTTTCGAATTCCGCCCCTGTTAGTGGATTTATAAAACAGTCAAAAAAAAAAAAGCGATTCTTTCACTCCTCGCATTAAGAATTTTCACTTTATCCCCCTCCGTCATGTTTGGGTTGGCTCGGCGGAAGAGGCGCTTCATTTCATCGACATAGATGAGCATAGGCTCGTTGGGGAGCTGCAGCCTTGAATGGAGAAAGTGCGGAGCTTTTTCTGCTCTTACGATGCTGGTAAATTCCTTCAAGATAACCTTTTTGAACGCTTCACAGTCTTCAAAGATGCTTCGTGATTTTCGAACCATGTCCGGGCATATCCCTGGAGTACAAAGTATTACATTTGCCTTAGCGTAGCTTCGATATTATTGAATGTTGCCATGCGTTCGAAGAGGTCAAGCCAATCCTCCACAACTTCGATCTGGCCGTCCTTGGAAGGTGAGGAGATCGCTCGGCTTAAGAAGAACCACAGGTGGCTTCTGCTCGACTGGGTGCCATCCTCGGTGGTATGTCCCATTGACGGGGTTATCTTCACCTCCGGTAGCCGGGATTCAGCCCCTCCACCAGATATCACGTAGTGGTGACAATAGGCGACGAATGAGGAGGCTTGAAATTGATTAGAATAAACTCTTTATTTGGGCTGACTTTCGGCGGCAATAGCAACAAGCGTGTTCGGCGGTCGTCGATCTACGAATGCCCGTCGCACATAGAGAAACATACTTACGTAAAGAGCGGACACTCAAGTCGTTTCGCGGCCGAACGAGTAAGTGTCTGACCACCCGCGAGGCGGCTTATCGACGTGCGGTTCCACTTCACTTTAAATATATCATACATACACTGGGTTGCATCTAAGCGTCATGTTTTCATATAAACGTTGATGCGGCGCCCGTCATGTGCCGCCGGGTACTCCCACCTCACCGGGCTTTCCTACGCGTTGCCCCTTTTTGCCGGTAACTTGCTTTCTTTTATCTGCGGAATTAACTTTGGTGCTTCTTGATCTAAGAACGCTATTAGCAAGTCGTTTGTTTTGCTACGTGAACGTATTTTGACGTATAACATAGAATATCAGCCGTGAAGCACTTTTTCCGTGCAGCCACTGTTTGCTTTGGGGTCGTGTTTTTCTGGAGAGCTTGTGCATTGTTTACAATGCGTAATTTTTTAAAAGTCACTGGCAACATCAAAAGTGCAAAACACAGCCTTTATCGGTGACTCACCCGTACTATACCCCAAGCTTTTATTTGGCATGTCAAGAACAGTGTATTGCTATTAGTCGCGTAGAGTGGACTCCCTGTAATGGGCAGCGGGTAGTTTTGATCGCTATTACTACACTATTGTGATGCTATTATGTATTCCGTGTGTTGTGTTTAAATTTCTGCTCACCCTATTGCTCACAACTAGTTCTGGATAGAAATTTTGCGTGAGCTGTACGCGCATGTTCCCTCCTTACTTGTGTCTCCGTTCCCAACTGCTTTTGTGTTGTTCTCACGGGTGATGCTTTAGAGGACAAAACACGCAGCGGGTACGTGCAATTTCTTTATTTTCTTCGTTACACTTGCCACGTGCATTCCATACCTTCTTTTTGGTTATTCTTCGTAATATGATGCATTTTACGAAGTGTGTGGTCCATTATTATTTGTATGCAATTCGAAGTGTGAACAAGAAAAATAAACCTTTTTGTATGGATCCACTGCCTCCTATAGTGTGCCACGGAGAAAACCGGCTCAATAACTGCAAAACTTTGCAATAAGAATAGCTCCGATCGCATTATTCCAACCTGAATGAAGTAAGTCAGCCGCACTTAGGTTCTGCGAGAAGCTTCACGGTATTTCCAGTAAAGAGGTTTAGATCCGTCTCTATTACGTCTGTATGTATTGCATGCTTATAAAGAAGTATTAAAACCCTCCACTATAGAGAATGTAGTTGAATATTTTAATAGTCAAAGGTAATTCAGAATCGAAAGCACTGCTATCGAAACCGAAACCGAAACAAAGCTAAAGCCCGCACCTAAAATCTCGGAGGACGAAATTAGCGGTCTGGCCAGCCGCTCGGGGCTCTGGCGGCAGTGTATAGTAGCTCGGCCGCAGCGCCCTACGGGAGTATCCACTCTTTACGTAACATGTTTCTCTATACGTCACATCTGTCTACGCTTAGTTTAAAGGCAGCGGAGAAACATCTAGATAAAGCCGAGAACGGACTAACATAACCTGGAACATAGTAGAAACACACGCGGGTGGCTGGAACCTTTCGAGATACATTTCGGCGCATCTTGCGTGATAAAAAAAAAATGATAAAGGCGCGTCTCACGACAGCGAGTATGAACAAAGAGTACAGAATAGACTATTCGTGCGCTACAATCACAGTGATAAGGCCGCATGCTGGCGGCTGTTGAAGAAGAATAAATAGGCTTGAATGGTTCACGGCAATATTAACATTCAGCCCCCTTTATGCTTAGTTCCTCTGCATACACTCGTCATGTCTTGGGCATTACTATGGGCTCACAGCAGCTAACCTTTATAAAGTGTAATGTTTTGTCGCAGTGACATCTAAAAAAAAAAAAACACAAATATAGAAACCTTAAACTCCTGAGATTATAGTCAAACTCTATATGTATCATCAGGCAATCTGTATGTGTTTTGCTGCAAATTTATTTTATGACCTCTCTGCGTGCAGATGCACACGTACAGTGCCATCTCCAAAAGACTATCGATCATCCTATGCTTACCTTTAGATCTAATCAAACTTCAGCGCGCGTAACTTGAACTTAATTCTCAGTTCTTTTGCAGCAGGAACACCAAGGGAAGATGGATATTTTCAAGAATTGTTCATGTTTTTACCATCCTGTTTTGTGTATATTATATGCAGTTTTAATATGCGCAAATTTACTTTGAGTATGGGCTACGCAGGTTTTGCAATAAAGCCTAAGAAGAATCGAAATTGCTTTTTTTATAAGCACGCACGTTTCCATTGTGTGCTTGTGCATTTTTCATGTTTTAGAGACAGTGCACTAGTGCAAAGCTCGGCTAGGATGTGTGCGTCGCTTTGATTGAAGTTGTAATTGCACATTGCTGTTCGATGCATTGTTGCGTTCATGAAAATAAATCAGAGAACAGAAACCTTACAGCTGTTACATATTCTATCTGATTTGTTCTTTCACGACAAAGGCAATGTGCAATGTGTGTAATTGGGATTTCCATACGAGTGGCGTACATGCTAGCTGAATTTTACAAGGGTGCTTCTGGTAATTTTTTACACCAGTAGGGGCCCTGCGAGAAATTTTGGGGGAACGTCCAAATGTTCACCTTTGGATGCTCGTTGGAAATCAGTATGATCCCGAGTATGTTGAATCTGAACATATTTTCCTCAGACATTCGAACTTCCGAAAAAAGACGCCGGTCGGACGTCCGTCGTACATGCTGGGTCTGTGCCTATCTGGGCCGGTTCTTTCTAGCTGCATTTTAGAACGTATACGCTCTACTACTTGGAGTGCAACTTCGTATTTTGCCCCTCTTGGTCCGAATGACTTCGAACTGGGTCAGAACGGCCTTGAGTGAAGCATATTGCACCTTCCTTTCCGTAAAAACCAACTAAAATATTAATCATAGAACAAGAAAGGGATTTTTAAAGCACTACATTTAAGGCGTAGCTTGAGCACACCTCAATTCAAGCCTGCAAACTACGTACATTTCTGAGCTATGCAAAACCATTCTTAACAAAGCTTTCGCTGGTGTAATTCGGCTCAGTCGATGCTTAATATCCCACCATTTGTATATCTCTGATTTCTTCTTAGTAAGTGCCTGGTTGGGTGTTTTTGACACCGGTAAGACACTGACGTTATTCATGCAGCCGTATTTCGATTAGTTTTTGTTTATACTTCATAATGCTGGTATTCTCAACGGCTTTCATTTTTTTTATGAAATTCTCAAATTCCTCCTACCCGACAGCAAAGCTTGGTGGTTGGGCTGGCAGCAGCCTTTCTACTCTTTCTGCACTTCATTACCGAAACTCACTTCCTCCAGCAGTCTCACATAAAACTTCCAAAGGTTCTTTTTAAACCACTTTTCGATTTCGCCACGGAGCCTTGCATCACCAGAGAATGCCAGATTAAGATCAGAACGATCTGGACAAATTTTGCGCATCTTAATTCTTAATTGAAGGAAATAAGGATGCAAAGTAATTATCCACGATTACTCATTTTGCAGACTAATATAGCAGCGCGGAGAACAAAAACAATGGCGAAAATATTTCGGGGGACAACTCGGAACCTTTTACGAATGTGAAAGCGAAAGCCTAGCTCGATGTATCACTAAAAGTTTGCATCTTTTATTCACACTTTATGACATCCATCTCTCCCAGCACACTCTTCAACCACAACAGCACATATCTTCCACATCCACTCTCTCTACCAAATCTGCATTCCCAGAATGCCTACATCGCATTGGGGCCGCATGCTGCTTTTGTCGGGCCGCTGCCGCAGCTACAACCATATAGCCGCTTATTCCCGACGGTGGTTACGACGAGCCACATTTAGAGCTGCTCTAGCCTCTTCCTGCATGGCATACTTTCCCTGTTTTCCCCGCCCGTAACTAGGGTCTGGTGCACCGTCAACCACAGCAATGTTGAATGAGGCCCCACGTGGTGATGCATACAAGCAGGCGTGCGTGCTGCCGCCGTTTCCAGAATTTTTTACAGGCACCTCCGTTTACGTTTCCCTCCAGCGATGGTGCCTGCACGCACTAGCGCTGACATTTCCCACTTCCTCCCCAGTGTCGTTGTTGCCCTTTTTGTCAACGCCCTCAGGCAACGCCGCCTTCATTTCGCTCAACCCTCCGACTGTGTTCCATCTTCCTTTCTTAGAACCCTCCTCCAGCGCTACTGTTGGTCACCTACCTGTGAAAAAGGAAAAAGGCGTGAGAGATGAAAAATAAAAAAAAATATATTCCAACACCATCTTTGCAGGTGTTCTATTGTAGAGCGTTAGTAATGGACGCAGTGGCGTCCCTCTGCAACCACTGTTCGGCCGCCACGGCCCTTCTAAGGGTGGGCCGTGACCCCCCCCCCCCCCCCCCCATTACGGTTTAGAGGACCAAAGGTCGTCAGTGCGAATCCCTAACAAACGTTGGGTCTTAACTCTGCTAGTAATTCTGTGATCCATATTGTACCAAATCGTTTACCACCACTATGAACCCTCTGCACCAAACGAGTGGGCCGCAATTTTGACAGCATTGGTGGCTCTAAGTGACTCAGTCTTGGCCCCCGTCTGGGTGCCGGAATGACAGCATAGAGGGAAATGCGGGCCCGGCGGCCGCGCGCGAGCGAGGGGGATCCTGTGGTGACGTCACACCGTTATCATTATGGTTGCGTGCCCCGTTGTGGTTTTGCTTGGTGGTCACGAGGTGTGGTGACGTATAGTTGTGCGCCACCATGGTGACCATTGTGTGATCACGTCATATGCACTGTGGTGAGCCTCTTTAGTTTGCATGGGGTGCTGATGACGTCACTGCGTTCCGTTGACATGGTTGTCACTTCTGAATGACGTCATACCTACGGTGCAGTTCCACTTTGATCACCATGGCACACACACCTTGGTCGCGCCACCTTAGCTTACATGAGGGTGGTCACGTCATTTCAATAACATAGCATTAGACTGCAATGTACGACTATTCATCACATACTCGATCACCATCTTGAATGTAGGACGGACACAAGATATACAAACGTATGTATTAAGGTCTAAGTCTCTAAAATTCCCCCGGAAGGGCTCGAACCTCCAGTCTTTCGGTTTACAGCCGAATGTGCTTGCCGGTTGCTCCACGGAAGGTTCTTTTTTAAAATCTTTATTGGCTACATGGCAAGATAACACAATATTAGACACTACAATACAAAACAATAATATTCAACACAAAACAATTCACAAAACGGCAGCACTCTTTTTGTAGTGAATGCTCAAATTTCTTCATTTGGGTGAGCCTTCCAGGCGCAATCAATCGCGGCCTATAGACGTACTCTCCTCTGTACGGCAAGGTAGCCCGTTGTCTCCATTGCTGTTCTCATGACTCCTTGAACCAGTTTGTCGAAAAATTCCACACTTGTGAGGTCCGCGTGCTTGCATACGCGGATGACGTTGATTTTTTATTATTATTTTTTTTTTTTTTACGGCTGATAGGAAAAGCGTCAGAGCTGCCCTGAAAATTGCCCAAGAATTTTGTGCTCAAAAAGGCGGAGTGTAGCAAAGGTATAAAAAAATGTGTTAATTTATGGCAAGACTCGTGGAACAACGACGCCAGCTGTTTTCGAGACGGTTCACTTGTTCACATCACCAAGCATATGCATTGATGTGTGACTGGACAACTATCGTGAGAGCAAGTCGGTTTGGGCTCGCAAAGCAGAACTGAACTGAGAGAGCGTGACCTCTGTGTATTCACGCGTGCTACTGTGTGCAATGTGTTTCTGGCAGCCAAAGTGATGTACATCTTACAGGCCTTGTACTACACACGAGCGAATATACAGAAATTCCGTTGCCATATTTGCTACCTTCATATGGGGTTCCAGTTGGGGGAGGACGTCACGAACGAATCTCTTTCGGCAAGTCGGTGAGGGGGCCTCGGCCTGTCTCACTTGTTTCTGCGTCAAGTAGCATTGCGGCTCATTTTTTTTGGCGCGAGTAAAGACATCCTTTTCTCCCATGTTTTGTCCAGTTGATGTTGTCAAATGCATTACCGGACTTTGCTGTGGCATCAGTCAAAGGCGGGCAACACGGAGCACCGCGTAACCTCCGCGATGTGGTTAAGTCTAATCGCTTTCTTGTCACGTGTTTCTCGAGAGAGTATATGTCGACAGTCAAGAGAAAGGTCTTATGAGGGCTTTCACAGTTTTTCGCGTCCCCTTGTATCGTTCGTCTTTTACACACGCGTCCGGCAAAAACGTGTTAAAGAGGATGATAAAGATGTGGGTCACGACAGGAATGAAAACTTTTTTCTTTTACCTCCCACTGACACCTCACGGTGGTAGTTTTTTGCCAGTGGTTCACGCAGTGATTCCATATAATATATTATCCCTTCTTGGCTTACCTGCAATGTGGCGTAGTCCAATGGCTTCCCGCCATCGCGACCCCCGAATCATACCTGTATATGTATGTTTTATGGACAGCGTGCCAGATACTGCAGCGAGGAAACTGCAGCTCTGATTGCGCCATGGACACAGACTTCAGCTGAGAATGCCTCTGTTAATGTAGAGCGATTTATTGATTTGGTTTGTTTGTTTAATATTCCAAAGCGACGCAAGCTATAAGAGGCGCCGTAGTGGAGGGCTCCAGAAATTTCGACCACCTGAAGTTCTTTAACGTGCACTGACATCGCACAGGAAACAGGTGCCTTGCTTTTCGCTTCCATCGAAAAGCGGCCGCCGCGGCCGGGATTCCATCCCGCATCCTTGGGCACAGTAGTAGAGCGCCCTAACCACTGCACCACCACGACGGGTTGCAGAGCGATTTGTGCAAATTTGGTTCCGCTTAGTGCTTAACTGAAGGCTTTAGAAATGGGGACGCGAAAGATTTACCTTCGATTCTTCGCTTTGCAGAGCTAGGTATGACTGCGCAGAGAACAAACCGTGCGACGAAAAGGAGCATTGCACTTATGAAAATGGAGAAGGAGGTAAAAGATAAAAAATAAAATATATGCGCGCCCCCGGGAGGGCTCGAACCTCCAACCTTTCGGTTAACAGCTGAACACGTCAGCCGATTGCATCACGAGGGCTGATGCCAGCAGCGAATGCCACTGTAATAAAAGAGCGATTTGGACGTATTTGGTAGAGCTCAGTTTTTAAATAAAGGAAATGGGGATTGAAAAAAGGAACCAAATGTAGCACAGGACGACATTTTTCGACCTGTGCAACCTACTGCTTATCTATAGTCACGCCGGACGCGGCGCTCTCTTTCGTACGGCCTGCGCACTGGCCGCGGATGCAATAGGAGCACCTCTACGCGAGTTGCGCTCTCCGCCGCCGGGAGGGGATTGGCGGGCTACCCACTACATTGAAAAGCCCGAACAGCCTGTTAGGACAAAATGGGGGAAAGATCGATCTCGGGATGATGAAACATAAGGCATTGGGGGGGGGGGGGGGGGGGGGGGGGTATTATGGGTATCAATCAGGCACTGAAGGGTATTTGGAAAGAAATAATGGTGCTGTGCCTAAAGGCAGAGGTACAGTCGATATTACAAATAAATTAGAGAGCTGTCGGACGAATAGCACTAGGTGCTCATGGCAGAATCACAAACCAGGCTGTTGAGGGAGATATGGGTTGGGCATCTTTCTAAGCACGCGAAGCTCATAGTAAAATATTATAATATTAGGAACACGTGAGGAAGTTTGGCAGTAACAGGTGTGCAGCTAGAGTATCTATATACCCATACCTAAAAACGTTGGCTCTGAATTGAGGAAACTAACTAGGAAACTAATCAATAAGTATGCAGGGCACATGGACGGAGAAGTAAAGTTCGTTAACCAACAAGTGAAAAACACAAAAGGTAAGAATTGGATAAATTCTATGGAAAAGAAGCAGAGTGTAGAACAGTATCGAATTTCGAAAAGGCAGTTCAGGAAGGAATTTTTCTTTTATAGCTCAACAGGCAGTGCCCTACTTTTTGAAGCTAGATCAGGATGTCTTAAAACACGCAGCTACAAAAAGGAATGTAACCAAGAAGATGACACATGTGCAGTATGTGGCAAATTCATAGAGGCCATCGAACATCTTATACTCGAAATGGACGGTATCTATCCGGATGTCGATGCAGGCGGAGTGCCTCTCCCTGAAAGCGATGCCAATGGTCGGGTGAATGCATCTGCAGTGGCAGTTATCAAAAAGCGATTAGGAGACTGGTGGCTGAAAAGCAGAGAAGTGACGTAGGGTTACAAGTGAAGAAATAAAATTTTAGTAACTTAAATGACAAAATAGGGTACCGATTTATAACAACCTTCAAGCTACTTAGTGAAAAAAAAAAAAAAAGGAGCATAGGGGCAGTTATCATCACACCGTTCCAAAAGGGTACACTCCTATATTCCATCCATCCCTGTCCGCTCACTTCTGTAGCGGCGGCCGGTGCGTGGGCTCCTGGTATTCGGATCCCAATTCAAGCGCTCGTTGGCGTGGTTCAGGGTGCTGAAAAAACTAACAAAAACAGTGGTCTATTCTTGCTACGCTTAGCTTGTTCCACTGCAGTAATGAATGATTGCTAACTAAACCACGTTCTTTTGCCCTAAGCCAAGGCGATCGCGATTGCGTTCTCGGCGATCGGCAGCAGCACTCGCGGAACGTTCCGCCGATGAAGACGCCATTACGTGAGGTCACAGCACCTTAGTAACTCAGTTGGCTGTAGGTGAGTAAGATATCCGTAATGACTTTTTAAAAACTTTCGCTGCATCAATATATTACCGCCGAATACCGCAAGTAATACATGCAGTTCGTCTGACACAACTGGATTGGCTGTAAAGATTATTCTACCTAGATTAATGGTATGAGCCACTAATCATTTTACTAAACATGGATTCCATTTGCCCTCCGCATATGTTCAGTTTACGAAGTGAGCGAAATACTCGGGAAAATTATGTTGCTTCAGTTTTATGTGTGGAAAAGTTGTTCCGTGTAGACTAAGGTAACATTAATATATACATCTGTTTATTTCTTACAACGCGCGACATGTATTCAACGCCATCTCAAAACCTATTTCCCTGCTGTAATTATTGTGTGTCACAAACAAAGCCAAGTCGCTGCGTACTATTGTAAGGTTCACTAAAAGCCCATTATGTTATACAAAAGCTGATTTTTTTTTCTCTTCCTGCGCCAACCTTGTTTTCTGCATGATATGGTAGGAAAGCTCAATCATCTAAATTTTAATGGCAATGCTGCAGAAGCGCACAACGTAACAACGCATGAGCCCTTTTGGTCTCTCAGGTCTGTTCGCCCTCAGAAACGGAACGACTGCGTTGCATGCTGTTTCCGTTGCGTCTATTGTTCGCTGCAATGCGTCGAATTCTGTCAGCCTGTTACAATTAGCGTCGAAGGAGGATGAGTGCCTGTTTTGCCTGCATGCACTATCTCAAAGGGAGCCAGAGCGACGGCATTTTTGTTTTCATTTTTGGACACTTTTCTGTCTGCTTCTGCACGTGCGCCGCATTTTCGGGCGGCTTCACGTGTCTGTCGGCAATTCAGGCTGGTCGTTGACCCGCTGTAAGTTCTGTTAGCGCTAGTTAAAAAAAGATCACTCTTATCACACTTCTCGTGCATTTCGGCGAAGCATTCACCGTAAACTGTCTTCCTGCAGTGAGGCCTGCGCATCGCATCGGGGTAACAAAGGTCATTCATTACCGTCCTGATAAACGCGTTCTCAGAAATCCTTCCGCCACATGTCTCTATACCCATCCCTATACGTTGCTAAATCGTGCGGCTATTTTGAAACGAATAAGCCGACTTCGTGTCAACGATCGAACGTCTTGGCGACAGTGTACTGTCGGCATTTCCTTTGACCCGGACTTACGTTTTCTGCTGCACATTTCAACTTTATTTCCTTTGCTGTGATATATACGCATCCCTGAAATATGTGCACGCCCTGGGCCTGCGTGAGTGATGCCTTTGAGCCTGGAATAATGAGTGACCTGCCTGGCGTCCGACCCCTCCTTTTGCCATGTATGTAACTACTGTGCCATGGTCCCATTCTGTGCCGGTTTGGAAAGAATCCCGGTGCTTCTTTTCATTAATTCCAAGTGATGGAGAACTCTGTTCCAAATAATTTAGCTGTACTTTACGTAAGAGTTTTTACCCAGTTCTTGGCTATTCAGCAAGCTGCTGACACACAGTCAGAACCTGTAAGGATGGCTGGTTTGGTGTATGGGGTTTAATTTCCCGAAGCAACTCGGACTATGAGAGGCGCCGCAGTGGAGGATTTCGGAAATTTAGGCCACCTAGGGTTCTCTAACGTGCACTGGCATCGCACAGCACACGTGTAAGGATGGCTCACGACCGGCGCACCCATGATCTCCTATGACCAGTACTGCAGCAAAGATGACCATCGGGCGCTCTGAGCGCTCCTCAAGTTTACGATGTCTCGTTGGTAAGAAGGAAGAACGCGAATATCACAACTTAGTAAACGCATAGAGCATGTGTAGGCTTGGGAATCTCAATTTTTTAGTTCCAGTTTGTTGCGCACCTAAACCGCAATCCAAGAAGAAACCCGCCAACGCGTTTGGCACGCGAGCGAGCCTTCGTCCGCGGAGGACGGGCTAGGACGGGCAGGATCACAGCGCCACGATTTCACAGCGGCGGCAGACGGCGAACACTCCCTGTGCGCAGGCCGTAAAGAGCGCGCCACCGCCACCCTTCAAGTATAGTCAGTCAACACGCGATAATCGGCTGCAGAACGTGCAATTTCACTCAGATGTGCGGTGTTGAATGAAGTGCGTTGGAGCGCGGATGCTTCGCATGCATTCGAAGGTCCTTTATAGCTTCCGAGTGTATATTTTATACAACGCCACACAACGCACCGAAAACCACAAGCTGCCATTGTCATAGCCGACGTCTAAGTGGATGAGCGGGATTAGCAGTTTGCGGTAAATCTCTGCGGCTGCCCTCGATAAATTTCTGTGTTGTGTCTTTGGCACGCATAGAGCCTGTTTGCGCCATACACGTGCGTTTCAACGAGTCGCAGACACATCAATGCAATGATAGCATCTGCTTTTGGGAGCATGAGTATATGGAAAAGGGTGTTGTGCCCTTCGTGCGTGTGCGCTAAATTTTTACATTTAAGATAAATTGCATACGGCTAGCCCAACTCTACATTCTTCTGGGCTGTTTCCATGCCGCTACAACCAGCTGTGACGGCTGACTCGATCAACAGACTAGGTTCGGTTTCTATCCGTGTTTGCGGTCTTTCGCAGTGGGGCCTCTGACTGGTCGGAGCACTCCGTGGCCAATGCGTCATGGAAATATATGACGTCACTGTGCTCATTTTTCGCGGGAGTCTTGAATAGCATTGGGTCTGTGAGAAACGTTGTAGCTTTGCATAGGAGTGCGGGTCTGGTCTTACTTGCACAGGGGAAGTGGTGGGAGTCGGAGGTGGACTGATGGCTTTCGTTAGATGCATCTTGTTTGGCTTTATCGAGGAAGGCGGAGACGTCCTGTTTATCTGCTAACTCGTCGGAAAAAGCAGCCGTCATGCCTTTTTTGAGAGGCCGGTATTCGGTGAAATTCGCCACCAGCACCAGAGCTTGTCTATTCCGGAAATGGGGCCTACCACTGGCAATGCCGAGTCCTCGATCAAAAAGCAGATGGGTGTTTCCCTCGTGGCACCTAGCGGTATCGATGTCTCCGGTACCTACGGGGATGAGGACCCTTAATCACTTAGGGTAACGTGATACCGCAGAGCACAACCGTAGCAGGTATGATTTTGCCCGTCGACAGATGGGCGAGCTTTGATTCTAGGTCGATGATCGCTCTATATGTTCACTCAAGAATTCCTTGCCCAAACTCCCGTGGCGGGAGAGCAGCGGGACCATTAAGCTGGCAAGATAAGTTCATTTATAGCTACTCCTGTGATGTATTGTCCCAATGGTGTAATAAGGTGACTACCAGTGGTGTGGACTAGCGAGCCATCTTAAGTGGTCACTACTTTCTTAACCTGAGTGGCGATGGGTCCACTGATGACTGTCTAGTCAGCGCCTTTGTCTACCAAAACAATAATTGTGAGACCTCTGATGGAAACTTGGTCGGTTGTTCGTCTCTCTGAATTTCACGTTGACCTTGATGTACGATATTTATTTATTTATTTATTTATTTATTTATTTATTATTTATTTGAGGCATTCTTTTAGACACAGTTGGTCTTGGATGACAGTGCAAAAGATATTCTCTGCCTGACGAGGGCCCTGTCACCCATACACAGGTCGGCAAGCACAAATGATGGATTAATCGGCTTCTTTGTGTGCGGCATGTGATCGGGGCTGCAGCGCGATGCTGCTGTTTTGAAATTGCTTCCCATTAGTGTTGACATTAGTTAACAGTAGCGGTGTGCTAGTAATAGGCGTAGTTGTCTTCAACTCTCGTTGCGTCGCCATCATTGACATCCTCGTAGTGAATACGGCGTCGTCATTCGCCGTCATCTGCTTAGGATCTTCGTTATTTCGATGTGAAGCAACCTCAACTCCAAAGGCTGCTGTTTTCAGTTTTCCCTACTAGGGATTGGGGACCATCCTCGCACAGCCGCATCGCAGCTGCGATCCGGTGACGTAGGGCGTATGCTGAACGGCTACGGGGATCAGAAGCTGAGATGGTTTGCTGTTACATTGTCTACCTTCCTCAGGTAGTCTTCGATTACATGCGGTCGCTGGCCTAGGCGTGGTCGAGGTGGCGTCCATGGCAAAAGCGCGCAGGCCTATTCGTCTGTAAGGTGACGAAGGATGTGACCGGCTTGTGGTTCCATTGCGATGAGGCCGGCCTCATCGCGATGGAAACACAGAACCGGTGGTTGGTATCAAATTTTCTTGGACGTCGGTCGTAAGCGGGCAGGAAGTATGCAAACGGGTAGCAATCTAGTACAATAGGTTTGTAACTGCGAGGGCTTATTGTCTCTTGTCGAGGAATCATACGTAACGAGGCGGCGTTACTCATGGTCTCTGGTTCTTGCGCTATTTACGTCTAATTCGGAGTCCCAAGCGCCTGCTGCACTTATTTGCGGACGTTGTCCATAGACGTCGCTACCTGGAGCTGTTGGGACGATCGTAGCAGCCACCCAATCTTTCCCGAATGCTCTAGCGGATACTGTCACTCAGGCTGTCTCCACTTGTTGGTGTGGCGTCTTAGTGGGTTGCTGATAGTGTTTGAAGTTATCGGCTGTTTTGGATGTCTGAGCGTCGATGGTATATTCTCGATGGTATAGATGCTTCTTTGCTGAGCTCCACAGAGGTTTGGCCGGCTTGCGCAGATCCCCCAAAGTTGCTCTTTAATTGACACCGTGCATCAGCAAGTTCACTTTCTTTTCCTATCATGTCGGAGGAGTAGGAGGAGAAAACACTTTTATTGCGTTTGTCTTCCTGAGCGGAGTCCTCTTTCCAGAGCCCCATGTGCTGCCTCTATCCTGCAGGCCTGCTAGCAGCTAGCGTTGGTATTGCGGATGGATACTTGCCTGCATTTATTGAATGAAGTCAGCGAAACTGCAGTCGTATACGGCCGCATTTTCCGTCGAAGCACGCGCAGCAGCCGATTTGACAGGCTGCGTTATCTGGCGAGCTGCGGGGTAACCAGTCTCACTTTCGGGGCGGAGACGGCTGCACGCGCGGTTGATTCGAATGTGCGTGTCGTCTGCTAGTTGAAATTAATACAGGAAAGATTTATCATTTTTGTAGTACAGTTTAACCTCGATTTAACGAAGTTGAGGGGAGCCAAGATTATTTCGTTAAATCGGAAACTTCCTTAAATTGAGAGAGGCCTTTCTCGTTCATTTGATTTGATAATTCAATTATGCAGTAGCGGCAACCTGAAAGCTACCGCGGCACCATTTTGGCAAAGCGTAACTGCTCCGAAAATGAAATTGCGGTGAGTGGAAACAACCTACAGCACTAGAGCGTATGAAAAACTACAAAAATTTCTATAGCAACAGGAGCCCCAGGGGAATACAATTTATCTTCGATCAAATATGTCGGCGATCTTTCCTTACGTGCGTTTTATAAGCAACCACTGTACTGAATATCATCATGTTTGAAGTCTATCCAGAGCGTCTTTCGCCTCCTCGCGTGTTCCAGCAAGCTACCGCTCCAGACAAAGAACATCCACCACATCACCTATCATTAGTGAGTTCAGTTTAAAATTATAAATCTTGTTTTGCACGGCGCAGTTTGGTAAAAGCAGGAGGAAGGAGCCCCGTGGTGTTACCGTTGGCTCGCAGTCAATAAACGTTCGCGCTTTTTCTTCAGAACAGACAAAAAACTAACATTTTACCTCATTTAAAAAAAGAAAGGGGGGGGGGGGGTCATTAAAACGGGAGAGATCAAGTAATACGTTTGGTAATTTCGAGTTAGCGAAAGCATTGCACCCTATGGGCGTCTGAGGGGAAATCGGGATATCTTCACTAAATGAGTTTCGTTAAATCGGGTTTCATTAAATCGAGTTTTGACTGTAATAGTAACACTGAACAGTTTAAAATACTCATAAACAGAAGTTTACTACTTGTTGTTTCTATCTCACTTTCTCGGTTCCTGGGGTCTTCAGGGTTTCACCATGATATTGCACACCACGTTCGCACCTGAAGTTTGCAAGGAAACGATATTCATTTCTACAGCCTCTTTTCGTACGCTTTGAAGACTGCAGCTCTCGTGCGGTTGCAGATTGTAAGGCAGGCACCTTCACCGCGTTGAATGCAGCTTGGTTTACGGCTGCGGTTCTACACACAAGGTTTTCTAAAATCTCTACAGAAAGTCGTCACATTGTGTCAGGTCCCGGGAACGTGGAGGTCGGGGCATGGTGGGCGATCCTCGCCTTATACACCAGTTCGGGAAATTTTGTTTTCTACCAATTCCGGATTCTACAAGCGATATTAATATTCAAACAAGTAGGAGGTTGGACAGCCGTCGATGTAGCTCAATTGGTAGAGCACCGGACGCGATTTTCGGGGGCCGTGGGTTTGGTTCCCACCAACGGCGTGTTGCTTTTCCTTCTAAATTAATTTCTAATAAACTAACCCCTACGCTTCCCTTGGCCTCGCCGACTGTTCGCTTCTTTCCTCCACACACACACACACACACACACACACACACACACACACACACAC
>JAJIZL010022019.1:277236-371328 GCA_023969395.1 Amblyomma maculatum | reverse complement strand
TTCCCTTTGTCGTAATCTTCTGCCTCTTCTTTCTTCAAGCGAGTGATTAGGTCGGCCTCTTCACCGGGTAACGGTGTGAGCAAGAGCTATGGCCACGTTTCTTGAGAAAGCCTTTGCTTATCGCACGTTCGCTACATATTCACCAAGTGTTTCTGGTGTAATAGGGCGTTTATTGACGCTCAGATGGAGAGCTGTTAGGAGAGGACCTTGCAACGGCGAGCCCAGCGTACTTCTTCTTTGTCTTCGTCGCACAACGCACTGGTGCATGTTGATGGCTGAAGTGCTGACTATCACAGTACATTTTTCCCCGGGTAAAAAAAAGGAGCCATCCTGGCGACTTATGGCGCGGAAAGCACAGCGGGGTCATAGAATGGCTTCAATCGGTTCACGTGAACTGTTTCACGACCACGGCGACGCAAGTCCGCAGAGGGCGTGACGGGCTCAACTACGTAGTTGACTGCAGATGTTTGCTGGAGGACCCTATATGGCCCGTGGTAGCGAGCAAGAAGTTTCTTTGAAAGGCCAGGGATTGTGGAGGACACCCAGAGCCACACCAGAGAGTTCGGGAGATATGACGAAGCTTCGCCGGTATCACGGAGGTATTTTTGTTGCCACTGATTTTCTGTTGTGAGAGAGCGGGCGAGCTGACGGCATTCTTCTGCGTATGTGACGGCATCGGATAGGGGGGAAGATTCGGAAACGTCAGGGCGGTAGGGAAAAAGTGTGTCCATGGTACAGGGTGGCTCGCGCCCGTAAAGGAGAAAGAATGGAGAGAATCCAGTAGTGGTCTGTGCCGCGGTGTTATATGCGTAAGTAACAAACGGTAGAACTTGGTCCCAATTGGAATGGTCGGTGTTCACGTACATAGCCAGCATGTCACCGAGAGTGCGGTTGAAACGTTCTGTGAGTCCATTCGTCTGAGGGTGGTACGAGGTAGCGGTGCGGTGTATGATGCGGCATTCTTTCAGGAGAGCCTCAAGAGCGTCTGATAAGAAAACGCGTCCGCGGTCACTGAGCAGTTCGCGAGGGGCACCATAGCGAAGAACCAGGTTTTTCAGAATAAAGGCAGCCACGTCGCGTGCGGAAGCAGAGGGCAGTGATGATGTCTCAGTGTAGCGGGTCAGATGATCCGCTGCCACGATAATCCAGCGGTTGCCAGCTGAAGTTGTAGGAAGGGGACCGTATAGATCTATGCCGACACGATCAAACGGACGGGCAGGACAGGGCAACGGCTGCAATGAAGCAGGAGACTTGAGAGGAGTTTTTCGGCGTTGGCAAGACTGGCAAGAGCGGACAAAATGGCGGACGAAGCGGTACATTCCACGCCAGAAGAAGCGTAGACGCAAGCGCGTGTAGGTTTTCAACACTCCGCCGTGGGCGCACTGGGGATCAGTATGGAAAGCAGCACAAATTTCGGCGCGGAGATGACGGGGGATGACTAAAAGCCACTTCCTTCCGTCGTGAAGATAATTGCGGCGATAGAGCAGCCCGTCACGAATTGAAAAATGGTGAGCTTGGCGGGCAAGCGCCCTAGACAAACGACCTGGAGAGTGACTTGAAAGAAAGTCCAGAAGTGTAGATATCCACGGGTCGCGTCGCTGTTCCGTGGCCATGTCGATAGTGGCAAGCGAAGACAAATCGTAGGCGCAGATCTCATCAGACAACGAAGAGGGAGGCAGCGGTGAGCGCGAAAGAGCGTCCGCGTCAGTATGCTTGAGGCCTGAGCGATATATGACACGAATGTCATACTCTTGGAGGCGAAGAGCCCAGCGAGCAAGGCGGCCGGACGGGTCCTTGATGGACGCCAGCCAGCACAGAGCGTGATGATCAGTGACCACATAAAATGGTCGGCCATAGACATACGGACGGAATTTGCCGATGGCCCAAATAATGGCCAAGCATTCTCTTTCCGTAACAGAATAATTTGACTCTGCCTTGGTCAAGGTGCGGCTTGCGTACGCCACCACATAGTCTCGGATACCAGGTTTGCGTTGGGTGAGAACGGCGCCTATCCCAATACCGCTAGCGTCAGTGTGAATCTCAGTTGGCGCATTCGGGTAGAAGTGGCGGAGGATGGGAGGCGAAACCAAAAGACGGCGTAAAGTGTTGAAGGCGTCATCACAAGCAGGTGTCCATGCGGAGAGGTCGGAGCTGCCGGAGAGGAGCTGGATGAGAGGAGCAATAATAGAGGCGAAATTTAAGATGAAGCGGCGAAAGTAGGAGCACATGCCGATGAAACTTCGTAGCTGCTTCAGTGATTTTGGGCGTGGGAATTCGGCAACTGCACGAAGTTTGGTGGGATCGGGAAGAATGCCATCCTTAGAAACGACATGACCTAGAATAGTTAGTCGGCGAGCAGCAAAGCGGCACTTCTTCAGATTCAGTTGGAGGCCGGCGGTAGCGAGACAAGTTAGAACGTCCTTCAGTCGGAGCAGGTGGGATTGAAAATCGGTAGAAAAGACTACGATATCATCGAGATAGCAAAGACAGGTTCGCCACTTGAATCCACGAAGCACAGTGTCCATGAGGCGTTCAAATGTGGCCGGGGCGTTGCAAAGCCCAAAGGGCATGACGTTGAATTCATATAATCCATCTGGTGTGATGAAGGCAGTTTTAGAGCGGTCAGCGTCATCCATTGGCACCTGCCAGTAGCCAGATCGTAAATCCAACGAGGAGAAAAACTCGGCGCCCTGCAAGCAGTCCAGTGCGTCATCGATGCGTGGCAGAGGATAGACGTCCTTGCGCGTGATCTTGTTGAGCCGGCGGTAGTCGACACAAAACCGGAAGGAGCCATCTTTCTTAGGTACCAACACAACTGGAGACGCCCAGGGACTGTGGGATGGCCGAATGACACCACGACGGAGCATGTCGTTCACATGATCAGCAATTACTTGGCGCTCCGAAGCCGACACACGATAGGGGCGCTGGCGCAAAGGTGCGGTTTTGCCGGTGTCGATGGTGTGCTCTACGACAGACGTGCGGCCCAAGTCAGTTTGAGGAAGGTCGAATGAAGGAGCGAAGTTCTGCAAGAGGGCGACAAGTTGATCACGTTGCGCAAGTGGAAGATCAGCATCAATAGCATGTTGGAAAACGTCGGAGGGTGTCGAAGCGGTCGCAACATCGTAAGAGCACAGACTAACGTCGAAGGAGGGGGTTGAGTCAGCAAGAGTGGTGATATGACCGGGATCAAGCTCTTCAAGACGTCCAATGCATTCGCCACGGAGCAGGACTGCTGGGCAAGAAAATGGGTTCGAGGCGTAAAGTGCACTCTTGCCGTCTTGAATTTCGAGAACTGCGAACGGAAAAAGGAGGCAGGGATGACGGGAGGCGGCTTCGGAAGGTGTAAAAATCGCAGTCAAAGGAGTTACCCACTCACAAGACAGTGGTACGAGGGCAGCAGAGAACGGAGGAATGTCGGTGTCATGGGCGACGAGAAGTTTTGCAGTGCGGGGAGGGGTATCACAGAAGGGGGCATCACAGAGTGGGGCGAAGGCAATTTGCGCACGAGCACAGTCAATAACGGCTTGATGAGTCGATAGAAAATCGTATCCGAGGATGATATCATGCGAGCAGTTCGGCAGAACAATAAACTCGATGGGGTACAAGACGTCTTGAATGAGCACACGGGTTGTGCAAGATGCGGAGGGGTGAATGTGCTGTGATGAGGCGGTGCGGAGCGAAAAGTCGGAAATCGGAGTGGTCACTTTGCGAATTCGACGGCAGAGCGCTTCACTGATGACGGAGACGGCTGCACCGGTATCGACGAGAGCGAGAACTGTGGCGCCTTCTACAGAAACTTTGATAACATTAGCGGGACGACACGGAGGACTTGAGGAATTCGAAACAAGCGCAGCTCTTGCCCCCGGAACTGCGACTGTTAGTTTCCCTCAACGGTGTTGTTAGAACGTCGCAGCATTGGAGAAAGCGATCGGCGCCGAGGAGACGAGTGGCATCGACGAGTGGCATACGTTTGGCGATCTTGTGAGACAAATTGAGAACCGGGCGGAATCATTTGCGAGCGTGAGTCGGTATCGTACGGATAAAGTCGAATGTCAGGCTGTGAAGGTTGGAGGCGCTGGCGACAAAGGCGTGCAACATGGCCCGGGCGACCGCAGGCATAGCAAATCGGAAGGTTGTCCGTAGTACGCCAAGGTTTCATAGGATGTGGGCGGAACCTTGAGGGTGGGGCTTGGAACGAAGGCTCAGCATGCGGCGGTGACCGGTAGGCAGGGACCTGCACATAGGAGCCAGACGTGGGCGAAGGTGGTGGCCTAGCCGTTACTTGGGCATACGTGAGAGGTGCCGTCATAGGCGGCAGCACGGGGTTGGACGGCAAGACATCAGCGACGTGTTCTTGCACGACACGGCGTATAGTAGGGGCCAAAGATGGAGCCAGTTCAGGAACGAGGCGGCCCGAGTCTTGAAAATGGGGAAGGAGTGAGATTTGACGTGCGACCTCTTCACGAATAAAATCTTTGATCTGTTGATTCAGCGGGCTCCCTTCAGAAGTTGGCGAACCGCCCAGGGCTAATGCGGATACGCCTTCGTCGCACACACTGGAGCGGCGCCTAGAAGCGCGCCGCTTTCGGAGCTCGTCGTAGCTCTGGCAAAGCTTCACGAGTTCACTAACGCTGGTGGGATCTTTCGCTACCAGCATCTGGAAGGCGTCCTCAGAAATACCCTCGAGGATGTAGCGGATTTTGTTAGCTTCCGGCATGGCCGGGTCGACTCGTTTGCAGAGATCAACGACGTCTTCTATGTAGCTGGTAAAGGTCTCATCAGCGCGCTGAACACGATCGTGCAAACGTTGTTCGGCACGAAGCTTACGCACTGCCGGGCGGCCGAACACTTCAGCGCAATTCTTTTTAAATGTCGACCAAGATGACAGGTCAGCCTCATGGTTGCGAAACCAGAGGTTCGCCACGTCCGTCAGATAGAATATGACGTTACTGAGCTTGTATGAGTCATCCCACTTGTTGTAGCTGCTTACTCTTTCATATGATGACAGCCAGTCGTCGACATCTTGGTCGGCCGTGCCACTGAAGAGGCAAGGGTCACGCTGGCGCACGACGCCAGAACACATGATCGTGGGTGGAACGGCCGGCAGCGTAGAAGTGGACTGGTCTTGCATGGCGGTTGTAGAGGGTAGTGTACGGCTTCGCAGTTCCAGTTTGGATGGGATCGTTTCCGGCACCTCCGCCAATTGTAATAGGGCGTTTATTGACGCTCAGATGGAGAGCTGTTAGGAGAGGACCTTGCAACGGCGAGCCCAGCGTACTTCTTCTTTGTCTTCGTCGCACAACGCACTGGTGCATGTTGATGGCTGAAGTGCTGACTATCACAGTACACTGGCTTTAAAATTTGTTTCGCTATAATTCCCGTCGGGTGTGAGATCATATGTGAAGGTTTCTAATTGCTAATATGAGCTTGAAAAAGCCTCGGCACTTTTCACACGCGGAACGTCAACTTTCGAAGGCGGAAATGAAGAGCGTATATTTGCGATTCAGTTTCTCCGTTTGCTGTTAGGACAGCAGCTGTTACACCGGACACATATATTTGACCATTCCTTCTTGAGAATGGGCAAGTTCTCTAATAGTAGAAGTGTTGCAGCGCCTCTTCACGTCTGCCGTTCAGGCTCTCAAGTGTACTTTAAATATGTCGATGTTTATTTATCACAGACGCCGTAGAGCAGGGCTCCGAGAATATGACTGCTTGGGGTTCTTTAACTTGCACTGGCATCCGCAGAACACAGGCGCATTCCTTTTCTCCTTCATGAGACAAGGTGATGCCGCTGCCAGGATACGATCCTGAGTCCTTGGGTTCAACTGTGGAGCGCCCAAACCGGTTAGCCATTACTGCGACCGGTTATATGAATGTTTCATAGAAGAAAGAGCGTACAGTGATACCGGGAATGTTCTGCGCGAGGGTTTTGAAATTGGACAGTTTTATAGTCGCTTACCGGAGAACCTGGGTACTGTGTCTTGGATAGGCCAAACGTTAGCAGGCTGATTAAAAACGCCGAGCTAATAAACGAGACGTTTTTCACGCATTGGGCTTGCGAAGTTAAAGGAAAGTCAAAAGGGATAATTAGACTCAATGTATGAGAAGCCGCAGTTCATGCACGATAAAGAAAAGGAGGACAAACATGTCGCGGATGCGAGCGAAAGACGTCCTGCCGAGTGAAGAGGAACGGTGGTAGCCGAATTTGGGGACTAAGAATAATATCGAGTCAAGGCAATTGCGCGTGTGCTTTACGCTCCAGCACCACTTACAAATATCGGCGCAGTATCCAGAGACAAAATAAAGGATCGTGTTTCTGTCATTCTGTAGCACTGATGATAACATCAAGCTTTCCGAGCTGTACACGTGAGACGCCTTCATGAACTGGAGGGAATGTCTAGTGCTTCCTGACTACGAAACTGCATTGAATGTGGCTCATCCCTCTTACTCTGAACCCGAGGTGTTCACGGGCGAGTGCCAAATAACCCACATGATAAGAGAGGTTTCCAACCAACGAAGTGGCCTTAAAGAGAGGGACACGCTGCGTATAGTACAGGCGCTCATCATCAGTCGCCTCACGTACCACCTCCCGTACCATCACCTCAATCGAGCCGAACTAGAAAAACTTAACGCGGCACTCCGGTCGGCGGTAAAGACGGCACTGGGTGTCCCTTCCCACACGGCAACTCAACGCCTTCTTCACTTAGGCATCCACAGTACGATGGAAGAATTAATTGAAGCACAGCGGATAGGACAGGTAAATAGACTACGAAGCACACGTACTGGACGTACCCTACCCGCGAGACTCGGGTATCCAGCCCTCAGCACACCCTTACCATCAGATCCGGAGCCCATGGAATCCTTAACGAAAGCAAAGATCCAAGTGGCTCCAATCCCGAAAAACATGCATCAAGACCTTAAAGGGGGCATAAAACGGCTAGAAAGGTCACTGACAAACGTTTTCAATGTGTAGAACAAATGCTTCCGAGCATCCGTTCAAAGTAAAACTCATCGGAAAAAATCCAGCGATTTATTATTAATTTTTAAAAACAGCGTTTTTTGAAATTCGCGGCTGCGCCATTTCCGCGTGGCGGCGAGATTTGGGACTATTCTGCCGTGATAACCTACGTCACCAGTCACAGAGTGACAGGCCACGACAGGCTGCCATTGGCTGCAGCCGCGACGCCCTCTACGTCACTGACACACTTCCGGTAGCTGCGAAAGTCGTCTGCTCGAGTGCTGCAATGCATGCGTGAACCCGAGCTTGGCGCTTCGGTTCGCGATGTTAACCGAAAAGGTGGTGGCGTCCGACTGAAAGTGCGCGTCGGTGCAGGAGTGCGAAAAGAGCACTAGCTGGTCCGATTTAACACCGTACCGATTAAATAGGTAGCATAAACCTTTATGTACCGACCGACCGCAGCAGCGTACTGTAGTCCTGCCTCGCCTTTGCAGCATCCACCATTTGTGCGGCGTGTTAATAAGTAAATGGAACGTGCGTCAAAAAAAGGTGTACCCTCAGCTTCATTGCGAAAGTACACAAATTCGCACCGCTTAAGTGCAGCACCCGATGCCGCCAGGCGCGGGCGCTGCGGCCGACGGCACTCCGGTCGTGCGCTGCTCCCTGCTCGTCGCTAGGCCTTGGTTCTTTTGCATCGCAGCCACGGCGGACGGCATTTTAGAATAGTCCGCTTCGCTGCGTCTCTCGCGTGTAGTCGCTCGCGTGCTCCTGTGCACGATTTTTGCGTGTAGCTTCGGAAAACAGTGACAACCTGCGCTGCCGAACTGCATGTGGCGAGCTGCTTTGCTCATGTTTTGCGCCGTTGTTTCTGGATCGGCCGATGCGTACACATGAGATAAAACGCGCGTGCACGTTACGCATTGGCACTTCCTAAACTATGTGCGTCCGACTGAAAGTGCGCGTTGGTGCAGCAGTGCGAAAAGAGCACGCAGGTCCGATTCAACACCGTACCGATTAAAAAGGCAGCATCAACCTTCGTGTAAATGAAACGTGCGTCAAAAAAGGTCTGTCCTCAGCTTCATCGCGAAAGTACACAAATTCGCACCGCTTATGTGCAGCACCGGATGTCGCCAGGTTACCGCTGAGATGCCGTCCGCGGGCGCTGCGACCGACGGCATCCGATCGTGCGCTGCTCCCTGGTCGTCGCTAGGCCTTATTTGCGTCGAAGCCACGGCGAACGGCGTTTTGGAATCACCCGCTTCGCTGCGTCTTTAGCGTAGCCACTCGCATGCTCATGTGCGCGATTCTTGCGTGTCGGTGCGAAAATCAGTGACAACCTGCCCTGCCGAACTGAATGTGCCGAGCTGCTTTGCTGATGTTTTGCGCCGTCGATTCTGGCTCGGACGATGCGTACAAATGAGATACACACGCGTGCACGTTGCGCATTGGCACTTCCTAAACGACGTGCGAAAGGACGTCAAAAAAAAAAAAAAAAAAAAACACTACACTATCCTTTTTGTTAATCTCAATTTTAAGATTCGCGGACGAATAATTCGTGCTCACCTGTCATCCGATATCCAAACTCTGTAGCGATCATCAGTCCGCGTGCTCTCGTCGATGATACGTACGCGTATACATTCCATTCGTTATGCACAAGAGATGCCTCTCGCCGACCATAATGAAAGCAGCTCCAGACTAAAAGCGACGACGACATATGTTTGCACGCGGGCAACTCGCACGCTCGATCGTCTGCCAGCATCCATGCAGAGTCGATGCTATCGCGTCAACTCCGCGAGGGGTCACCGGCCGCCGTTGGTCAAACCGGAGAAGACGGTACCAAAGAGACTGACCCAGGCAGCGCGAGAGAAGAAAGCGGTCTTCTAGAAAGCCGTGCTCGGCAGGAGTGCACGCTAATTTGCACTGAATGGGACAGGGATATGAAGGAAAGTGCTCCCTCCGCGGCGGCCGCCGGTATGTGTGGACTCCCACCTGCAGGTATGCGCTCGCGAACGACCCGAGCGTTCGGGCTGCTGTCGCACACAATTCCGAGAGGTCAAGAAACTGAAGACACCGGCGGCCGAGGAAGACAGCAGACAAGGTTGAAAGCTATGCAAACGCAGACGGGACGGGAAAGGCAGACCGTGAATGCATGGGCGACGCTCGGGGGAAAACAGGCGCGACGACCGGAAGTCTGAGAACCGAGCGTATCACCCGATGACGCTTCGTGGGCGGGTCTAGCGGGGCGGAGTTCCCGAGCTGTTTTCTTCGTTTTTTTTCGGTGTCTCGGAGTGTTGAGTTGAGGGGAGCGAGGAGGAGCGCCATTTTTAATCGCCGATATCTCTGGTGTTAATGAAGCTAGCTAAAAAATTCTTGCGGTGAATTGACCTGTGAGGGAGTACCTATCTCTCGACCGATTTGCTTTACCGCGTTTTAGGCATTGCATGACCCCTTTAACGCGGGCCGACGGCAGGCCCAAGTACGGGCACTTCAACGTACATTAAGATATAATGAATTCGTATTATACACCGGCGACACAAGTTACCCCGGCAAACCTGCCGCGAGCCTGGCCATCACGAACGAAGACGGTCAGTTATAAGTAACAGGCTCCATCCTCCCGACCTCGATCAGAACGGCGGAATTAGAGACAGCCATAGCCCTCGCTATCCAATACATCTCATTCAACCCCCTGGACAAACACTTAAAAACCTGCACTATTGTCACAGACTCACAGCCAGCATGCCGAACCATTTTAACTGGTCTGCTGTCTCCCAAACCCCACGAAATCCTTCGTCAGTGCAAAGAACAGACGCTCCCCTTTATTCGAATACTTTGGGCACCAGGCTGCGCATTTCTTTCTGGCAACGAGCACGCCCACGCGCTCGCCCGTGAACTAACTTGCCGGGCACCAGAAGGAAAGACGGAAGACGGAAGATTACCAGCTAATCCGGAAACCGGAGAGGAAGATGCTCCGAGGCCCCCATCAAGCTCTCAGCTATCAACCACCACAGAACCACTCAGGTACACACTTACCCTCAAATACTACGGACAACAACGAAGAACACTTCCCGCACTGCACAAATCCCTCTCTAGAGCAGATGCCACTACCTGGCGACAACTTCAAACGAACACATTCCCTAACCTCTTCCACAAACACCTTTTCTTTCCCTCGCAGTACCATCTGATCTGCCAATCATGCGCCAGCAGCAAACCAAAGCTATACCCCTCCATACGGGCGTGTCCAAAGCCGCAAGGCTTCCCAGCTATTCCCCACCCCACCGTCTCCTCTTGGAAAGATGCTCTGTCTAGCTCTGCTCTGTCCAAGATCAGAAACGGCTGATCGAGCGGGCGCGCGGGAGAGCAGCGGCTGCCGGCATCCTGGACTGCGGAGGTCGCCTGAAGGGGACACGGCCACCTAACCAACAGTGCCTAGTTATTGGGTTTAAAGAAATGTTTTTTTCTCCCCCTCCCGTGGAACCTCCAAACCATCATTCGCTTCAACTGCGCAGTCTGAAACAAGTGTGGTGCTAATGAACGTTAAAATTCTCACCAAATTTAGCGAAGTGCACTACACTATTTCCCCTCCTGAGTAAAACCCACACTATAGTTGTGTCAACCCTGTTCTTCTTCCACCGATTACATCAGTCAGTTTATTTATCGCTATAGTGCAGCGGTGGCGTAGCGGTAGAACATCCGCCTCGCATGCAAGAGGACCGGGGTTCAAATCCCGGTGCCGCGCAATTCTCCACCGGATGGAAAAAAAAAAATCCGCGTGTAGATGGAATGGCATAAACAGGTTTGGGGTGCGACCCGATGCCGGTGAACACCTCCGGCAACGCACGCCCTCACCAGAACAGGAGTTGGCCACCCTGGTGCAGTAATTGGCCACAACCTCCTATGATAAGCTCCATGAAACCCCGGCCCTCAGTCACCAGCTGCTGTGGAACAACTGACCACGGCGGCGGTCAGACCTCTGACGCAGCAGGGGGGGCTAAGAAAGCCTGGCTCCGCTGGACAGGCCGCCATTGGAAACTGACCCTGGCAACGTTTAATGCTAGAACCCTAGCTAGTGAAGCTAGTTTAGCAGTGCTGTTAGAGGAACTAGAGGGCATGGAATGGGATGTCATAGGGCTTAGTGAGGTTAGGCGGCCGAATGATGCATATAGCTGTACTGAAGGATGGGCATGTAATGTGTTATCAAGGTTTACCAGAGAGGCGACAACTAGGAGTAGGTTTCCTTGTCAATAAGTATATAGCGGGTAAAATAGATGAACTCTATAGTATTAACGAGAGGGTTGCAGGCATCGTAATTAGGCTTAATAAGCGGTATAAACTGAAGGTTGTACAGGCCTATGCACCTACATGTAGTTATGATGACCAGGCAGTTGAAAGCTTCTATGAAGATGTAGAATCGGCAATGCGAAAAGTAAAGACGCAGTATACTGTACTAATGGGCGACTTCAGTGCCAAGGTAGGGAAAAAACAGGCAGGAGACAAGGTAGTAGGTGACTATGGCATTGGTTCTAGGAATAGCAGGGGGGAGTTACTAGTTGAGTTTGCAGAGCGCAATAACTTACGAATCATGAATACCTTCCTCAGCAAACGGAAGAACCGGAAATGGACATGGAAAAGTCCTAACGGAGAGACTAAAAATGAAATCGACTTCATAATGTGTTCAACCCCCGCCATTGTGCAGGATGTAGAGGTAATCGGGAAAGTGTGATGCAGTGACCACAGAATGGTGAGGTCCCGAATTAGCCTAAATCTGAAGAAGGAACGCAACAGATTAGTAAGAAAGAAACCCATCAACGAATTAGCGGTGAGGGGGAGGGCAGAAGAGTTCAGGATCTCGCTACAGAATAGGTATTCAGCTCTAACTGAGGATGGCGACATTCCCCTAGAGGCAAGGAACAATAATTTCAGAGATATCATTACTGAGTGCGCGGTAGAAGTAGGCGATAGGATAGTTAGAGAGGACATCGGGAAGCTGTCTAAGGAGACAAAAAATTTGATTAAGAAACGCCAGAGTATGAAAGCTTCCAATCCAACAGACCAGATCGAATTGGCTGAGATATCAAAGCTAATCAATAAGCGCAAGGTGGCCGATATAAGGAAGTATAACATGGAGAAAATTGAGCATGCTGTAAAGAATGGGGGAAGCCTTAAAGCGGTAAAGAAGAAATTGGGCATAGGCAAAAACCAGATGTATGCGATAAGGGACAAGGCGGGCAACGTCATCACTAATATGGACAAGATAGTCAAAGTAGCCGAGGAGTTCTATACAGATCTCTACAGTAGCCAAAGTAGTCAGACCGTAATGAGATTGGCGGTAGGGAAAAACAGTCAGACGTTCCACTAGTGACGAAGGACGAGGTCAAGAAAGCACTAGAAACTATGAAAAGGGGGAAATCAGCTGGAGAGGATCAGATAACTACAGATTTGCTGAAGGACGGGGGGGATATCGTGCTAGAAAAACTGGTCACCCTGTATACGCAGTGCCTGGTGTCATCGACGGTACCGGAACCATGGAAGACTGCAAACATTATCCTCATTCACAAGAAAGGGGAATCTAAGGACCTTAAAAATTACAGACCAATCAGCTTACTGTCTGTTACGTATAAGGTATTTACTAAGGTAATCGCTAATAGAATCAGGACAACTTTAGACTGCAATCAAGCAAATGATCAAGCAGGGTTTCGGAAACGGTGCTCTACTATCGATCATATCCATACCATGAATCAGGTGATAGAAAATTGCTGGAAATATAACCAGCCCTTATACATAGCATTCATTGATTACGAAAAAGCATTTGACTCAGTTGAAACCTCGGCGGTGATGCAGGCGTTGCGAAATCAGGGGGTAGACGAGCCGTACGTGAAAGTGCTGGAAGATATATATATAGTGGCTGCACAGCAACCATGGTTCTGCATAAAGAAAGTAACAAAATTCCCATAAAGAAAGGTGTTAGGCAAGGAGACACAATCTCCCCAGTACTATTCACAGCTTGTTTAGAGGAAGTATTCAGAGACTTGGAATGGGAGCAGTTAGGGATAAGGGTAGATGGAGAATACCTCAGTAATCTGCGATTTGCTGATGACATTGCCTTGCTAAGCAACTCGGGGGATGAACTGCAAATAATGATTGATGACCTAGACAGAAAAAGTAGAAAGGTAGGCTTGAAAATCAATATGCAGAAGACTAAGGTAATGTTCAATAGCCTCGGGAAGGAAATGCAGTTTACATTGAGTAGCGAAATACTGGAAGTAGTAGGCGAATATGTCTACTTAGGACAGGTAGTAACCGCAGATCCGGACCATGAAAAGGAAATAACAAGAAGAATAAGATTGGGATGGAGCGCATTTGGCAAGCACTCGCAGATTATGACTAGCAGCTTACCGGTATCGCTCAAGAGGAAAGTATACAACAGTTGCATCTTGTCTGTACTCACCTATGGGGCTGAAACGTCGAGGCTGAACTCTCTAACCAAGAGAGTTCTACTTAAGTTGAGGATAACGCAGCGGGCTATGGAACGAAAAATGGTAGGGGTAACATTAAGGGATGGAAAGCGTGCAGAGTGGGTCAGAGAAATAACTCAAGTTACCGACATTCTAGTGGAAATTAAGAAGAAGAAATGGACACGGGCAGGACATGTAGTGCGAAGAGAGGATAACCGATGGTCGCTGAGGGTAACAAACTGGATTCCAAGGGAAGGAAAGCGTAGCAGGGGGCGGCAGAAAGTTAGGTGGGCGGATGAGATTAAGAAGTTCGCAGTGGTCAAGTGGATGCAGCTAGCACAGAACGGGGTTAAGTGGAGAAATATGGGAAAGGCCTTCGCCCTGCAGTGGGTATAATCAGGCTGATGATGACGATGATAACGCCCGACGAAAATAAGGAAGTACATGCCGAACCATTATTTGCAGACAATAGTTCTGGGCAGATGTATGATTTGTTCGTCACACAAATGAGTTTGCTTTGCGCTTGACATATGCCAGCATTCTTCAAAGGCAGAGCACAAATGATCCTTCTTCTTCTATGATACAAGCTCCTGAGTAGGCACGGGAAAAAAACAGCGCTTTTTCTTCTGTACCAACCAGGAATGAATATAGAACTCAGTTTGAAATTGGGAGAATGCATTTTTTTTTTTCTGAATGAGCCAGGCTCAAAGCGCTGAGAATAGCCGGGGAGAAACCATGCCAGATTAGACATTCAGTTTCTGATTTGCGACAGTTTTATTTGCAATGGGGACCGGCAGGCAAGAAGAAGAAAATGACTATACAAATTGCAAGCTGCCCGTTTAATTCCGCGCAAAAACAACACAATAATAACAAAGCCTGTTATTTCCTTACCATCAAAAAGCGATAGTCGACAGTAGAGATTGAAACACTGAAACTTTGAGAGAAAGGAAGCATTAATGTGCAACGCAGCATGCTCATCTCACAGGTGCGCAGTTTTACATGGTGAACATACGACGCAAGTAATAGCGCAGGAAGCAATTCTTCATTGCGAGGATCCATTTCCACAGAGGACAGCGACCTAAAATAAAAGTCGGCTTTCAGCGTATTTATCCTTATTTTCATATAGAAAGAGCCACTTCGCAAGCATCTAATACAATCGCAGCAGCTATATAAAAACCTAGGAGAAGGGAAATATATACTCGCGCACATTACAAAGTCGAATGAAACTGCTAATCTTACGCATATTAATCTGATGTGATTTGAGGCATGCATACGTTATCAGAAATTCTCATTAATCTCTCTAAGCACTTTCCTTTTATTCAATATATTTTAATCTGAAAGTGACGCAATACCTAATTGCTTTCAGTACAATATCATTTGTCCCCTCCGAGAAACGCACAGGTTCCTCATCAACTTTTCGTGCTTTCATATTGCATTGTTCCTTTAATTAGATTGAATGCCACTAAGCAGTCGCTAAGTGTCGAAAGAAAAAAATTACTAGGGTTCAACACTGCTGAACCAAATATTGAGTGAAAGCATTAGCTGCTGGTGACTGAGTGTTCTTCTTCTCTTTTTCTTCTTCCTCCGCCCATATATAAAGCCCCGCTTTAACCAAGCCTTATGAACGCGCCTTAAAGGTCTATAGGGGTAACGTGAATGCCAGGGTCCTAGCAGGCTGATTCTGACATAACCGTCCCATGTGAAACGATTTCAAGCACCTGCAAACACGCCTTAGTAGCCCTAGTGGCGGTCTCAAAAAACCAAACAAGGCACTCACGTCCGGTGGTACAAGACCCTTTCAAAGGCAGAATGCGATGTACCTTGCGCGGCACGTTGATGCAACTAAGAGCGACAGGAGCGTATTGATCGTAATAGACGACGACGAGGGAACTTCACACAGAAAAGGGCCCTGAGATGCACACAAATGGTTTAAAGGAACTTTTAGACAGGTTAGATGGTTTTCAGATTCAGATGGCATTCTTAGCGCAAAAAAAGAACACACACACACGCACACGGTGCGACGCTGTCAAGACATGTTACGAGTTCTATGTTTCGCCATAGATCCAGGTAGCGCTTGTGCCGTGTCCCTCCTTATCTCTCGTGTGCGTGTGTGTGTGTGTTTTTTTTGCACTAAGAATGCCGTCTGAAGCTGAAAACCATCTAGCCCATCTACAAGTTCTTTTAAACCATTTGTCTGCATCTCAGGGCCCTTTTCTGTGTGAAGTTCCCTCGTCGTCGTCTATTACGATCAATACGCTCGTGTCGCTCTTATAGTTGCATCAACGTGCCGCGCAAGGTACATTACATTCTGCTTTCGAAAGGGTCTTGTACCACCGGACATGAGTGCTTTGTTTGGTTTTTTGAGACCGTCACTAGGGCTACTCAGGCGTGTTTGCAGGTGCTTGAAATCTGAACTTTGGCGGCAGGCGCGACGCTGTCAAGACATGTTACGAGTTCTATGTTTTGCCTTAGATCCAGGTAGCGCTTGTCCCGTGTCCCCCCTTTTCTCTCGTGTGCGTAGTGCGTTTTTTTTTTTTTTTTTTTTTTTGAGCTAAGAATGCCGTCTGAAGCCTTACATAAACATCAGAAAGTGCTAGAAGCATAACAGCCAAGCCTTCGCAAAGAAGGAACTTTGGATGCATGCAAATCACATTTGAGATGCAGAAAGATGTAGATGATAAGATTTAGGACTGTGGTTCCTTGATGTCCTCAATTTGAGAAAATCTTCTTCTATTCATATCAGTGTAGAATGTAATATGAATAGCTATTACTTTGCCTGGTCCAAACGTTCAGCCAAAATGTCTTACTCTCCGAGCTGTTATCCATGGTGGCTCGATCAGCCGACGGATTCGCAGCCGTTTTGCTTATATTGCCTTGTCATCTCGATATCTGAACAACCGACATGCGCACTGTGACGTCTATGTGTAATCTGCAACTATTAGCATTTTTGCCTGCAGTCTGCTCGGAACCCACAGGAAAAACATCTGAAGCTCTGCCAAGTTGGTGATATATATATATATATATATATATATATACATATCATATATGACCATATATGCGCTTAAAGAGGGATTATGTTAAGACCGATTAAATTTATTGATCCGTAAGAAACGCGAAAGCACTCGCCTTTTCGATTCGGCATAGCTGTCGAAGAGAAGCTCATTAAAGACTTTCGCTGTATTCAAGCCATTTGCTATAATTAGGTTTCCTCAATATTTGCTTGTTCGTATCTCCGGCCTCTTCTCTAGAGGAGGAAAGGAATATATTGTTCCCAATATTTTAAAGCGACGACAGCGGTAAACTCCTTTACATATTAAAAAACAAATTGTAAGGTGCCCTTTCGTTTTGAAATTTCGTTTAATAAATAAGTCAAGCTATTTTACGGGTCCCAACGTTTCTCAAGCCCGGATTAGTGTTTTTCCTCAAAATTCAGGGGCGCGACTGGTATAAGATGATTCTGCATGACTGGTTGGCCTTCTTACATGCAGTTACATCTTGAACAGAAAACTAGGGTTTATACAGAACCTCTTATATAACGCACAAATATGTCATTAGGGATATGATATTACACAAAGGACGATGGGGAACTCAAATCATGTACCTAGCAATCTGATGTGTATAGCGGCAAATTGTTTGCGTAATCTGTCTCTCGACCAAATATGTAGATTTCTCTTCCTGTCTGGTAAACATAAATGCACACATCGCAATATTTATGGACGTAGGGATGCTTTATCTGTTGCTATAGCAATAAAATACAACGTTGCTTATCTGTTACAAGAGAGGGCTACAGTAAACATTGCAGCAACATTCACTGTACTTCGATGGCTTGACTGGATAGAATGACGTTTCTGTGGACACGTTAGTGTGTTTTGCTACAGTGTAGAGCCAATACCCTTCAGTGATCACTTTATTTTGTCGCTTCACTTAGGGAGGCTGTGCCGGTGGATACTCCACCTTGATTGAGCATTCCAATAAACGAATAACTCTTCACAGCTGAAGAGTTTCAACATGCTGTTTTAGATGTACAACATACACCTATAGTCGCACGAGGGCATTGGTTTTCGGAACTGAGATCAATTTAGGCAGCAGCCCCAAAACATGGCTATCGTAGCATCAGTATGAACTGCATTTATGAAGAGACATCACATTTGTGAGCTCCGGTATACTTCTATAATGTACGTACTCTTAGAGCATTACCGGGATCGTTTATTTGAGGATATATAATATAAATGCTCAGCTTGAACAGTTTGCAAAAGTAAGGTATAAGGGACCTTAATCAGGTATGTAGGTTTCAAGATGAGCCAATGTTTTGTCGAGAACTGAGCAAATAGGTCAGAAAGCTTTGACGAAAGGTTTCGAAATTCAATATTGATGTTGCGGGTAAAGTGACGCAGGCCATGTTCTCGAGGCTGTCTTAGACTCTCTTTGGAAGCTGTTTGGAAGTTGTGCAAACCATGTGCATAGCTCAGTTGATTACCTGGCCTTTTCCCAGGCTTGCCATAAGTTCTAGGAATCACCTGCGACCCCTTAAGAGCTGTAACGCGACCGCGTTCGGGGCTAGGTTTACTGTAGGGTTCATTTGACAGAATCCGTTGATGACAGAGGAAAACAGAGCGTCTTTTTCGGTGCCGGACTCGACGTCAGTAACTTCATTTGGCGTCAATGTCGCGTCCTCGTTGTGCCGCTTGGACTCTGTCGACAAATCGCGTGCAGCGGTGTTCGACGCTCGCGCGGCCGCGGCCGGTCATGCGCCGGCCTGGAAACCAGGATAAAGCAGTCGTCTTCGCGCCCCCTATGGTTCCAAGGAGACAGCAGGAATGCTACACAAGAATTAAGATATATTGTTCACGGACCGGGTGTAAAGAAATTAGTTAGCGCGCTCAGATGGGGATCGGAAGGATGGAGTTCGTTTACCTCTGTACGGAGAATTTATTTAAATAATTAGTGTTAAACAGCCCATGAGTCAATAACGGTGTATTGTGTTGGGTTGGTTTTGGATTTGAATTTGTCCAAGCGTGACAGACAGCACGGGCAAGCGGCGTGCGGATGTAGAGGAGTATATACTCGGAGGAAATAAATATTACAATTCTGATTTCGCTGCATAAAGCTTCCAGTTTTGATAGTACTACCAGGCAAGTTTTATAAAATGTTTCCACCTTGCATTGCGTTTGATTTATGGAAGATTTTTAAGCATTCCATAGTATTGAGTTTTTACCCTTGTTTCCAGCACCAGGCATACTATATAAATAAAAAAGAAAAATGGATTGTTCGAAATATACGTTCTTTAATACTCTCAATATACGCATCGCTCACTTTTGTCAATAATCGTTGTGGCCATTCGAGGATAGTTTTCATGCCTCTAATACGCTCCCATTAGGGTTGTGTTATACGTGTTATACAACGGTGTATTATTGTTATATAGGCACGTTCTGTACGTTCAGAATTCGAGGCAGTATAAAAATATATAAGCCACGTAGGTACATTCTATTCAGATTCATCGTGCAAAAGGGTCAGATAAAGTTCATCACGATTTCTAGTGGCCGGTCCTAAAGCGTTGTAGTATTGGTGACTTTCTGCCGAGGGATAATCAGTTGGGGTATAAAGACTCTAATGTAAGGTTTTTTGCTAACTAGGAAGTAACTAAGCGTATTCCATTGTGATGACGTGCTCGGTAGGGTTGTCCGCTATTGCCCTTATACAGGCCATCTTGTCTACTCTTACCTAAGTATTGTCCACACTGCCACTATCAATAATTTAACAATGGCTCAATGGGAAATTGACACTTTTTCTTTCACTCACAGCGTTTCATAATTTTTATTGCGTTAGCAATACTGCGCCAGATTTCAGCCCATCGCTCAGTTCCTGGCAGGGCCACGTTCAACCTTGAAACCGCAGCCGATCCGAATACGGCTTTAACCAAGCCGTATGTACGTATGTGAAACGAGAGATACAAGTTAGCAGTTCTTGCAAGCCCACATATAAAGCCCCGCTTTAACCAAGCCGTATGATTGTGCTTTAATGGCCTATAGGGGTAACGTAACTGGCAGGGTCCTGTCAGGCTGGTTCTGACGTAACCGTACCATGTGAAACGAGAGACCCAAGTTGGTAGCTCTTGCTAGGGGACCACGGGCACGGACACGGAATAAAAATAAATTGGAGGTATTGCTAACTCAATTTACTGAATTTTCAGAGTTACATGCAATACAACACAACACGCCCCACCCGTAACAAACACGAACGGACTATCTTGATGCCACGATGCCGAACAAAAGCATATTCTTGTTCCTTCTTTCCACGCACTATTTCCGAATGGAACCGACTGCCAAGCGATATCACCAACCTGGTATCTTCAGAATCTTTCTTGTCTGCTGTTTCGGCACATGTATCGCAGTAGCGTGTCTAGTACACAGTGTATTTCGATTTCCTTGTTTTTATTCTGTTCACTTAGTCTGTTTGACGTCGGATGATTTGCCTGTACTTTTTTGCTTCCCGTTGGTCTTATTGAATTTTGTTCTCGTACTGTAATCGCCCTGTGTAGCTGTTATTTGGTTGTTACTACTTTGTAATTTTTTTTATTTTTTTCTTTGTGCACTCCTGCCTTGACCGCCAAAGGGCAGTCGGCAGTATTTATGAAATAAATAAATAAATAAATAACCCGGTTCAACCAGAACTAAACCACTGCCAATTTTCTTCGGTGAGAATGGGTATACTTGCATTTTATACTTTAATCAACAGTTGTATTAGGCATCAGAAGTAGCTCTAGAATTAAATTAATATGCAGGATTTCGGATAGGTCTTTATGGGACGTTGCCAAGCCACTTTGGTAGCGTAAACTTACATTGTGGAAATATTCAGTACCTGGAGGCTCCTACGCATCAGGGCGGAAACAGTGGCGCCCACTGGTATGCACAATCTTCCCGATCTAACGTGAAACGTGGTCGAGGACAGGTTGTTGAGGCAGCAATGTTCAACATGATTCTTTTTCCACAGAATACTTTCTAACGTACTTCATTTCCTTTCTTGTGCCAGGTAGAGGCCACAGGAAATGCATCATCATCATCATCATCATCATCATCATCATCATCCTGACTATACCCACTGCAGGGCGAAGGCCTCTCCCATATTTCTCCACTTAACCCGGTCCTGTGCTAGCTCCATCCACTTGACCCGCGCGAATTTCTTAACCTCATCTGCCCAAACTTTCTGCCGTCCCCTACTACGCTTTCCTTCTCTTCGAATAGACGCAAAAGTTGTGAAACGCTCCCAGCGAGCAGTGCGAAATTTTCTATACTACACACGTCTCGGGCGGGAGACGTCAGTTTTCTTATTCGTGCATACCTTTGTGTATCGTGCATGAAAAGGGAGAATTATTATACCTTTGCAGCAACCGCCCATAGCCAATTTTATGCACTTCTGAGAGATAAAAAACAACTCTTTAGTTTGTGAAATGTTTGTTGCATCTCATTGTGCTGGCTTTTTTTACAGCTAGAAGTTTGCTTATGGCAGAGTACTGTTGAGAAGAAGGGCACTCCCCCACTAAAGGAATTCTCTTTCAAAATGCGATTGCTTCTCACCGAAAAAGCGTTGGTGGATTGATGAAGAAACAGGAACAACCTTGGTCAAAAGTTTGAAGGTTTACTTCTGAGCCACACCGCCAGGCGGCTCCTAATACATTCCCGGTATTCCAAATGACCTCCAGAGAAGCCTTATTTGACCCAATCTCTCCAAGGGAACATATTGCATTACTAAATGCGTGCCATTTGACGACTTGAAGCAGAAGCCCCGAGCTATGAATATAGGACAGATATGTATATTATGCCGTCGCCCTACATTGAATGAAGCCCTGGCATGTTTCATAATGTGAGTCGACAACGAGCTCCGAAACCACTAACGCCTGCCTCGTGCGCCTGAGAAGCATTTACAGACCGAAATGGCTTTTTCTTTTTCATCTCTACGCGACTGAAAAAGAATACATTAAAATTCAAGAGTCCGTAAATTCCACAGAAAGCCTTTTGATATTTAGTTTAAACGTATGCGCCCATGGATGGCAATATGACGAAAACTTGGGTGTGCAGAGGGCGCCTAATAATGCGAACGCACACGTAGGTTATGCTGGTGACGCCAAAATGTGAGCGGGCAAGGTCCTCGCTAAATGTGGACGCGAAAGGTAAAACCGCGACGTTTCGGTTTTCCTCAGAGAAAGTTTAACAGATACTGCGCCTTTCCTTTTTGTAAAGTAATTTGGAAGCATCTACAGGCTATGTAAAAATATATATAATGATAATTGGTTCCGATGGTAATAATAAAAGTAATTTATTGTGCTGATAATTATGAAGGAGAAAATTTGAAAAGAAAAAACACAACAACCAAGAACAATAAAAATGAAGAACAGTAACAATAACGTAAAATAAAAGAAAAAGAAAGTAAAATGAGATAAGGAGAAACAACCCCACCATAAAAGTCAAAAATTAAAAATTCCAAGAACATCGCGGCACTAATGCTTTCGCAATCTCCCAATGCACTTTCTGCAGTGACACCTCTAATGTTTTTTTCCTTCACGCATGAGAACTACCATGTGGTGATATGTAATTATATTTATCAATAAAGCCCTCACAAATGCTTGTAAAACGTCCCTTGTTCGAATCGACGCTTTCAATGCAAGAACAAATTCTCCTCCCGGCCGCGCAGCCAAGCTTGGGGTCCTCCCGCGAAGCAGCATGGGATAAAGGCTGAGCTCGCTTTTGATTATCAACAGGTATTTTCTCGCAAAATGCTCGAAGCAGGCACAGTATAAGCAGGCCTGGTCGTATATTTGAGAAATTTTTGCCATAGCTTACCGTGTACGAGTATGGGACGCAGGCCTCTACAGCCACTCTAGCTAGTTCCGTCACTGCTAGCAGACGGTTTGCGGTGGTCAGCGACGATACCGTAAGCATCCAGCTTCCGTCATTGTTGAGACGATGTCTAAGTAACTTTTCTTGGCCGACACCATAACCGCCGTAGCCAAAACAATGGGGTTGACTTTCCATAAGTCTCTTTTTCCTTTTGTAGGTCTCAAGACGACAGGAACTCATGTAGAATGTTTTTTTCTTGTAAAAGAGAACCGTAATCGCCGTCCGGTTCATGACATGTGAATTGTCGCCGATAGGGCCGGTTGCAGGGTCATCTGCATGATCTTGGTCCGCAGAAGCGGCTGCAGGGACCGCTGCTTCTGCGGTATCTGTTGCCATGGACGCTGATTTGCCATTTACCACATCTCCTATGAGTACAGCATCAGGTATGGCTGGTGACAGGCTGAGTGCAGAGCACTCAGGAGCACGCCTAACGCGCTTCTTGCAGTGGGCCGAGACCCCCAGGTCGTTGCACTATGGATGCGCAGCATTGATTCACCTGTGAAAGACAAAATCACAAATAAATTGAAATTAGGGCTCTGCTCAGATTGAGATGCCACTAATCATTCTCTTCCCATTTCCAGTCAGTTGAGACCATTATAGTGTGTTTAATTGCAGAAAACGCGTTAGCACAGAGTAGAGGTTTACGCACGTTTTTTGTTTTTACAAACAGAAAGAAAAGTGAAGTAAAAGAAGACTGAATAACATCATAGACATCTACATGTTAGTGGCAAAAATATAATATCCGATAAGAAATAACAGAATTCATAGCAGAACAGACATTATCTAGAGTTACAGTTGCCAGAAAATCCTTTTTTTTTTTTTTTTTCAAATCAAGATCTCTCACAGCTTGTGTGCCCCGCCTTCGCGATGGGTTTGTGTTGACGAAGCAAGTATATATATCGTTTAGTGACAACACCGCTTCTCTGCTATCTTTCTCCAATGTCCTAAATATTCAGCCGTTGCTCATGACTTTTTTACTTTGTTCGCCTCAGACGGGTTCCTAAAATTTTTATTGGTTGGACTGCTCAATTGTTCACTTCAGCTTGCATCCGGAAGCACCCGCAAAAAACCTGCCGAGAGGTTCACACTGTGCTCACGTAGGCAAATCAATGCGTCCGATAACCATTTGAGAGAAGCGGACATCAATGAATATTGATAGAGGTTATGATATCCGAAGTACAGTACAAGAGACCAGCAGTCTAACACTAGGAGTGCAAATATGCGGCATTGAGCACGCCACTAGGACAGCCACGAGTGAAGCTGATCTCATCACATATTGTGGGTGGATCGATTTACAGTTAAGGGCATAAGTACAGTGCTTTTCTCGCTTATATATCGTGGGCTGACATCCTGATAGTGTAAACGCTCCCCCATTAACGAACTCGCAATACCAGACATTTTTACAAGTGGGTATATCTTTTAGGCCTAGAGACCAATACAAAAACCGCAGAACTATATGGTATAATTTATGCGGCACACGTCTTTCTAATTTCCTAGATACTGCTATTTATCACGACTTGAAAGCTTCAAAGTTCCCAAATATTTGTTACGCTAAAGCTTATCCACTTATGGGCAAGAAATCAGTAGCCTTATAGCAGGCTTCAAGCCCCCGCAAGTATTTTCCGAAGTTCACAGATCGCCACCTACGTTCGACATCAAAATAGCAATACACGAGGCTAAAGCTCGCCAGTTTTTCCAATGAAGGTTCACCTGCGATTTGACCGTACGCCTACGAAGAACGTGGGTCTGATTGGGCTCGATTATATACCCCGGCAGTGTCCAAAGCTTCACGACTCAGCGACGGCCCTCTCAACAACCCAAAGCGCACAACAGCATAGGACTTATACCGGCTCAGCATCGAGAAAAAAAAATGGCACAAATGTCGTACCTTTATTGACATTCGACCCATATATCACCTGAGTCCATATATAGGCGGGCTAAAAACAGATGTAGGACCTATATCTCAGTTCAGTCGTTCAGTCGTGTCCGACTCTTCGTGACCCTATGGACCATGTCACGCCACGCTTTCCGGTCTCTCACTATCTTCCTAACATCACATAACTTCATCTGCAGTGCCTCGAGGATGCCATCTAACCATCGCGTTGGCTGCCTACCCCTTCTCCGGCGACCCTCAACCTTTCCCAACATCAAATCTTTCTCCAGTGACTCCTCTCTTCTCATCAGATGACCAAAGTAGCTGAGCTTTAACTTTAGAATTGGACCCTCCAATGAGCAGTCAGGGTTTATGGTCGACAATATCGACTGATTTGATCTTCTGGCAGTCCAAGGAACTCTCAAGAGTCTTCGCCAGCACCACAATTCAAACGCGTCAATTCTTCGGCGGTCAGCCTTTTTCACAGTCCAACTCTCGCATCCATACATCACAACTGGAAAGACCATAGCACGAGTTATACGGTTCTTGGTTGGCAGACTAATGTCTCTGCTCTTTACTAGGCGGCCAAGGCTAACCATTGCTCTCCTTCCCAGAAGCAGGCGTCTCCTAATTTCACGGCTGGAGTTCCTTCCGAGGTAATCTTGGAGCCCAAGAAGAGAAAATCTGTCACAGCTTCCACTTCTTGTCCATTGATGCTCCAGGACTTGATAGGGCAAGACGCCATGATCTTTGTCTCATTAATGTTCAGTTTAAGCCCAAACTTCTCACTCTCTTCTTGTACGCGCATCAGAAGTCTCATAAGTTCCACTTCACTTTCTGCCATTATAGTGGTATCATCCGCATATCTAAGGTTGTTGATACGTTTTCCAGCAATCTTCACTCCAGCTGAAGACTCGTCCAGACCGGCCTTCCTCATGATGCACTCTGCATATAGGTTAAATAGGCAGGGCGACAGTATGCAGCCTTGCCTCACTCCTTTCTCAATCGGAAACCAATCAGTAAGACCATGCCCAGTTCTGACTGTGGCCTCTTGCCCTTCATACAGGTTCCTGAGGAGACAGATGAGGTGAATTGGAACTCCCATCTCTTGGAGAGCTTGCCACAATCTGCTGTGATCTACGCAGTCAAACGCTTTCGCATAATCAATAAAGCAGAATTAGATGGGTTTCTGGAACTCTCTTGCTTTTTCCATGATCCAGCGGAGGTTGGCAATTTGGTCTTTAGTTCCTCTGCCCTTGCGAAACCCAACTTGCACGTTCGGAAGTTCCCGATCCACATACTGCTGCAGCCTTCCTTGGAGGATTTTCAACATCACCTTTCTAGCATGCAAAATAAGCGCGATCGTGCGGTAGTTGGAACAAGCTTTGGCACTGCCTTTCTTTGGAATGGGGATGTAAACGGACCTCCTCCAATCCTGTGGTCGCTGCAGGGTTGTCCAAATCTTCTGACATAATGTATGCAGAATGTTAACAGCGTCATGGTTGAGGTTTTGAAGCAACTCAGCTGGAATGTCATCAATTTCGCTAGCTTTTTTCTTACCAAGGCTGGCGAAGGCCCATTCAACTTCACCCTTCAGGATGCCCGGCTCGAGATCAGTAATCACAACCGTCTTATGTTGGGTTTGCACATTCGGGTCCTTCTTGTACAGTTCTTCTGTGTATTCCTGCCACCTCTTCTTTATCTCTGAGGCTTCAGTGAGGTCCTTGCCTCGTTTGTCCTTTATCACGCCCTGCTTAGCACAGAAGCTTCCTTTGATATCTTTGATTGTCTTATACAGAGCTCTTCTGTTCCTTAATTGGCTGTTGACCTCAACTGCTTGGCACTGTATGTTCAGGAAGGCATTCTTATCTCTCCTTGCTATTTTCTGAAAATCCGCATTGAGAACCTTGTATATTTCTCTTTCCCACATAACTTTTGCCATCCTCCTTTCCTCAGCTATTTGCAAAGCCTCTTCAGATAACCAGTTTGCTTTCTTGAATTTCTTTTGCTTTGGAACTACCTTAGTAGCAACATCTTGTATTATATCACGAACATCAGTCCACATCTCTTCGGGCTCTCTGTCTTCTAGATCTAATTCTTGAAATCGATTCCTCACTTCCACAGCATATTCTAATGGAATTTGATCCAGATCATACCTGAAAGGCCTTCTAGTTTTTTGCGTTTTCCTCAATCGAAGCTTAATTTTGGCAACAAGAAGCTGATGATCGGTGCCACAATCGGCCCCAGGCCTTGTTTTTACTGCTTGTATAGCGCTTCTCCATCTCTGCCGGCAAAGAATATAATCGATCTGATTCCTGTACAGACCGTCCGGTGAAGTCCATGTGTACAGACGCCTCTTGTGCTGTTGAAAATTAGTAATCGCTATGGTCAGGTTGTTTTCTTGACAAAACTCTACTAGCCTCTGCCCAGCTTCATTTGGCTCGCCAAAACCGAACTTGCCTATAATTCCGGATATTTCTTCACTCCCGACCTTAGCATTCCAGTCTCCTATGAGAAAAACGACGTCTGATGATGGGGTGCGGTCTAAAAGGCATTGTAGGTCCGCATAAAACCTCTCAACGTCAGCTTCTTCAGCAGTAGTGGTCGGTGCATAGACTTGGATAACTGTTATGTAGGACCTATATCTAGCCATTGAAAAAGCTGGCATACCTATGAAGCTGGTCTGCCAGTGTCAAACCGATAACTATATATATTCATATTGACTATCAGTTCTATATAGCGAAATAAATTGTATTTGTTGGATATCGTAATATTTGCCATCGGATATTTTTCATTGTCTTCTAAATATTATTATGCTCTCAAATTCATTAGCACCGCAATATCTGTAAGCCAAGCATGCATATATACTGGCATGCATAATGTTGCTATCGGGATTTATATATTGGTTTAACGTTTTCTTGCCAATCTGTTGCTTGGAGGCATTCAATGTATAGTGATGTTTGTGAAACGCGTTGGAAAGTGCACTGAAGACAAACCATAAACATGCACTGTGAATCGGAGTTTCTTATAAAAGACCTCGCATATGGCCCAGAGGTTTGAGTAAGATACGGTGCAGAAGTTGTGACCGGTGCGAGGCTCACTGGAAGGCCCAGTGGCGATGTAGGGGAAGCAGCATCTGTATTTAGGTCATTGGTGAGTGTGGGGTTTCCGAAAGCGGTGCCGGTATTGTCCAGGAGCAGCGCGAAAAGCCGACACGATGCTTCCTCGCTATCCCTTTATTTCCGCCGCCCCAGTTCAGGTGCTTCAGATATCAGATATTAGATACTGGGGCTGGCAAACATCTTTTTCTTTCTTTTGCATATAAATAAAATAACCACTACCACCACCACCAACACCAAAACGAGGCATAGTTCCAGATGCTGGCTAAGAAAACTCAATCAGATGTCTCCTTTAGCCTCTACCGCGGTCGATTGCTCCTGGAATCCATCTGATGATGAACACCTGCATTTCAGGCAGGTCGATGTCGTCCTTGCAAACTGTAAATGATGTGCAGAAACAAAGGGAAAATCAAATTAGGCGTTTTTTTCGGAGCTCCCCACGCATAGTTATCTTGTGTCATAGCTCCGTCAGAGAGATCTAGAAGCACTCTACCTGTCGCAACTTTCCAGTACGTGTAATATAGACCCAATCATTTTCGATTTCAGCGAAGCTCTGAAGTTTTTAGACACACTAGCCGTTTATTAATTTTTTTTTCCTTTTAACCTTTATAAGCCTACACTGCATGAAACCAATGATCAAAATATGAGAAGCTCGTAGTAGGTAAGCATCAATGCTGTTCCTTTCTTGAAGAAATGACATCTTGTGTCGCATATGAAAATCATGCTCATATGCAACTTTAATAAACATGTCGCAGGTTACACGCCTGCCTTATTTCCGCTAATGCAATTGAGAAGCAGAGTGCTTTCCTGCCCGAGAACGAGCGGTGTCGAACGTCCGGCAACCGCGGAAAATTAGCGGTAAAAAAATGCAGAAACTATTAACATAATTTCTTTTAGACGCGTGTTAGCGTTCCTGCGCACCACCGATATTTACGGTCATAAAGCACATCATGAGGTCCAGCAAAGGTAAATATTGGGTACGTTCATGGAAAAAGGGTACACCAAGACAGCTTGACTGCTAAGAGGCATTGGACCCCTGTTACGCTTTAAAGAAGAGAAGAAGCGCTAACGAAAGGTACTAAGCTCTGGACATTAAAAAAAGAAGGTAGACCTGTTCTAAGCTGAAGTGAAGTATGACTAGCTTATAAAAAAGCGTCACCTGCTATCGCTCCACACAGCTACCGAGTGGCTAAAACCTTCCTGTTCCTCTCTACATGCTTCATCACGACAGCGATGCTGACTATACTCAAGGTATTGTATGGCACTCTCCGGAGAGATGGACAGCATAATTGCAAATGGTGCTGATGCTGAAAGCAGAACGTAAGATGAGATGGGCATTGAGAACAAAAAGAAATGAAACTTTCATGCAGAAATTGATCAGAATAAATATTTCAGTGGAAAGAATAAATTTTGAGCTAACATCATTCGATGTGCATATCAAATATTGATTGATAGAGAGTGTCGGTAGTAACACATCACCGCTTATGTGTACGCCCCGAGTCTGAATAGAATAGGAAGAGTAACTTTCTTTTGCAAAGCAGACCTGAAAACAAAGATCGCACAGGACAGCTTCGTGGCTGGGAAATTCTCGCCACACTACAGCATTTTATTCCAGAAATTTGTAATGTTCACTCAATAACATCTGTGCATTTTTGGAGCTAAGGACAACTGTTATGAAAGCAAATTTACATGCAAACAATACACTTGTGCGCAGAAAATAGAGAACTAATTTTGACAACAAAATTGAGGCAAAAGTAACTCTGTCGACCATCGTTAGCGAAGACCTTTATGGTAATGATGCAAATAAAAAAAGGATAACTACAGCATGTTAACATAAGATCGGTCGCTTTTGTTTGTGGCCTCTCAGCCATGGTGTGCAAGAGCGTGGAGCACAAAGAGGTAAAAGAAGCAAATATGTATAAAGGCCCTTGCGGTGGAAAATTTTACCTACGTCAGCTTAAGAGCATATCTATGCATACAAGCAAGAAAAATCGTTATGATATGCTCAGGATTTTCAAGAAAGAAAAACATGTTTCTGAGGGATCAGGCAATGAGCCCAATGAAAAGCACAACTAAATAATTAGAAATTAGACTTTAATCTGCTGAAATGAAGCCTGGGATACAAAGCAGGGTCATGTTTTTGTATTGAATTCTGCAGCACGCAAAATTTCAGGCCATGAATGTGGATACAAAATGTAACATTTAAAATAGAACCAAAAAATGTACTCCCGCATTTCGCAGCTAGTGCTGATAAGCGTATTGGTGGAACGTAAAAAATTCGCTGGGCTCAAAGAAGAAAGTCTTGGGTCGTAAAAGTGCACCCGTGCTCCCCCGCCCATTACTTAAGATGGCTGCGGCGTGCACGAGCGCGTGATAGGGGCTCGTTAGCAGACAATGAGAGGGGTGAAACGAGCAAAGAATGCAGCAAGGGTCAGTAAACCATTGAACGAGGCAAGCGCGTCCCGTAGCATGAACAAAGGAGGGGGTTTCAGAGAACCAGTACTGCGGTCAGGTGTCTTCTTTGTATTTCAGCGATGTCGTCTTTCTAATAGATATGGGGTCTGCAATACAAAGAGAAAATGAAAACAAATATATTTTTTCTGGGAGCTCCCCACGCAAGTTATCGATAAATTTCAGCAGCAGTCTACTTGTCAACCTCTCAGGACGGGTAAGATATGCTTAATCATTTTATTTTTCAGCGAAGTTTCTAAATTTATAGTCACACTGCCAGGTTTTTTGCATTTCGGTTTTATAAGACAGCACTGCAGGGGAACGATGATCGAGATATGGGATGCTCGTAGTTCGGGCAGCATTCTTCTCAAGCAAAAATTACCTCTTCTACATGTGCGTGCGACTTTGTACACATGTCGCAGGTCACATGCCTGCTTTATTTCCGCTAATGCAATTGAAAAGAGCTCTATTGGGTGAGGAAGCGAGCCGTATCGAATGTCGGGCTACCGCAGACAATTAGCGGTAACAAAATGCAGGACAAGTTGATGTTATTTCTCTCAGGCGCACGGAAAAGTTCGTGTGCAACAACGGTATTTACGGTCATAAAACACGTGGACAGGTCCAAAGAAGAATAAATACTGCGTAGTTTCGCGAAAAAGGGGTAAACTGAGAGAGCTTGACTGCTAAGATAAATTTGACATCTGTTACGCTTTAACGAAGAGAAAAAGCGCTAATGGAAGGTACCAAGCTCTGGTCGATAAAAAAAGCAATTATAAGCTGGAATGAATTATTAATAGCTTATATAGGGTATCACCTGCTACCGCTCCACAAAGGTTCCTAGTGGCTAAAGGCTTGTTTTCTTTCTCTCCATGCTTCATCACGACAGCAATGCTGATGATATTCAAGGTATTGTATGGCACTCGCCTTAGAGATGGACAGGATAATTGTAAATGAAGCAGCCCCGAAAGCATATTTAAGGTCAGACGGGCATTGGGAGCAAAACTAAATGAAGCCTGAAGCAGAAATGGATCAGTGGAACAGTCTAAATATTTCTGGTTATAAAGAATGAAGTTGGAGCTAACAGTATTCGATGCGAGTGTCAAACATTGATTGATAAAGAGTGTCGGCAGTAACACATCACCGCGTATGTCTACGCTCCGAGTTTGACTATAAAATATTAAGAGTAATTTTCTTTGCAATGCAGACTTCAAAACAAAGGTCGCACAGAACAACCTTGAGGCTAGGAAATTCTCGCCACACTTCAACATTGTATTCCAGAAAATCCTAATGTTAACTCAATAACATCTGTGCGTTTTTGGAGTTAACTGCATCCATTAGGAACGTTAATATGTATAAAAAATAATACTATAGAGTCTTTTCAAAACCTCAGTCAACCCTGTGCGTAGCCGTTCGCCGGCGCAATTGTAAAGAGTTGGCGACAGAAAGCTCGCATTTGCTCGCGTTAAGTCGTCTCCTTGGAACCAGCTTTGCATCATTCTGAACGCTTCGGCCGCTATTTTTTTGTTGCCGCTTCATGCTTCTCTGACAGACTGAATATGCCTGCCTACTATTGTGTGCCCTTATGCAACCAGTCCGGGTATCTTGACGAAGCCGGGAATAAGGAATGTGTATGCATACACACAGTGCTTGAAAAAGGGTTGTTTTTTACGCTTTGAGCATGAAATAAACAATCCGTAATCGTCTCCGCGGCCACATTGTCGTACATGGAGAGTCTGCATGGCTTAGAAAGCTGTGTTTCTCGCCTGTGCCGACCACCTTTTAGATTTGCCGAGCGATATTAGCGTTCTCGATGCTTCCTAGCTTCAAGTTAGAGACCAGTACGTGGGGTTTAACGTCCTTACGCAACTGAGGGTTTACTATATGTCGTAGTGGAGAGCTCTGCATCATTTAGACTACCCGGAGTTGTACAATGTACACCGACATTTCGAGGCACACGGGGGCCTTGAGCGTTTTGCCTCCGATGAAACACGGCGCTCACCGCCGGATTCGAGCCCATGTACTCAGCCTATCGATATGTTCAACGGTAGTGCAGAGATGTTTTTGGGTCCCAACTTTTTCTAGCGAGGCCAGGGTTTCATTTTAAACCCCTACGATCTAAAATTTTCTCCACTAGGGCTATAGGACGTGTTCTCACATTGCCATTCTCGTCGATTGTTTAGCTACTACTATACGAACGCCTTGTGAAGCCCCGCCGTGGTGGTGCAGTGGTTAGGGCGCTCGACTATTGTGCCTGGGGATGCGGGATCCAATCTCAGCTGCGACAGCTGCTTTTCGATGGAGGTTAAAAGCAAGGTGCCCATGTGCTGAGCGATGTCAGTGCACGTTAAAGAACCCTAGGTGGTCGAAATTTTCGGAGTCCTTCACTACAGCGTCTCTCAGCCCGAATCGCATTCGGATGTTCGACTCCCTAAAAAAGTGTCTTGAGGACTTGCGAAAGATGCTCGGCTGGCACTGTTGTTTTTCTTTTATTTGGCCTTTAGAAATTTTCAGTATGCTGTGGCCAAGCTGCAGTTTTCATTCCAGAGGTTTCCTGCTGATGAAGGAATGAAGAAACGGTGGGTAGTGCCCATCAAGCAGGATGAAGACGAACTTTTCAAGGGGTCAAAGGCAACCTAGGTCTGCTCAAACAATTTTGTTAATTCAGACTTTTGGATAAGTGTGGCCAGTGACGTGCAGTTACTGCGTCAGACATCATTGCCATCTGTCTTCGTATTTAGTAAGCCAAAAACATCCATGGAACCCCTAACTCAACGCACCGAGTGCCTACGTTCTACCAAGCGGCCGCAAAGGACAACAAGGCAAAATGATTCCGGCGAAAACGTTCCAAGAGAGAGCAATGTGTCACGAGAAGGTCTCACGTGTGTCAGCCGTTGGCGGCAGCCGCGGTCTCTGCGGCCGCTTTGATCTTAGCGGTTGGTGTATGAGCTAGTCTGGCTTCTCGTAGTTCGTTGGTCTCGGTAGGATGTCCAGTACGTCTGCGGTCCATGTCTTTAGCGAGATGGCGCATGTGTACGTCGTATAACCCAGGATAAATGAAGGAGTGGCGGATATGAAACTTCATGGAGACGATGATGTTGAATGCGCAGCGAAAGAGATGTGATCGCGTTCAGTGATAGCATCGTGTTCTTGTGCCCGGGAAAGACGATAAGTAAGACGGTGTATGTTGCAAAGCGCGGAAGTTCAAAGTCTACATTGTGTTGTCAATTTACACTAACAACCTTGAGTGCGTGAAAATAAAGAGAATAAAGAGAAAAGTTTTGCGCACCCACCTATTATCGAGGTGGTAAAACACTTTTACGGCTTAAATGTACAAAGGTGAAGGGTAATATTTAGGCTAGTAAGCGAGCAAAAAGTTTACATTCTGCATCTTGACGCTGGCTAAATGATGAGTCTGATCTCTTATAGGTCACTGTCACAACCTGAGGTCTACGGGAGTTCTCGGTTGCATGGTGTGTTTTACTCACTCAATTCTATACTCATGCTCGCGCCTCCGATTTAATTCCAAAGCCACGCTCGAATAGAAATTGCACATTCTTCACTCAAAACAAAATTTCCTTATACTTCAACCAAGGTGGTCATCGCAATTTTTTTATTTTTTTTTTCCTTTGTCTGAAATCCGAGAACTAAGTCTAGTTTTCACTTTGTACTGGCTTTTTCTGGAGCCCGAGAACCTCAATCTTGTTTTTACTCTGTGCGGCCCAAATGGCTCGATGAAAATAATCTTTCCACAACCATCACATCGCTCTAGAGTACTGTGCAATGGACGGGCTTTCGAACTCTTTTTGTAAGTCTTCCGTATTAAGCCTCTTTCTTCTTGTGCAGGGTTTCTTCGGTAAACACGTATAGACTGCAAATTTGTCTTCCTGTCAGAAGTTCCGTTGAAAACGAAGTTTTTTTTTTTTAATTTTAACCTTCATGAAAAAATAACAGCCTTCTAAAATAAACTGCTATCTGCCAGAGATCCTTCGTTTTGTTTCTTTTTTGTTGTCGCAAACTTCATTCTCACTTTCCGAGATCGCTATGGAAGCAGCTGGATTCACCCTGGAGCGCGTGTAGGGTAGCCAGGAGGCTTCCCTTCGACGAAAAACGAATCAAAGCGTGTGACAAGAAAACAAACGTATTCCAACACATCAGGAAGAACGCGGCTGCAATGGAAAGATAGACGAACACTGTCACGGAAGGAAACGAAGTTAACTCTGCGCCTTTTGCTGCGGACTTCCGCCCTTATTTCTCTGCATTTGTGTTCAGAAATCAGTGTATAGACGAGCCATATGTGACTGTACTGGAAGATATATATATAGTGGCTGCACAGCAACCATAGTTCTGCACAAAGAAAGTAAAAACATTCCTATAAAGAAAAGTTTTAGGCAAGGATACACGATCTCCCCAGCTTTATTCACAACTTGCTTAGAGGAAGTACTCAGAGACTTGAAATTGGAGCCGTTAGGGATAAGGCTAGATGGAGAATACCACAGTACTTTGCTATTCGCTGAGGACATTGTCTTGCTAAGTAACTCAGAGGATGAACTGCCAAGAATGGTATTGTTGACCTAGACAGGAAAACCAGAAAGGTAGGCTTGAAAATAAATATACAGAAGACTTCAACAGCCTCGGGAAGGAACAGCAGTTCACGTTAGGTAGCGAAGCACTCGAAATGATAGGAGAATATGTCTACTTAGGGCAGGAACTAACCGCAGATCCGGACCATGAAAGGGAAATAACTAGGAGATTAATATTAAAAAGGAGCACATTTGGCAAGTACTCACTAATTATGACCTGCAGCTTACCGGCATCGTTCAAGAAGAAAGTGTGGTACAGTTGTATCTTACCTGTGCACACCTATGGGGCTGAAACGTGGAGGCTAACGAGAAGGGTTCTACATGTTGAGGACAACGCAGAGGGTTATGGAAAGAAAAATGGAAGGGTAATGTTAAGAGGTAAGAAGCGTGCAGAGTGGGTCAGAGATCTAACTCAAGTTAATGACATTGTAGTGGAAATAGAGAAGAAGAAATTGGCATGGGCAGGGCACGTAGTGCGAAGAGAGGATTATATGTGGTCGCTCATGGTGACAAACTCGATTCCAAGAGAAGAAAAGAGTTGCAGAGGGCGGCAGAATGTTGCGAATAAGGGTCAGAAACTAGCATGGGTCAAATGGATGCAGCTAGCACAGGACCTGGTTAGTTGGACGAATATGGGAGAAGCCTTCGCCCTGCAGTGGGCATAGTGCGGCTGATGACGACGATAATGATGTGTTTACAAAGATCAACCAGAGCAAGAGCGCGGGCAGAGACACGACTGAGGATGAGAGGTTGTTTGAGTGTCGTCTTGAACATAGCCGGTTTTTGCTGAGTAACATTTCCATGAAAACCTGCTGCCTTAAGCATAGCCTAACTGACTTCGGGGTTTTTTTCTTTTTCAGAATGGCCTCATCAGTGAATGTTATCGCCTCCATGACCTCAATGTCTGTGGGAGCTGCATATTGTAATGATGAGGTACCCTCCTAGGGCAACCAGTGAAACACTGAGGTATCGAAGCCCACATAACATTTTCCGGCGTGTATATCGTCTATTTATGCGCGACGGCATTGTGTATCAACTTGCAGTTCTTTTGCGTAGGCCCGTCTACCGTTGTTTGTCGTAACAATCACTGAAAAATAAAATGAATCAAGTGAAATGGAATGGGGTTCATGTTCTATTCGTTCGCCCAAATAATCTAACTTCCACGCATGCCCAGAAAGAAAGATGGTGCGCCAGCAAATGTGAGGCTGGAACCTCTAAAGCATCGAAATATTTTTGTAGCGAAAGCTATATCGGCCACAAACGACAAATTTCGCCTGGCGGAAGACACAGAGCTGTTCCCTAGCAACCGCCGGAGCTGGCGGACGCCGCCCACTCGCCGCGACCTCGCCGCACCATCTGGCAATCAAGAACCAACCAGAAGAAGAAGATGTCTCGTTTTTAATACAACATAGCTACACATAGTGAGTAGTGCATCTTAATTCTCCTTCTCTAGCATAAAGATGATAGCAGTGATGATGATAGGCTAGTCAGCGGCGCATTTTGGGTGAGCGTGTACTCAGCATTGGACAGGACTAGATTGGGCTTGATTGGACTGGTTTGAATTTAATTGTACATAATTGGTTGGCTTGTATTTTACGGAATGAACTGTACTTGATTGGACTAGATTTGATTAGACTGGATTGGTTTGAATTGAATTAAAATAGACTGGATTGGATTAGACAGGATTGGAGAGGAGTAGGCAGCCCAGCGCCAGGCACATATGCTTTCCCTACATATTCTGGCTTGGCTGAGCTAAGCCACGGCCAATTTTTGATGTCACCGCAAACTGACGTCACGCTACACGTGGTTGCGCGTAATGAACGAAATAAATAGCAGATGAATAGCATGTGCTTGCGAAACATAGTTCCAATTCACTGCGAAGCGCATTTGTAAGCATCCCTGCCCGCTGCATTAGGCGACTGAGCAATTGCCGATGAAAGACATGGGCGTTTTTGAACTGCCAATTTATCGGGCAGTGCGTTGCCGTCTTCATCGACTGCCATTCGTTGGCAATTGTCACTGTGAATAAAATAAGCTGAGGTAGTTGCATGTGTAAACCAGATTTTTTTACGCATGGGCGCATTTGCTTGCGCAGGCGTGCCATGCCGCAAACGCTAACGCCTTTTTGCGCTACTCTGCGTCGTTTTTGTAGAAGCCGTGATATCGAGCAATGCGTGATGTCTGCGCTGCTGGCCTAGATAGTGTTCCTCCACCACTCCATGCCCTTCGGCGGCAAATGCTTTCCAGCCCAAAATATTTTATTGCTATGAGGCCAAGCGCAGCTCTCTCAGTTCCGGTTATCCTTTTTTACGTGTGATCCCTATGTACAACAACATGCGCATCCCTAAAGCACAGCTCAGCACTGCTTGACGCAATTTCAGGATTTGAAATACAGATAATAGCTAGCTGTTGCAAAAACCTGCAATGGCATGCGGCGGAGAAAAAAATGAGTGAAAGAGATGAGGCTAAGTATTTGCGCAGCTAGTCGCTTAAAGGTGCAGTAATCTGGCTTTCGTTGCTCCATACGCTTGAGCAATGTGGTTGCTTCCGAAACCAAATGCGAGTCTGAAAATACCAGCTAGCTTCCTTTGGAACACAAAGCATGCAGGATGGAATAAAAGGTTTATTTTCTAAAGTATTTCTCCTTCGCGCATGGATCTTGGCGCTTTAAAAACAGCAGCCATTTTAGCTTAATTAAAAAGAATTTTAAGTCTATACATTGGTCAAGTTACACTTTTCTTTACTTCAGTTATTAGTGTTTCAAACATAGCGTTAAGGTAAAAAGACCACGCAGCGATTGGGCGTTGTAGTGGCTGCGCAGTATTAAAATATTCGACCGCTTAACGTATTCAAGCATGGAAAGCTATAGCAGTGTACCCTGATTTCATAGCGGATGGTTGAAGCTGTTTAAAACAATAACGTGCAGCGCACTACACGAGACAGTGGAAAATAAAATGCGGGGTGATATGCTCCGGCGATAGGAAACTGTGGTTTATATTACAGAGTTTTCATTTTCGCCGTATTCCTGTTCTTTAAAGAAAAAAAAATATGGGTGGACTGTTTGGCTTCGCCGATACGAATATGATGCGATAACGTAGGCGACCACCCGACTTATGTAACCCCAATTAACCAACCCCTTTGAACGTGCTTGCCTGGTCTAGGAGTAGCGTGCATGAGTCGGCATTCAAGGTTACTGGAAGATTGATTCTTATTCCGCCTTGCCACCTCAAGCGAGCAACCAGAGTTGACCGCTCCTCCAAAGTTTCTGATGCTATTGGTCTCTTTAGGTTGCGGGAACCATCAAAAAATCAGCTCCCAGTCATGCCATTTGCCAGCTACCACATTCCAGCGCCATGCTAGTGATTTGTAGCTCATAACGCCGACGTCAAAGGCGAGGCTGGATGGATGTATAGAATATAGGAGCATCCCCTTTGAAACGGGGTGGTAGCAGTTGCTATACATGCTTATTTTCCCCCCTATATCTTATTTATATTTTATATCGGTTAACTATACCATCATTATATTTATTGAATTTTTGCTTCTGCATTACTAACATTATGTCCCTTCACTGCCAGCAATCTTCCAATCGTTTTTTTGCTAGCTTCCACCGCCTGTTCATTCACCCGCACACCGGTATCTCTAAACCCCACAGCTTTAGGAAGAGCGACTGCGTCTGCACCGACTTCAGACACCGGCAGATACCGACACCAGCGCCGAGGCTGACGCCGGATTCTCGCCGCAACGTTCCCTTTAACGATCTCGTCTTAAAATTCTCCGGAGGCATAGAACTCTTATGCAGTGGTCAGCGAAGCGGGTTCGTTTGCCCCACCATTGGTTTAAGTCCTGTTTTGCCACGTGTATTTTATTTGTTTCCTTGTGTTTAACTAGCTTCAGACAAGCATACAAGCAACGGCTTACTCTACACGACTGAGACTTTAGGACTAACGCACTAAAACATGCAGTAGCGCCTTACTATCCTTACTTCTAAAAATACACAGCCTAGAAGCTGAGAGATCCGAAATAATAATTACGAATAGTCGCGCGATGAGAACCGAATAGGTAGCAATATTTCTACACTAGAAGAAAAAAGCTTGTGGAGACAAAGCGAACACATCTTAGCCCTTCTCAACCTAATGCCCACAGTGAGCACAGAGTCGATCACACTTGTCTATAGAGTGTTCAAACGGTGTTCTACGCTGCAAATTAAGCGCATCGCTCCGCATTTCTTCGGGGCAAACGCGCTCATGTCAGCGTGGCTCGCGCTACTTACAGCTGTGCTAGAGTGTAAATAATATTAGTGAATGTCAGTACGTGCAACAGAGGTCGACTCTGACTGCAGTAGGGGGTGTAGCACGCTTCCCCGTGTGGCGGTTTTCGCGTTTCGGGGGCAATGGGCCATCTCCCCGCAGTGCCGAAATCCCGTGAAGTAAGTGCCACGCGTGTGTTTCCCCGTGTGTCGGCTCCCCCTGCTCACAATCCCCTCTCACCCCACCCATCTTGTCGGCAGTCGAAAAAGCCAGAAAGCAGGGGTCAGTGCCCTAACGCCTCCCACAGAAGTTAATGGTTTTTAGCGGGTGTCTTGGCGACGAGCTTGTGCGCGTTTCCTTCTTTCTTTTTGTGAAGGGCGCAACTGGGTTATGCGAAAAGGAGGAAAATGGCCTTTTCTTCCCCATTCTTTCTTCGAGCGTTGTACAAATAATTTCTATGCTTAAGAAACAGCAAAGCCTTTGATTTTGACATTTTTTCTATGTCGAAAACAGCAGCTGGTGGTTGTTAACCGACTAAGTGCACATAAGTAGTGGCGGTCCATGGCGTGTGAACACTGTAACAGAAGATACGTGAACATGTCATACGGCTACTACAGGTGTCTAATAAGCCTCCCGGAGTGTCAAAGTTCAACATGCCTTTTATTTTTTTTTTTTAGAGAGAGTGCAACTGGATAAAAAACAAAATAGCAAAGCTCAAGGTTTTTGTCTAATCTTAGCGGCACTGTCCGCTGCAATGCATAGAAGCTATCTTGAAACCAATTAAGAGGTTTCTTTTTTGTTTCGAAAAGAGCCAAATGCACCTTGGCGGAAAGAAAGCAAAATGCAGTTTTATTTTTTTATCCACAGCAACACATTGGAAGGCTATAAGTGACAGCTTTGAAGATCTTTGAGCAAACTAAAAATTTCAGCTGAACTTCACCTAATTCGGTGCCCAGATTTGGCACTTTTCGGGAAAAACAAATGTGTTCTTAGTAGGGTCTTTCTATTTTTTTTTCTTGCTTTTCTTCGCGCTTTAAAATTACAGACAACTCGCTTTGCGAACACTTTTGCTTGGTAACAAAACTGTGTATCTTAGGAAATGACAATTATATACGAATCGCATATTTGACGATTAACATTCCTTGAACATTGGATTAAACGCTTTTGAGAAGTAGCTACCGCTTTCTTGAGTGACATGGACACCAGGCCATCATACAGCCGCAAGAATGGGCGCTCCCGGCTCTCCTCCGCGAGCGCTCTACGGCCGCATGGCCGAACACAAACTAACCAACACTAACAAAAAGCAAAAAAGAGTAGCACGCCCTCCTTACCCTCCCTCCTTCTCCCCCCGCCCGTCCTCTCCCAACCCTCTCTAATGTTCGAAGGCGTGAGGAGGGGTGCGTCGTCAAGAGGGGTTGTCCGTAGTGGGAGAAGGAGAAAGGGATTCTAAAAGCGCGGGGACTCGAAGGCGGGGGAGATAACGCATTTACAATACTGCATGGGAATAGTGACCTGGGTTTCGACACTTTCTTTTTTGTGCACACCCCGCAGTAAGGAGGCCAGCTAGAGTTCTGTAGACTAAATAAGGAAAATGAGAAATACACCTTTATACTCCTTGTCTACTTTCCTGTTGTCTATATGGCAACGTGAGGCGTGTGTTATATAAGTACTACAGTACACTTAGCTCGAAATGCTTTCGCCTTACCGTACTTGCGAGTTCTAAATTGCTGCCTAGAATATTTTTCTTCATGTTGATGGAGCGAAATGATGTATGCGTTAGCTGAAGCCTTTCTCTGGCCGCACATTCCTGCTCGCTTATCTGTTTCGCAGATACGTCCCATAATTTGAGGGGTATTTGTGACAATGTTTATAACGGAACTGCTTCTGCAAGCCAGCATGTTTGCAGGTGTTATGATCAATTTGCTAAGTGATGGCATTATTTATTATTAACTGGTTACAGCGTAAACTGTTCTTCATATGTTCTGATCGTGCTCGCAGATGACTGTTGCGCAGATATGCACTACTCTCCAGTGTCACACGCGTTAACTGCATATGCTGATATGTTTGTTGCATCCACTAACCTATTCATCTCGACGGCGTTGAGATATGAAGAGTTAACTATTTTAGTAAAATGCAAACGAAGTCAACAGTAACAGTAGCCTATTAAGGTAAAGAGTTTCGTTCGTGTTAACGTCTCTCAAACTGGATGCTATTTTTGCATACTTGAAGCAGTTCAGTCAGGTCAGCACTACACAAAGAGACTTAAGCATGCTTTAAGAACAACATTTTCTCGAGCACACCTACAGATGGTTCGTTACACTTGCGGCAGGTATAAGAGATCCCCACTGAATCTTCTCGTTTGCACACACCGGCAGTGCATTGCCATTCCATAGCGTACCTTCGTACCTTTTACGGTGTTAGCAATAGCTGACTCAATTGAAAATCCATACTTTTAGACAATGAAGTTTGCCGCCAGTGTTACATTTAATGAGAATTATTGATTCACACCCTTTTTTTGCTAGGTCCATTTCGAACTCGTCAAGACAACGTTTGACTTCCATTTAGGTCTTCGCCGGCACCGGCTTTGAAAATTTCAGCTAGAAGCCCATATCGGGCTTTAATGAAAAGGGTATTATTTATAAGCCTGGAGTCTCTCGAAAAACGTGCGTTTGGCTGGGTGGATCTCGCCGAGGTTTTCGGAAAGTTGATTATCTTGAAAAATGGGGACAAAATTTTTTTATCCAGCAAAAACTATCCAAAAAGCCAAACTAATGATATTTTTTTTTTTTGCATCAAAATCATTTTGTACTCTCTTCGTTCATCGATGTATATATGATCCGGAGTGAGGCACCTTAAAAACGTACTCGCCTTTGATATTAATGTCTCCCATTAGTGGGACATAATGCTTGGAAAAGCCGTTTGATAGACAAGTTACATGCAAGGGTGGCTGCCGTCTTATTAGATTGAAATAATTCTTAGTTGCACAATATATTTGCTACATTATCTGTCCGTTTGTGGCATTCCATTGTTATAAATTGTTATATGGGTCGTTCTCGAGGGGTCAGCTTGACATCTATGACGTCATTCAATCCAGAGCAATGCACCAGGCGAATGTCCGCCCTTTTCATTTGCACCAGTCCAGAGCCGATTCAAAAATCGCCGCTCGTCACTCAGGAATACTGTCTGTACTAGCGTCCTTGTCGTGGTGCGGTCATAGTTCTACAAATATATTCGAAAGAGGATATTCAATGTATTGAAGGAATATACAAAGAAGTATCACTTTTTCAGGCAATTAGGCGGCGAACGTAGAGGTTTTGAGGCAGAGGAAAGGAAGGAAGAAAAACTGTCCTATCGTCTAGACGTTTCATTTCATGAAGAAACCCATTATATGAATCCTGGTAAAATACTACAAATCTAAATATAAATTCACAAATGAATAAACATATCAAACAACATATACTTCTCAAATAAAATAAAATATTTTGAACCTGTATGGTCGAAGCGACAAAGCGCGAGACACTTTTCGGCACGTAAAAATGAAAGCAATTCTGCAACGCAAAAGCCTCATAGAGATATTCCATTCCTTCGAGCTGCGATACCATACATTCCAATAAAACTTTAGATGTTCAAATTCTGCATTTGCAAGGAACGACCCATGCCACTAGGAATGATGGATTTGGAGCCTTTCAAAATGAAGATAGACAGCATAATATTGTAGGGTAAAACACTGGTAGCAGACTCACTGAGAGCTACGTTCACTAGGAAACCGGCCTAAATATTGAAAGTAATGTCTTAATATCTCAGAACCTGCTGAAAACGCATTTGTATAGGTAAGGGGAGGAATAACGTAAGGGATGACTATAAAAGAAGTGTCTTCGAGCTTTCCAGCGCTTCTGGAACTTAGAGGTGGTCAGAAAGTATTTGTGAAGCACTTTTTTTTTCTAGCACATAACGGCGAGACAGTGATTTTCCTAAAGAATATATATGCGTCAATAAGCACGTCTTGCGACTCCTTGAACATTTTGAATATGTTAATGGGTTGAATATGAAGCTAATTTTCGTGTTTATTACCGAACGTGCGCAGCAATGTTTGAGATGATACAGTAACATGTATAACATGTAAGGCGCAATGCCACTTCGTTAGCCATCCTGCTGCATTTCATCCACCACAGTGTAGTTGTTAAGCTTGTACAATAACGGATGGAGGGAAATTTGAGGAAGCTCCTCCGGCGGAACATTTTATTGCAATACAACCTATTTTAAGACAATATAGATGCGGAGCAGTCTTTTCGTTGTTTGTTCGAGGCTTTCTTTAAACGTTGTGCACAGGCTTGGCAATAAAAACCAACGTCGCTAACCAAAAAAGCGGCGACACCAACGGAAGGAAGAAAAGCAAGTGCACGTTTCCACACTCACTTTTTAGTTGCTGCTGTCTTCACTCATGGAGACATGTCAGGGGCTGACAGCCACTGACGGCCTTGTAATAGAAACCGTTTTAACTCTAACATAATTTTGTCGCGTTGAAATTTTATTCCATGAAAGGTGACAAGAATAGAAAAGGTAGAAGATGTATTTAATTCTGCTCTTGCGCTGAAATTTGAAAGCATTGCAAGTCCCGTGCTATAGTTCCATAATTAGTTCATCGTTCCGTTCGTTAGTACCGTTGCTTAGTTGCCGCTTCAATTGGTCGAATTCGGATGAAGCCAAATTTCGGCGTTCCAGTAAAGAAACTTTGTACGTGAGCCGTCTAACAGTTGCAAGTCATAAATAAGTGGGCAATACTCAGTTTAGGTTGAACCCCAGATTTGGTCAAATGCGGACTACGTAAATTATCAGTTTCGGGGAAGCCAAACATTTTGGGTGGCCGATTTAAAGTTGGCGGTCACAACTAAAACGGTCATACTTATATTGGATTAGCCACCAGTAGTGTTCAAACTCTGATTGGGCAGAATTTCGAGCCGTCAGCATTTTGACAATATTTTGGGGGTGGCCCATCCAAATTTGGAGGTCACTCTCGCTTTAACCATACTCGAAATTGGTGTTACAGTAAATTTGGTTGCTTCTTTGATTAAAACGTGGCGTTGTAGTTTTGAAGAAGAGCATGTCATCTTATAGTGAAATTGGGGAAACCTGTCATCCTCTAAATTCCGATTGGAACAAGGAAGATCCAACTTCCATGCTTAAAGTGCGGCATAATGGATAGAGGAAAATCGGCGTTAAATTTTTTTAGGGCGAAAGCTTTTAATGGATCATACTGTCGTGGACAAAATGTGTCCCGCTTGTGCAGCTGCTCTAATTGGCCGAGGCGGGATGACGTCATAGAGTTCTTGATCAATCACAGAGCGCCACCACAGTATGCACAGGTCGGCGCCTTATATGGCCATATGCCAATAAATTATCAATTACTAAATAATGATAAATAAGTAATACTAATACATAACTAATTAGGAGAATCATCGATTACCTCAAAATGACTAATTATTCAATTAATAAAGTAACAAATACTCATCTATTGATTAAAGAAATAAATTACTTCCTAATTTGTGCCAGTTGTGTAGCAGAATGCGGCTCTCAGGTTTTCGCCTTTCACTACTCTAGTCGCTAAAGTCCCCCGTATTTTTTTTTTGCAAGGAAGATTGGAAGAAATGGTCAATACTCTAGGTCAACAAAACCCAAAAATCTAAACAAAGGTTCGCGTACAGCAGATAATTTGTAATGATCAAATTGTCGCTCCTTTAGTCAACAATGGGCTGAGTATGTAGACAAATAAAAATATTTCATATTTACACCTTGTGGGGCTCCGCAGAACCTTTAGGTGTTTTAAACAACGCGCGCGTCTTTCTATTGTATTGTGTTTGCACGGGCAGCGCGAGTGCGCATGAGCAAGCAGATAATCTTGGGAGGCGTGATGTTAGCGGCGACAGACGAGGGTAGATAAGCACGTCGGAAGCGAGGCGCGGGGCTTTTTTGCCCCAGCGGAGAGGCCGGCGCGGGGCAACCGGCGAGCGTAATGGACCAGCAGGGTGTGCACGGACGACTGAAAGAAGATCGCCGACACGAAGATGGAAGCAGCGCCTGCAGGAACAGGCCCAGTCCGGCCTGAGACTCCTTGCACTCGGCCAGTCACCGGAGGAGGCCCGGTCCGGCCTGCCACCTCTTGCGCTTGGTCACTCACCGAAGGAGGCCCGGTTTGGCCTGCCACTCCTTGCGCTCGGTCACTCACCGGAGGAGGCCCGATCCGGCCTGCCACCCGTTGCGCTCGATCACTCACCGGAGGAGGCCCGGTCCGGCCTGCCACCCTTGCGCTCGGTCACTCACCGGAGGAGGCCCGGTCCGGCCTGCCACCCATGGCGCTCGGCCACTCACCGGAGGAGGCTCGTCCGGCCTGCCACCCCTTGCGCTCGGCCACTCACCGGAGGAGGCCCGGTCCGGCCTGCCACCCCTTGCGCTCGGCCACTCACCGGAGGAGGCCCGGTCCGGCCTGCCACCCCCTGCAGTCGGTCAGTCAGCGGAGTAGGCCCGGTCCGGCCTGCCACCCCCTGCAGTCGGCCAGTCACTGGAGGAGGCCCAGTCCGGCCTGCCACCCCCTGCAGTCGGCCAGTCACCGGAGGAGGCCCAGTCCGGCCTGCCACCCATTGCAGTCGGCCAGTCACGGAGGAGGCCCAGTCCGGTCTGCCACCCCCTGCAGTCGGCCAGTCACCGGAGGAGGCGCACCAGGGATTGCGACCTCGTGGAAGTCGCCTGCCCCCATACGGCAGCTGCGGGTCATCACGCTGCGGGCTGCCAATGATCCGAGCCATGCACAGGACGGTTCGAGGCATGTCTCCGCTGGGGGAGGTGGCTTGTAGTTGAGCTCCGCCAGAAAAGATGCCTCGATGCGGGAGGCCTTCCTGGCCATATCCTCGAAGTCCATGAACTGGCGGCGCCGGAGGTATGGCTGGTACCTCGGATGGCACCGATGTATGGCATGAGCCACCTTCTCTGGTTCCAGAGCTCCAGGATCTGCCCGCTCATGCAGCTCTTGAAAACTGCGCAAAAACTCGAGCAAACCCTCGTGTTCGGCTTCCCGGCGCAGCTAATCACTTATAATGCGACGCATTTTACGGGCAGGATATTTGCTGACACCTGTAAAGCTCTTGGCGTGCAGCACAAAAAGACTAGGCCCTGCCATCCTCAGGCCAACATCACAGAGCGGGTCAACGGATTCCTTAAAAACATGCTCGTGGCTTTCACGGAACGTCACAAAGACGGATCTGCAAATGCAGGAGATGGATTTTGCCACAAGAATGTAAACCGGTCGACTGGTTTTACGCCGGCAGCTATTCTTTTTGGCCGTGAGCTTCGATTTCCCATTGAACATGCCTTTGCCCATGACTCTGATTTACAGGCTCCCAGTTATTCCAGGTTCACCCAGGATCTCTCCAGTCGTCTCGCTGGAACTCTAAAGGAGGCCAGGGAGAACTTGGACCTCGCCCGCCTGGAGCACTGCGGCCGGTACAACAAGGGCAGGCGTCCTATGCAGTTCGACGTTGGGGATGAAGTACTCCGCCGCTCGTACCCGCTAAGTGTGCCACAAAAGGATTTGCCGCCTCTCTCGCTCCTCGGTGGACTGGTCCTTTTGTAGTAATAAAGCGTCTTTCGCGGCTCGCTTACATGCTTCGTCATGTGCAGGGTGGCCGGCAGACCGGACCAGTCAACGTCGCCGGCCTGAGAAAGTACTACGAGCGGCCAGAAAGTACGTAATGGCACTCGGGTCTACCAGATGTGAACCACCTGGACCATCGTCTGAAGAATGCCACCAATCCCGCGGATTCCTTCAAGCGGGCAGCTCGTCAGAACCAGCATTGTTTTTGTACTTCTCCCAGTGCCCTTCTTTGTTTCGTTCTTTGACATCTCGGGAGGTGTTCCGTCTTGAGAGGGGGGGAGTGTGGAGCTCCGCAGCCCCTTTAGGTGTTTTAAACCGCGCGCGCGTCTTTCTATTTGTATTGTGTTTGCACGGGCAGGGCGAGTCCGCATGAGCAAGCAGATAATCTTGGGGGGCGTGATGTTAGCGGCGACAGACGAGGGTAGATAAGCGCGTCGGAAGCGAGGCGCGGGGCTTTTTTGTCCCGGTGGAGAGGCCGGCGCGGGGCAACCGGCGAGCGTCATGGGCCAGCAGGGTGTGCACGGACGACTGAACGATCGCCGACACGAAGATTGAAGCAGTGCCTGCAGGAACAGCCTAGGCGTGTTCCTGTGAGTCGCTGTCCCGCGAGGAGCAATCTTTATTGTTTCGCCGTTAGCGCTTTGGCCCCGTTGCTCGTTTTATTTGCTCCGCAGTGTGTTTTGTTTCGCCGCGGTAAAGCCCTGACATTCTTCCCGCTTTCTGTTGGTGTTCTATTGTCGCGCGCATGAACAGCCTGTTCTCAACGCAGTAGCGCCTTATGTTTCTTTGTTTCGCTTTTTTTTTGTTCATCCGGAATAAGCCGGTGTTTTTTAAGAGACTGGATTTGTCACTCGTCGGGTGAGACCATGGCTCGCGGACCCGTTTTTTTTTAAGGCGAGGCCTTCAACCTTTATTGCTTGCCAGTTTCCTTTAAAGGGCCACTGTCCAGGGAAGGCCCTTTTAAGCAAAGGAGCCCAGTGTTTCAATCAGGTACCGGAGATAGTCTGTGCAAAATGCTACAGTGACACGCGCGCCGCAAAGCATCGAAAATACAATTCAAAGCTCTCTCATGCTCTCCTTTGGGAAGCCAGCTTCCCCGTTTCCTCGCTGGCCCGACGGGCCACAGGAATGACGTAGGTACCGCGAACGACGTCCATTGGTCCGTCTCGCTGATTGACGGGAGAAGGATGGGTGTCTACCGCTCGCTGCGCGCTTTTCCCTCGCCACGGCCAGACTGAATCCAGCGGCGCGTGCTCCCTCGGCCGTTTTTTTTTTCTTTCGCGCTCGCGAAGTGCCGCGCCCCACCTCCCGCCCAACGCGGAGGAGGAAGGGGAATTTGTCTTGCGCAGGCTAGATGACCTCGGGCAGGAGAGTGAAAAACCTTTGAGAGGGATCAGAAGGAGAGAAGCATGAGAGAATTGGGTGATTGCGGTGGCTGTATACTGCGTTATTAGTTACTCTTTTCAAAAACATTTTGCGGTCTTGCGTTCTAGGGGCGAAGTGTCATAGTCACCGGGGAAGAAAATATTTTCTACCGGAGGGTGGACAGTGGGCCTTTAAGGCGCTGTAAGCGTACACGTCAAAAGTACATTCCAAACACCTAACTTGTCACGTGAGTGGTAGTCAGCGCCTATGAATTTCACTTAGTTATGTTTTCGGTAAAAGCCGCTCGCGCACTCTTGCAAATTAGGTCAATAGGGAAAAATTGGATGGACTTAGGCATACTTAAATGAATACTGGTGTGAAGGCGGTACAATGGACGTTCCGGATGAACAGCGCATTTAGATGCTTTCGAACAACTGCAGCTTCCACACTTATAGCCCTTGATGTGCAAATAGAATCCGTACACGTTTCTCTTGAAAAGTACACGTAGCAAATGAGGACGAGAACCATACGTTGTTCGCACATTTGTTCATAGTGCTTGCATTTGGTGCTCCCGCTAATGTAAAAAAAAAAAAACTGTTCAGAACTATCAATGTTTATTCTCATATTCTCTGCGGAATGAAAAACTAAACATTAAATGTAGTGCGGCATAGCTGAACATCCTGCCCAGAAATGATATGGCCCTTCATATCCAAGATATTTCAGAAGCTTCTTGTCTGCCGTCGAATATATTACTATGGTGTGGATGTGAATTAAATAGCAAAGAGAACGCTCACTTTAAACGTTTCAATACGTTCGCCGGTACACGCTCAGTTTTACGTGCGGAGAATTCAGTATTGCTGCTATAACACAAAGCAGATGTATATTAAAGACAACGTCAGGAAAGTTTCTTTAGCGAGTAGGGCGACGTTAGCATAGCTAAACAGCACGAGCTTCCAAACTTTTACGCACGTTCTAACATGTTATAACACGAAACGCCATGAAGGAAAGAGCGTTGCATAGTCTGAGAAGGTTAGGAGAACCACACATCACAAACTTGAAGGTTTCTTGAAACCATCTGCAGACGGTAGACGAGACACTGTTCACAACGTGGCTATATTTTTGGAAAGGTGTGCCTATGTTGAAGTACGCCTATCTCAAAAGTTTCACGTTTTGTTGAAATGTTATGGATACGTCATATAAAGCATGCAGCATACAGCCTGCTTCCGAATACCTTGCCAGAATACAAGAGACGAGTTCTCTATGATTTTGCTCAGCGCTGTAGAAGAACGCAAGAGATATACCATTTGCCCTCATGCGAAAGAAACAGAGCTGCTTTGGTTTTCTTACGTAGTACATCGCAACCCCTGTGTCATGTCTGCAATACCAGGGATGCAGAGGCCGCCACAATTCCGCTATTTTCGGTTTGTCCGGCACAAAAGCCAAAGAGAATTCGGCACCTGGAAGCACTGGAACTGCAGTTGAACAATATGACCCCATATATCTCACGGATGCACCGCGCTCTCATCAATTTTGTTTCATCGCCAAATAATATTTTTCAGCAAGGCTGCTTCTTGGGCCAGTTGGTGTAATTTTCCCATTTTGGCGAAGCAAGCTTGCAAGTCCAGAAATACTGAAGCTGACATCCACCACCTGCTGTAGAAATATCCAACGCTGAAGCCGACGCGGATCCGTCACCTGGTGGCAGCTTACCTCTTCCCCCATAATCCATCGTCATATGCCGTTTGGACGCAGGGACCGGATCATTGTTCACACCTCGACTTCATTACACCAGCCAGCCGTTTTTTTTTTATTTCTTTGACCATATCCTTCATCCTTCATAACATTCTTTTTATGCCCTGAGGCAAAAAACATCGCAAAATAAAGGACGTGAGAGAGACACAGGACAAAGCGCTTTGAAAAAATGCGCAATCTTATTTTCATTCACTGAGCTGTCGAGAAAAGTATAAAGCTTGTTCGTTTAGAAAGCCTTACCTGTAGCCGCAACCCAAATCGAGAAAGACTGTGTCTAAGAAAATAAGGAGGTGAATTCTTATCAATATGGTGACGAAACTGCGCTGTGTGTGGTGTTCAGGGTAATGTCAAACAATTTCTCTTCTAATTTATCAACCATCTTCAAGTGAAGTAGGCGCCTAGTTTGCAATAGCCATTCAAGCCGACGGCGTATGCACCTCTGAGAAGTGTAATTCTTCACTCAGATGATATCGCACCTTCCTTTCCTAGAAAACGAAACAAATTTGGACAGAACTATAAGGTCCGCCTTGGTGGTGGTTGTGGTGAAACTTTATGGAATGTTGGGAGCCTTGCGCGATTGCATCCTAATGATGGGTAGGTTTTTGACTACGTGTTGTGGCCGGAAGCTGGTGCTTCCCAGCGACTCCCAAAGCCCAGTCCGTCAGGCGCTTTTGAACGGCCGGATCAGAGTTGGACACCGCAGCCTCCCATCGCTCGATGTTGGAGAGTTGTCAAGTGGCTGGAGGGTGAAATTCCGAGCATTTTTTATTTTATTTATTTATTTATTTATTTAATTTTTTTTAATACATACTGCAGACCGTTGGGTCCACGCAGGGGGGCATGGATGCATATGAACAACAGCAAACAACAACAGCAAAAACTGATACAAATTTACACAATATTAGTCGCACTGCATAGCCATCTATAAGATATTGTTCCAGTCTGAAATCGTCCTTGGGAAAAAGAAAAACTTAAACGTGTCAGTTCGGGAATAATAAGCTGTCACTGAGTCAGGATGATGATTCCTTGTGTGCTGTGTTAATACAGGAGATATATGAGGGCGCTCGTTTATTGCAGGTTTCTTATTTATCGGAAGAGAAACGAATTCAAGCCTCAGCTGTTTTCTGCGGGACTCGAGTGTGGCAATAGAATTTTCTATCATTGCTTGAGAAAGTGAGTGAAACCTAGCAAATGTATTAAATATGAACCGAACTGCCTTCCTTTGTATTTTTTCAAGGCGGTTGATATTTGACTTAGTATGAGGACCCCATGATATACATGCATGCTCTAATTAAGGCCTAATAAATGAGAAGTAAGAGAGCAATTTTACAGAAGAAGGGGCGTTTTTGAATTTGTGTCTCAGGAAATAGAGTTTGCGGAAGGCAGAGGAGCAGATTGTATTCATATGCAAGTTCCAGGACAGAGTAGAAGTTAAGATAACACCCAAGTATTTGTAGCTGTTAGTACCACGCAGTGGTGAAGTGCCTAAGGAGTAAGAAAAACGTATTGGGGCTTTTTTAAGTGTAATACGAAGGAATACTGATTTGTCAGCGTTTATCAACATCCCCCATTCACCGCACCAATTCAATATGTTGTTTAAATCTGTTTGAAGGACAATATGATCATGTAGAATCGTCACATCTCTATACCAAACACAATGATCAGCAAACAGTCTTTTTGCACACCCGTACTCACAACACTCACGATGTCATTCATACACATGAGGAAGAATAGGGGACCCAGAATACTACCCTGGGGCACTCCTGATGTGACTAGAAAAATGACCGAGCTGCTGTCGCAAATTTTAACTTACTGTGTTCGTTTAGTAAGGTAAGAACACAATACAGTTTACAAAAATGTCAGGTATGTCAATCTTTCTTAGTCTGAATATTAATTTGTCGTGCGGAACCTTATCAAACGCTTTGGTGAAATCTAAAAATATTACGTCAATTTGTACGTTACTGTCCAGGAATAACGCAAAATTAGGAATCACTAATACCAGTAGTGTTAATGTGGAATACCCCTTTCTGAAGCCATGCTGAAACTCTTTAAGTACATTGTTTTTAGCCAATAATTCATTGATACAGTTTGCCACAACGTGTTCCAAGAGCTTACAGCATTGAGATGTTAACGAAATGGGGCGATAATTTTGCAGTAATTTTCGATCTCCCTTTTTAAATACCGGTACAACTCGGGCCACCTTCCAGTCATCCGGTAGTTCTCCCGATGAAAGCGAAAGAGAAAACAATTAACAAGGGATTTCGAAACGTGTTCAGGATACCGCTTTAGGAAGATGTTTGGTATTCTGTCAGGGCCACATAAAACTTTGGTTTTGAGGTTTACCAGCATATTGACAATGCCAGCATAAGAATCAAAACTGGCATCAAATAATCGGAAAACGTACTTATAACATTTGATACTGAAAAGACACTTTGGAAATATTCATTAAAGTGCTGCGCTGTGGCTTTGTCATCAGTTACAGTCGTGCCATCCACTGCTAGTTGCAAAATTAGTTTCTTTTTCTCCTTCATGTGTTTCCAGAATTTATCTGGGTCATTTTTAATGAAGTTAGGCTGCGAAGTATTATAATAATAATGTTTAGCTGCGTTTACCTTCTGTTCAAGCACACCCTGGGCTTCTTTTATTTTATTTGGATTGATATGCATTTTCTTCAACCTTTTTACCTTTCGTTTAGCATGAATCACGTCGCGTGTCATTCAGGGTGTACGCTTGTGAACGTTTTTTCTCCTAATAGGTAATAATTTTTCTAAGCAGTGCTGACACATAGTTTTGAAAGTATTCCAAAGAGAACAGACATTTGCGCTTTACAGACATTTACAAGAAAATTTTTCATGTAATCTATAATAGAAATGTCATCAGCATGAGAATAATCTTTGTAGTAAAGCACTGAAGAATGGTTTTGCATGATTTGCGCGAGTGGAAGGGTAATGCATGCTCACCAAGCAGTGATGAGACAGTCCTTCTTCTATACCAACAAAATATTCCGAAAAATTCCGACTAAGAAAAACCAAATCAAGAATTGAACTGCATGTTTCCTGCACACGAGTTGGTTCATGTACCACCTGCGCAAGTTATAAAGCAGCATAATGTTGAAGACAAGGCTGATGTTTTTGTTGTACACATTCCAAGCATTAAGGCGGTCCCAATCAATATTTGGCAGAATAAAGTCTCCCATTAATACGATCTTATTGTGCACATGTCTGACCATTTCAACCTCGAGTTTCCGCAAATACTCGCCAGGGACATCCGGTGATCTGTAGATAGCGTAAACAATAAATTTGCGCACCCAAGAGCTTACCTTGACGCGCCAACATTCAATGTCAGGGATATCTTCCAACAGAAAGACAGATATGCTATGTTTGATAAGATGGCTACACCACCACCATTTGGTCATAATGTGTTCAAAATCAGCTTTAGGTGCCCCATACAGGAAGCACTTGAGCGAGAACAGTACTGGATGGATCAAAGCTAAGAAATCAGGGGATGGGAATGTACGGAACTGAAGCTGGCGCCACGTCACCGGTTGTGGCTTCGTCAGAGATTTATGAGGAGGAGGGCAGATGGTTCGTTGATCACGGTAATGGTGACTATGGCGGAGTGGTTAAGCTGCGGCCTACTATGCCTGTAAATTTTCATGTAATGGAGGAATTCCTCGGATATGATTTTGATCAGTTCAGTTCAGGCGTTCAGTCGTGTCCGACTCTTCGTGACCCTAGGTACCATATCACGCCACGCTTTCCGGTCTCTCACTATCTTCCTAACATCACATAAGTTCATCTGCAGTGCCTCGAGGATGCCACCTAACCATCGCATTCGTTGTCTACCCCTTCTCCGGCGACCCTCAACCTTTCCCAACATCAAACCTTTCTCCAGCGACTCCTCTCTTCTCATCAGATGACCAAAGTAGCTGAGCTTTAACTTTAGAATTTGACCCTCCAATGAGCAGTCAGGGTTTATGGTCGACAATATCGATTGATTTGGTCTTCTGGCAGTCTAAGGAACTCTTAAGAGTCTCCGCCAGCACCGCAATTCAAACTGTCGCCCGATGCTGCGTTTCGATGGAAGCGAAACGAAGAGGCGTCCATGTGCTGTGCGATGTCGGTGCACGTTAAAGATCCCCTTGTAGTCGCATTTACTCTGTTGCCTTCCACTACGGCTACTGTTTCTCTCTTTCCGCTTTCACTCCAACCTTGTCGCATTCCCTTACGGCGCGGCTCTGGTGCACGCGGGTAAAGCGTCCATGGAAAAGCTCCACACTCTGATCGATGCATCTCGATTGAAACAAAGAGCGTCGACTTTGAGTCTGGCTGAGATACATTTAAGCGCGAGGCAATACTGCACCGGCAACATTGTGATAAACCGGCATACAGGTAACGAGTGGACACGCTTTAAGCGCCTAGCTCGATCACCTGGTGTTTGGTTTTCTTTTCACTCGACCACAAGATATATTTCTCAACAAAGTAATCACAAACGCAGACTACACACCACACATACTTGACAAGTGGTTTCTTAGCTGACACGGAACACTCAAACACAACATATGCACCCACTGTCAGGAACAGTGCAGCAGACCTCAAGCATCATATATGATAACGCGCATCGTTTTCACGAGGAAGAAACAAAATTACGCATATTCCACACGACGACATGTCCACCCTAGCAGATCAGATTCTATCAAGCACAGCAATACAACATTCCATTGCCATCTATGGCAGTGAGAGCGGCCTGCTTCGAGTAATGTGAGAGAAAAATGGGGGACAGAGAGGCAGCATGACAAGCAGCGAGAAACAGCTTGAAGAACCGTGAAGAAGAGAGAAGCTACACTCCCGTCCCTCCTAACTCCCTAATTACCCAAACAGCGGCCGAGAGCCATCCCTTCATTCAAATAACGGCTTCATTCATTCTTGTTGCTCTATTACTATGCGCTTTCTACAAATGGAAATAGAGAAATAGTACACTCCTCAATTATGTACTTTAATATTGCCGCGTGCCTCTTTTTCCTCTGAACCGAGGACAAAGCATCCGATCAGTGTTCGCTGTCTTGTACTCGTTACAATATATTAGAAAATTTGAGTGTATTTTTCTTATTGCGCACTGCTCGGTCTGTATCTTTTTTCCATACGCTACAGGGACTTCAAAACGCCTGTATATATGTAGACCGATAAAAAAAAGTAAAGCCTCCAGTTCGGCTTGAAAACGTTCTTGAGTGTGAACACTTTTACACATGAGTTCAATGCCTTTCTGTTGTCTTGCGCTAGGGAGGGCTGCGCACACGATCGCATTATTAATGCGACCAGCAGATGTTTGATTACTTGCGCTGTACCATTATTTATATCTGTGGAATGTGCCGTCTCCACAAGCCTTTCTTTCTCGGACGCACAGCGTTATTGCATCAATAAAAGAAAATACCAGGAAGCAAATATAAGCAAGAAGATTCAGCAGAGAAAAGAGGACGCGAAAAGAACACTTTCGACGATTCACCACTTCACAAGACAGCTTCCGCTCATGCTAATAAACATCGACCAGATTTTATCAAAGCAGCGTAAGACGCAGAAATGCAAAAGAGGACGCCCAATTCTGAGTTGCTTTAGGACGTTAAGTCCTATAACCAGCTAAACGAAACTTATGCAATGCTCAGTGCTTCAGGGCTATGTTTTCTGACAAAGTCGTTTTCGGGAACAAAAGCTTTTACATAACCTTCATCAAGTGAAACCTTTAGAATTCTAGTGTAATTATTTTGGAGCCCGTGCAATTTATCGGTCTGATATTTTGTTCTCTAAAATTGCACGCATATTTCTGCATAGAACTGGACGCCAATCCTTTACCACTGAAGGAGCTGGTACGTTTCTGGTATCTTAGGGTACTCTAAAAGCTCTGTGACGGTTAGCTGCATGGCGATGGCGATTCATTGCATAAATTATTACACTAGCTCTTTCGTTACCGCGAGAAAATGGCCGTTTTTCATAGGTGTCGGAAGATTGTGTTTCGTTTTTGCCAGCACACATAATACTGCTGCACACGTTGCAGCATACACAAATGCACATAATAGAAAGCTCTTTCCAAAAACATAAGTTACAAATCAAAAACTTTATTAAGGAACACACACAACGTCGAAAAATTGCCATTTTTGTAGCAAGTTCATAAATATAGAATAGAAAAGGCACATTATCTAAAAATGCATTATTAACAAACATATTTAGAAGGTACATTTTGAAGATCAACGGCCCAGGAACACTGTGTGGAGCGCTATCTGTGCAGCGCCATTCTTCAGCTGCATAAAAAAAAAAAATAAAAAAAAAACTGCAGGCGGAAACAGCCTCTTCTTTTGTGCTATGCGGTGAAGCAGTTCCTGATTTTGGTGAAACACCAAACCAAAACTGCTGCAAGCTGGATGTAAAGGCCGGGTATACACGTTGAACGTGCAGCGGATCTTGAGGAATGCGTTTTGTTGAATTTCTGTTAGCTCAGCTCTAGCTTTTGTAAGTTCCTTCTGAAGGAATAGATTTTCTCTCTCCAGAGGCTTTTGCTCACCCTTAAGCAGGGATATTTCCTTCTCGGGTTCCACGGTAGCCACTTTAAATTGTTCAAAGCCTTCGTTCATAAAAGACAACTTCAGTGCTTATTATATTTGTGTCCGCTTCTACGCTGCTGTTGAGTTTGACGAGTAATGCTGGTATTTCCCTGACAGTGGTAGGCTGCTTTTCAAACATCTTCCCTGTTTCGGGCTGCTTCGACAGAGTAGCATCCGATTCATAATCCCTCATTGCTTATGGATTACCCAGGCACGCAATAGAAAGATACACGACATAGCAAAAAGGTAACACACCTGTATATGCGCAAATTTGCGGTCAGTCAGTGTGTGCTGTGCGCGTCTGGATTGTCATCAGCACCGTTAGTCCCTCCATTGGTGTCGACTATTATACGCTTCGCTGGGTCGCTGCCCCAAGTTCCGGATCCGTAATGAGAGCTCCCTAATTCTTCTACGATGGCACCAACGTCGACACGTGTTTTTGAATTAGTTTTAGGGGACGTAGTCTTTAGGAAAATCTGCAATCTTTATATGCACAAATTTGCTGTCAGTGAAGGGCATTCTGTGCGCGTCTGGATCGTCCTCAGAAAGACGATACAGGCGCGCACAGCACGCACTTCGCTTTTGCAAGTAAATGCTACAATCAAGAAAAACTAAAATCACACACCATTTTCAACAACATTGCAGAATTGCCACAGAAATAGCACGCCATGTCGAATAACTGCGAAGAAGGAGCAAAGAATAGGAGCAAGAAAGGATTTCGTGACACATGTGTCCACCATCCGTTGCTCTATTCCCACGTGAGCTGACCTTTCTCAATCGGGGACGGTTCTGATAGATGCTGTGTGTATGTCAAGACCATGATTATGTCGCAATTGATTTTTCTTATGTGCTTTGGCTCTGTGCTTTATACTGCTCCTAGTGTAGCAATAAACCATTTGGTTGTTAGTCAGCTCATGTGTCTGTCTCGCCTTTCTACCCGTCCCGTCTGTTTGAGCTGTTTCTTCCTTTCGTTCAACATGAACCAACAAGCCCGACAAAGCCCTCTTCTTAATTTTAAATCATACTCTGACCTTTTTGCCCTATGATAGAGCTAGTGCACCGGTATATAGAAACAATCTTAAGGAACGTGTACCAAATTGCTCAAAAATTAAAGGTTTGCTCCTGCTTTAATATTCATAATCATTCACAGAAAAAAGGTTCAAAATTTGTTAAAGCAGACAGGACTGTAGTGAGTAGCTTCCAAATTTTATCAATTGACTATGTAGACAGGCAAGATACTAGAAAGCAGTGAAATATGGACAACTTTGATATCTTAAAGCGCTTGGTGTAACACAAAGCTCAATGAATTTGTTTCCCTACAAATCATTCTGGTGAGATAGTTGGTGAAGGAAAAATGGGGACAAAAACGACGCCATAACAAGTGCATGAAAACATAGGCGCTGTGTTGTTTTGTCAAGTCCTTGTTTTCACACTGTTTTTGTTGTCTGTTTTCCTAAACACTGCAAAATTCTCACACTTCATAAATATCACCCAGCAGGCTTGCTAGACGGCTTGCTAGGGAGAAAACGGACTGCTTGCTTGCGCCAATTCATTTATTTCTATACTGGATTTTTCTTACTCGTTCCCTCTCAATTTTCCTAATGAGGGATACTAATTAGCACAAGATGTGCACTTTAAAACGTTAAGCCCAGACGAAGACAAGTCCACTTGTTGAAACGTTGGCTCGACCTGCGAACTGAGGCGTACCTCATTTATCCTTGTTCAGTGCTCCTTCATACCGTGTGAACCATCGACGAACGTTTTGTTCCGCAACAAATCTACATTCACTGTTTAGCACTGAAGGGAGCATAAGCGCACATGTAGAAATCTGCTGTCGGCAAGTACCAGGGCATTCGTCACTTGCGTAGTTTTGTAAAATATGCGTTGATGGACAGTGCGCAGGAACTCAGGCAACGGCCTGTCCTGAGTATGCTTTAATGCAACGATTACTTCATATGGTTAGACGAACATTTCCGAGCCAGTTTTCTTTGCGCTCGCTCGTTCCGTGTCAGCGCAGTTTAAGTGCACATACTAGATATGCATATGTTGAGCACCGTGTTTACATCATCATTGACTCTGAATGACTTTGTGTAGCAGCAGTATTAATCGCTTTCAGTCGACCACTTTATATGTCTGTGTGATGCTCTCAAAGAATACGTACGCCTACATATAAGAACTCTTTTTTGTACCACGAAAATATGCCATATTGCATAATTCTACGCCTTCTTCCTTTGTTGAGGTTAACATTTTACATTTCATTTACATGGCTCGACAATTGGGTTTTAGTGGGCTCCTCGAAAAAGAAGGTACAAAAATAATTCTCAGGGCTACAGTTGGCTTCATGTAGTCCAGAAAGATCCTGAAAAAACTGGATCATACAAATTATTTACTTCAGGAATACAAGGCTCGCATATCACACATTCTCTATGTTCCATTTTCCTCATTGTACACTAAAACGTTAGCCCACGCTTTGTTCGAACAAGAACACATGGCCGATATATAGCACAGTGTCCGCCATCGCCACTTTTCGAGAGAATTTACTTGAGCCGTTGTCTGTAACAAAAGTTCAAACTTAACTGATATAGCAATTTTGAAGGGCGACAGAAACGAGTGCAGCTTCCGGTATTCTTAACCGCTGAAGAAAACCTATTAAACTCTGTTGCAATTTTTCTACACCGAACGAGGGCTTTTCTGCTGTCAATTAGCGTTGAGCCGTTCAAAGCTTATCGTGAGTTTTGCATAGTCTATTTGTGCATTTTCGCACGAAAATGCTGGAAACAAGCCACTCGATTGCGACCAACATTGCCTTTGCCATGAAAATCAGGGGAGCACGTCTCTGGAAAACCTTGATCGCCAGTGCCTAGTTTATTTAACTAATTTAAATACTGAATGCCTAGTCAAGTTGTACATTTCCTTGCTGTGTTATTAGGACTGGAGAAATAAATGTGCTCTAGCGCCTACGTATCTATCTCCTATTCTCGCGGCTTTCTTGTCTTGTTCCAGTGCCTAGTGTTTTGTGGAATGCCAAAATTGCGACCTTCGCTGTGCAAGAAAGTTCTGAAGGGTCGCACAGACCAGCAAGAACACATCACCTAACTCTATGCTGATGCGTTGATTTGATGTAAGGCGCCTAGTGTCGTTTGTTCTCAGATTGGAAGAACTTTTGATGCATGTCTTTATTAGAAATTGTTTGATATCTCCTGTATATTTTTGATTTGACATCGATGATTTTTTTTTTTTTTCAGTTCACGTGCCGGCATCCTTAGGCCGTACGAGAGACACAACCACCCAAATGTTTATGCTCAGAGATCAAGAAATATGCAGGGCCCTTTTTCCACCAAGTGCTGTCTTGAGCTTTACCTGGCCAACCTCTGCACAAAGGTGCCGCTTCATAGAAGGCCTAGTTATGTGCCAAGCGGCGCACCAGCTTTTACTTGACGAAGACTGATGGCATGTCTTCACAAAAATGGCGATGAAATGAATTCCGAAATTTATGGGCAGAAGTAGAGTTACCTAACCGCTTTCAAGGAATTTTTTTTTTCTACATCAGTTATGACACCGCCAGACAGGTAGACTGACAAGGTTATATAACAGAAGGTAACATTTTCGAATTTTGTTTTCGCAGTTCTGGCTAACTTCTTTTTCTTTGTTTATTACAGAACAGAAAACTCATTTTTAGCGTAAAGCAGTGATTCGGTTGTCAGAGCCAGGGAACAATTTTACCTGTGCCTCACTCCTGATTGGGCCGCCAAACCGTCACGCCCCAGTCCATTTGACCCGGGGCGGGTAATTCAGTGTTTTCGCACGGTATGATAGATCTGAAAAGGTCAAACCCCGTATTCAGCCTAGCAAAATGGTCTAACGCCTGTCATTTGCTTGTAGCGCTTTCAAGCTTATAATTTTAAAAAACAGCTGTCTCAGTAGAGTAGACGTGAAGCCTAAATATTTGGAGGGGAAGAAAGTACGCAACGTCGTAGCTGTTGCTACAGCCTATGGCCCCGTTGCACTGCGCAATACACTCTCGCACTCTGCATTGTGCATCGCCGTCTTCATCAACATCCATCTCTGCGCAAAAGCTTTAAAGTACGGTTTAGGTACTAGGACCATACTAGTTATATTACCTTTCAAGGAGTGCTTATTTTCGATGAATACGTTACCGGCTTTTTTTGGCGAAGTAATGGGCGAATTCTCCCTGTATCCTAAAAGTATACTAACGTGGAGTGTTTATTTCCCGGCAATCAAGGTGAATATATTAACTCTTGCAGCTGTGCTTGTAAAATAAAGTGTTATAAATAATGTCTTAGTTGCCGCGTGGATATTGAGCAAGAATGTCACGGTGGCATATATGGAGCATCTCAATCGACATGGTAATCTGGATATATTTTTTTTTGGAGCCCATTCACGGCTCACCTGCGCCCTACATGTAGTTGAGAAATTTAGGTGACTAATTAACAGCACTGCCTTCCTTTCTTAAATATTAGCTGCTTACTGCACCTCAATTTCCACTGAATATTCAGTTAGTTGTGCATTTCATGTTAAGAATAGTTAGCCGTTAAAAAAAAAGCTCAATTTGGTTTCAAACAAACAGTCCAGCGTCTAGTTTTAAACCACATGATATAGAAGAAAGCTAACCATTGCTAGTCATGGTGAATGTTGAATATTTTACAGTTACTTTGTCATCAAACTGTCAGTTCATCAGCCTCATCTTGCTTTTAGTGATGCAGAACTACTACCTGCATAGAAAGGAAACCAGTGAATACAGACACAGGACAAGTGCAAAGAAGATTGGACTAGTAACTTATTCATTCCGAACAAGAAATGCAGATTTTAAAGAATTCAGTGCACACAACCCTACAGACAGCGTACTCCGCGCACCACGTGATGAATTGGCATTTGTGATGATAATAACTTGCACTCCTTTATCGGTGATGATCACAGACGAATCACCGATGCATTTTTTTTTATACATTTTGATCAGAAATGCTTCTAGTCACTCAGGCTCACGTCTCGATTTCCCCTGACCCGCCGACTAATAATGCCAGCGGTGTAAACACGAGGGGAAGATTTGCAGACATTGACATGTAAAGCAAAATTGCTTGCTGTGCCAGAGCCCGAAGTAGTTCAGTGTTCCTCAGGCGCTCATTTCGGCATTCTCCGGTTTGGCCTATATAGAGTTTTCCGCATGACAACGGCCATTGAATAAACCACGCCCACAGCGCATGCAGTGAACACAGTCTGGTGTTTTGTTTTAAAAACACCAGGGCCGGCTTGCACGATAAAGTCCGAGCTAAGTCCAGACTTAAATGGTGTCTTTAGAAAGACCAAGATAATTTAAGACGGCTCGTGCTCCGAACGTCGAACGCTTCGGGTTCATGTTCACCAGAGTGGCTTCCCAGAACGGCCTCAGCAACCACTTGGGGCATTTTTGCTCGTAACACAATGTTAAGCCGCAAAAAGCAATGGCACGGATTTTACACAACGCAAAATTGACGGAATGTGTACATCTTGCAGCAGGGACAGTGCCAGCGCATCCCTGTATTTCCCTAATTCCTCTACTTAGACACCTGGCGTCCTTGTGTCTTAACCAAGACAGCACTAGAGTCGTAATCATACAAGCGACTTATTCAAGTCAGGACTGAAGCCCAGTCTTGACTCCAGTCTTAAGCGGCCATGCTAGTGGCCTATTCTTTAGACTCCAGTTAAGCCTGGACTTAGCTAAGACAGTCTTAAGATTGTTTTGTGCAAGCGGGCCCAGTTTTCCGCAGGTCTCCAGAGATTTTTGCGCATAATCCTGACAGTTTGCACAGAGCAGAAAATAACAGCGACACCGAACTTCTGATCAACTTTCTTCAGTCTATGTAATTTGTGGAAGTAAGGGCCGACTTCAACCTTTCTTCTTTTTACTTCTTGGGCTTGAAGGTAACGTAAGTTTCTTCCCCAAGGACTCCACCACCGCCAGCAAACCGAGGGTGGAAACCCAGAACGTCATAGCCGTTCAACCTGATCTGCCAGGCTTTGCTGCATTACATGGAGGCAAATCTTATTTAATGCATTCAAGAAACACAACTCTCCAATGCTGCTCTTCACAAACTTAGAATGAGCCGATTCCTAGGTAAAAAACGTCTGTTAAATCTGGGCGCATATTTCCAGCACGTGCGTCGGTTGGGTAAAAAAAAAATCTAAAAAGGCTCTTTTGCCGTATGAATCGCTCATTCTAAGTTAGTGAAGAGCAGCATTACAAAGTTGAATTTCTTGCCACCGTTCAAAACCAAGGCCGTCATTAGTTTCTGATTTCTTTGGTACTGTGCTTTGACGCTGGCAGATTCGCTCAAGGCGCTCAGCAAACTAAGGAAAACATTCAAATCCAGTGCTTCTCAAATTGGAGTTCCCGACCAAAGGGTGCCCAAGAAGCAGTTTTCTTATATCGCGAAACCGAAACTCACACACTTAAAAAATAATGGACACGCGATAGCCATGGACTGGCAAAACGCAATTTTGCAGGGTTACATGCGCGGATGTTGAAAGACGAATTTAGTTTCTCAAAGCGAAAGAGTCGAGAGAGGAGCGCAGAAACTGAGAACGCGCACGAGAGAGAGAGAGAGACAGACAGCGTCTACCCAGTTTGCTGATGCCAGCGTTAGTAAAACTAGAGCTCTGCCTGCGCTTTCGGATCGACTGCTATGAAAAGCATTTGAGGTGTCCGACGAATGAACGGCGCGTTGTTGACAGGAATCGAATGCCTTCAAGCGGCATGCATGCCGGCGCCAACGCGTCGCTTCTTCCTCACGTCCTCTGCAGGATGCGGCACAGTGGCTTATCAAATGCTTGCCTGACAGAGGCCAGTTTATTTTACGCTCAAGCGCAATTCCGCGATTCGCTTCCGGAACTGATGAAGCTGTCTGAACAGAGACACTGCACAAAATCGTCTCTTCTCCCGGATTTCAAAGGGTCCCCCATGACCTCCACTTGTCCACAAAGGGTCCTCATCCCATCCATGGTTGTGAACCACAGGATTAGATGTATTCAAGGAGCATTCCGGCGTTCGGCTTACAGTAACGGAACAACAGATCCGTGTGCAGATAGTAGGCTGTTTTGCCTCAAATTTATTCTGAATCTTCGAGGAGAGAATAAATTAGCCGCATTTGTTATTTACATGAGCGGATGACATTTCTTCCTTAAGACTTGGTCTTTTCGAAATATTCATCGCCCAGCTTGTGGTAAAAATTATGCATAGATGAAAAATATGCTGAACATGTGGTGCTTAATGCTAAATATACAACCAACAGTTTCAACGCTGCCTCTCCCCTTCATGTTTGTTTGTTCCAGTCGTTTAATTCAATTACTACTAAGAAATCAAGATAACATGCTTTTGTTTTCCTGTCATTCCGTCATCAAGTGCCATCCGTGTGCAAGGAAAGCCGTGGACAGGCAAAATATTATTCTGCACCCTGTTTGTGTGGACGCCGATGCCAGTGTGGTTATTGCTAGAGTGTGCAGGGACAAGTTAAGTAACAAACACCTGCATGTATAGGATAGTTGTAACTGGAAATATAAAAATGAGGTATTTTTCAGCAATGTCAAAAGAGCAGAATGACTTCAATCATGAATAACTTCTCACATTTAGCGTAAGTTACCTACCTAAAATTTGGCTACTTTTTTTTTTATTCGCCTATAAGATAACGTTGAAACCAGATGCTATTGTGTTCTCTCGAACTGCGCGTAGAAAGTACCTTTTAAAAGGCATACTTTTTGTAAAAATTCCCATGTCCAGCAATGGTTAGGACAGAACATTTTCACAAGTATAAGCACGCAAAATTAATTTGTGAACGCGCCGCATACTCCCATCTTGACGTTATCGAAACGTCCCTCAAAAACAGAGTGACACCCGGAATAAGCCCGCACGCACACGCGTAGCTTTCCGATTCTAACCAGTAGAATACGATTACGCTTGACTTGATAATTTGTGTCTATCTTAATGTCAATGTTAACACCTATGAAAGCACAGCAACTGTTTACACCCTTGGATACGAACATGTTAAGTATTGCGGTGAAACAGGGAGACTTCCTAGAGTCCGCAACAGCAGTAATTGTCAGATATACAGGTAAGGTATCAAGTAATCTTAGAAAATTCACGGTAAATCGGTTACTAGCAGGCACATAAAGACACGACTCTTAATAATGATGAAAATGGCGGCCTTTGTTTTGCAGTAGGTTCAGTGAACGTAACATTCAGGATACAGTTTTTGATGATGATACCGCTGCCACTGGCCATCAACAGCGCATTGTTCTCGGTGGACAAAGTGCTGTTGGTTGGCGCCAGAGTTGCCCTTGGCAGCGGTCATTTGCCTCGAACTCTTCCTTTCAATCAATTCTCTATCTGTAGCAGCCAAGTCTCAGATTTGCGGTGCTCGGTTCATACCCATGTGGGCACATATCATAGCTCGGTATGTAATTACCCTCACCTATGTCTCATTCCTTATTTCGGCTGCGGGTTCGTTCTTCCCTTCTTACCTGAGTCTTAGGAGCCTCAGAGATAGCAGGGAGCTGAACGGTCGTAGTGATGGAGAGAGGAATCCCGGCGCTATTACTTCTCTGGGAATTTATTTTTCTAGAATCTTCAGTCATTCACGTGTCGTTAGCGAGATTGCCTTATTATCGAGCACAACGAAATAGTGAACTGCATTCCCAGAGGCCAAATTGTTCGGGTTATCCGTCAACGTTAAACACTGTGCGTACCTGCTATCTTATTTGCCGACGTCAAAGACGTCGAGATAGCCTTAATCTATCTTTGTTAGGTTTTCCAGAAATTTCTAGATATCTGGAAATCATCACCTTTGTTGAGAGTGGGAGAGAATAGAAGACAGCATTTTGATAAAATTTCTATTACTTGGCTTCCTCTACGACGGCCGCCGTGGCTGCACTGTGTCATATAAACGGTGTCAAAGAACCCGTCACTGTGAAGTGCCAACGCATGCTCACGTCGAAGCATGGCTAAAAAGCAGGTGTTCCATTTTGAGCCACGCTACATTTTATTAACATATTCATAAAAATATAATTATATTTTGTAAGGAAACGAGATGGGGTTATCCGCTTCAAATCAAAAATACAATCACTTAAGAATTTCACTTGTTTAAGTACACTTCCGAGTAGCTATGTGCACTTTCGTACGAATTATATTAATTAATTCGTAGAGCTACTCTCCTCGAAAAGCCTCGGGAAGCCGACGGCAAGCGTTTAGCAAAGCTTCTGAAGCGTAATCAACCAGTGTAAGATTATTTCACATAAAATCCCAAAAACATCCCCTGGAATTAGCCTCGAGGGTTAACCGTGGCAACCAATGATGTAAAATATTAAAATAAAACCTTAGCTCTAATAATTCGAATCTAAACCCCGCTCATTACTTTTTTTTCCACAAAGCGAAAAAGAACGCTAGGAAAGAGGGTGGCAGTGTTAAGCCCGATGAGAGGGAGCGTCTGGGGCGTTCGTTGCTTTCAGCTTCAGTGTGACCCGCACTCTGCTCGTCGGGCTATTTTCGGATGCCCAATGAGAGAGCTGAGCAGATATCCCGTCTCTTCTTTTTCTTCTTAAAAGCTCGCTTTGGGGTCGTGACAATATTTCCTTCGCTTACGCCGGCTAAGGCACCGACGGCGACGCGGCCCCTCTGCCGAGCGAGCGCATAAGAGCTCCGCTCCAAAAGGAAACAGGTCTTGATATAACATTGCTCGCTTCACCAGCCAGAACAAAGTGTCAGCTCTCACGTTGAACCGACGTTCATGCTAAGTGCCAGCTCTCACGTTGGACTGACTTTCGTGCCGACAGAAAGAGAAATATGATAGAGAAAGGGCCCAAGGGGAGTTGGAGGACAGATAAAAGCAGGCTTGATGTAACAAAAGTGAGTAATAAAGGCTCTCACAAAGGTGAGGCATTTTTCTTGAAATATTCTCATCCGGGGGGTCCAGCAAAGCAACGAAGCATTGCTCACACATTTATCTTCGAAGTGCTTTTAGTGCGAATACATTCACAGCCTTTCAGGCCATCTCGCTTCATGTTTACTGAGAACAGGAGTATCACGAAGCAATGGTGAACATTTGTCATCTTTGACATGATTCGCTAGGTGCGTCCCTGAGCATCTCGACCTTGCAGCTGCCCGGGCGCTTAGTCATTGCCCGGCGTATTCATCTCAATTCAGCCTGCACAATAAAAAACTGACCCCCATCCCTCTTCACCCCAAACCGCAGTCCAAGTCGCCAGGTGAGCAGATTTAGAGGGCGTAACGTCCCATACTAACACTCGGAGTAAAATCTTTAGATACCAGAACACACTTTCACTGTCTTGTTTTTAGTTGAGGAAGGCAAGCGAGCGTCACAGCGGCAAGCAACCCACTGAAATCGGTGCTATACGTCATAAGTATAAAGGACAGAAATGAATATCATCCTTTGTTTATTTGTTCCTTTTATCGGCCTGTGCATAGAATGTTTTAGATCTAAACTCTCTTTCGGTTATGAAGCGGATGGCACCGTGGGGTATCGAAGCTATACATTTTTCAAGCACGGTCCTGCGAAAGTGCTTCTGTATGATAAAAAATGACCCCAGTAGAAGCCGAATTCAATCTGCCCAATATAAAGTAAATGAAATATTCAATTTGTGCAGAATATATATTGCACTGGAGGGACAGGGCGATGCATCACATCCGTGTCCGGGGCGACGAAAAATCTCTTGAAGGTGTTCTGAAAACGTGCCCCTCTAGATACCAGTGACGTATAAGCATGGCCACATATATCGTCACTACTGCACACCATTGTTCCGTGATAAAAGCATAGGATTTAAACATAAAATCAGAACAGACCAGGAAGGTATGCGAGTATTCAGAATAAAAAGACCTCGTATAAACGTAAGCAAGTTCTGTTGTTGCCTCTGGGAACCGAATGAGAAAATCTAAAAAAACAAAAATGCGCCATAGCTCTGTGCTTGTTGTCGAGGTAATAGTTGCTGTATTCAATATGCTTTTGTTTTGTATGCTCTTGTGCTTTAGCTCGAATTGCTTATAAAAAACGGTGGAATATAATGCATTCAGAGGCGTCACTAGGGGGTGCGGGGAGTAAGGACTGCACCGTGTGAAGCGCTCGATGTGTTGCAGTTGCGAAGAAGGGGGTTCCGGGACGAAATGGCAATCAATAAAGGGTTAAAATGCGAGGCATGTCAATTGCAAGTCTCTCATCACTACGAGCCGACTTGGTTTCTAACTCGTCGCCTCTCGGCAAGAGAAGATCGTTGTTTATATGAAAAATACAACAAAAGTGACGACGCCTGCCGGCACCCAGCTCCAAATGGCCCTTTCGCCGCAAAATATATATTTTTGTGTGTGACATCAGTACGCAGTGGCAAAGTTTCTGTACGGTTGCAGGGTACATATTACAACATGTTGACAGAATGGATACGGCGGAATTCAAGTGCATAGAAGGTAGAGTAAAATGATTTCGCCTGTGGATACCTGCAACTGTTTGTGAGCTGCGAAAGGCCAGACATTGGTTGACTAAAAGCACTTGAACTGGTTGGGCCCAAGGAGGTTAAAAAAATGGCAATGGCTTAGCTCGGCTATGTCAGGATATCACCGTCGTTCTCCGTGTGTTTCAAGCGTTTAAAAGACTAAGTTCTGATCCAATACTGTGGGCTATCAGGCGAGTCATACTGAGTGTCCCCGAAGTATTATTAACCCTCTTGATTTTTAAGAACAAGCTTGATCGTATCTGAGTACTTACGCGTTTTTAGCTCAACCCGATGCAAAAGGCACAGCTCAACCTTGATGCCCAATCTTGAGTCAAACCATAGCAACGTAAGCGTTGCATAGTTGTGTAGCTTATGTTGAGCCTAATAATACAGGACTAATCGTAGCTCTCAATTAACCGTAATTCATTGTCATTCAACTTTTTACTTTATGCGACGTCATCGAGTCATACATCGTTAGAGAGTGTATGTCGATTAAAATTGCACTGAGCTAACTCTAGACCCTTAACTACTGCTCGTTACTTTATTCTGAACAAATTTTAATTAGGTACAGTTCCAAAATGTATATCCTTAGATAGCTTATGCCGAGCTAATTCTAATGGACTGACAGGAAGTCACAATACTTACTGCTGATTAATTACTTGAATCTAAAATTTACACATATGCTTTAAGTTCAGTGTCGTATATCATGTTGCTTAGCTCATATCGACTAGGGTTGCACTAAACGAATGTCATTGCATTACATTAAGGTTCAAACTTTTGATGAACAGTAATTATTGATTGGTTTCTGATTGAGAAAGGAGTAAGGCAAGGCTGCATACTGTCGCCCCGCCTAATTAACCTATATGCATAGTACATCATGAGGAAGGCCGGTCTGGACGAGTCTTCAGCTGGAGTGAAGATTGCTGGGAAACGTATCAACAACCTTAGATATGCGGATGATACCTCTTTAATAGCAGAAAGTGAAGTGGAACTCAAAAGACTTCTGATGCGCGTGCAAGAAGAGAGTGAGAAGTTTGGGCTTAAACTGAACATTAAAAAGACAAAGATCATGGCGTCTTGCCTTATCAAGTCGTGGAGCATCAAGGGACAAGAAGTGGAAGCTGTGACAGATTTTCTCTCCTTGGGCTCCAAGATTATCCCGGAAGGAGACTGCAGCCATGAAATTAGGAGACGCCTGCTTCTCGGAAAGAGAGCCATGGTTAGCCTTGACCGGCTAGTAAAGAGCAGAGACATTAGCCTGCCAACGAAGATCCGCATAACTCGTGCTATGGTTTTTCCAGTTGTGATGTATGGATACGAGGGTTGGACTGTGAAGACGGCTAACCGCCGTAGAATTGACGCGTTTGAATTGTGGTGCTGGTGGAGACTCTTGAGAGTTTCTTGGACGGCCAGAAGATCAAATCAGTCGATATTGTCGACCATAAACCCTGACTGCTCATTGGAGGGTCAAATTCTAAAGTTAAAGCTCAGCTACTTTGGTCATCTGATGAGAGGAGAGGAGTCGTTGGAGAAAGATTTGATGTTGGGAAAGGTTGAGGGTCGCCGGAGAAGAGGTAGGCAGCGAACACGATGGTTAGATGGCATCCTCGAGGCGCTGCAGGAGAAGTTATGTGTTGTTTGGAAGATAGTGAGAGACCGGAAAGCGTGGCGTGACATGGTCCATAGGGTCACGAAGAGTCGGACACGACTGAACGACTGAATTGAACTGAATTATGAAAAAAGAAATAAACAGCTTTATGCTACGACTTCAAGTCATACATCATTGAAATGGTCTCGATGAGTAGAATCCAAATTATTACTCAAAACAACGCAAAAATTCATGTAACAGAACTAATTCTCGCTTAACTCGATTCGAAATATATGGTCATTCTTTTTCCATTTCAGCGGAACCATTATGGAAGCCAAAGCTAGCCGCTTGAAATATGCTTAGCCTCAACTAACAGGAAAACAATATTAATTATAGCAAATTGCGTTTCTTAATATTCTTTGATATACACTCTTAAGTTGTATAAATGAACAGTCATTTAAGTTTTCAACAACAAAAAAGTAATTCACAGCATGAGGAATAACAATACATGCAAAAACCCTGATTAACAATTGAATCCAGTATAATGAAAAAGAAGAGGAAAAAATTGCTCACGATTACGTTACTTCCTAATGCGAAATTTGAGCACATGCCTCATGAGCTGTTACACCTTTTCGATAAATTGAGGCAATGAGTACGAGCAAGTTACGTATGTACAATTACTGACAACTTTTTTTTATTTTTCACACGTGTTCCTTCAAAAAACACTCCACTAAGAATTCTTGGCAGTCATGAAAGAACCTTTGTGTTCGGAGAAAGAGAGCAATTGAGTTATTGGGAGGTTGTGGGAGGCAGCGCGTGGGTCCATAGGAACGTTGCGCGGCGAACAGAGAGCAGCGACTGACTGATGCCGCTGACGCCGCTAGAGAGTGAAGCGAGCGAGAACGGGATGCACGCACCGTGATCCGCTTAGCGAGCCGGCATTTCGGCAGCCGGAGAGCACCCTCGCCGCCACTCAGGAAAAAAGGGGGGGGGGGGAGGGACTCCTCCTCTTTCTGCATGGCGGCGACGGTGTTCTACGCAGCCCGTTGTCTTGACTCGCTAGCGGCGTCAGCGGCATCAGTCAGTCGCTGCTAGCGCTTCCTCCGGCGACCTCCCCCTTCTTTCCTCGTGTTCTCCGGTTGCTGCGCGTGCTCCTGCCCCCATCGTTCGCCGCTGAGTGTACCCCCTCTCCTTTTCCTGCGAGGCTACGGTTGCCGAATCGCCGGCTCGAACAGGGGGGCTGAACGGGGGGGCTGAACGGGGGGCGGAACTGGTTGCGAGGCCGATGACACCGACGCGAATCCCGGGAAAGGGGGCGAAAGAGCTGCGCTTTAAAACATAGCTTCCGATGTTTCAAAACGGAACACATGCTGCTGTACATAATAAATTTGACCACCCCACTGATACAAGTAGATTTAAAAACCTTAAGAGTTTGCATAGAGCGCATAATGCAGCTGTAAACTGGGCCTGTTAAGGAGTTAACACAGAGATTAATATGCGCTATCTTACGATGCATATATATGTTCATATTGTGTTCTTAGATTCGCTGACAGTGTGCAATGTTAAACTCGAAAGTTTAGAAGAACTTCCTGTTAAGCTAGTTGGTGCATGGCTTGTTGTTAATGACGAGTGACGCACACAAAACATCTCCTTTGTTCTCTTCCTGTGTTTGTCTTGTGCGCAACTCGTCACTAACAAAAAACTGGAAAGGAGCGACGTTTTTTGTCCGCATTGCTATCATTTATAGGCATGCTGTTGGATTTTGCACCATGACGAAGAACTGTGGTTGCGACGTTTCAAAGACAGTTTCAGTTTTTGTGCACGCCGTAGAAACATCCAGCAGCTTTCAACAATCAATTGACGGATGCAGTGGTGCCGCTCTTGCTAGGACTCGTATCTTAACGCGCGCTTATTGTCTCGTGGGGATCACTAGCTATGTATGATAACGAACAGCACGAGAATGGCTTACTTTCGTACACAGGCGGCAAAATGCACATCTGGCAGCACACCTGAAGATTCTAAGCAGCGGCTGGAAACATGAGATGCGCGCTGAAATGGTCTAGTCCTACCTAGTTAACTATAGTAATTATGCTTTTCTACATGCTTCTTACAAGCACTGCTGGGCACAGCCCTTCTGCGTTCGATAGTGTCGCTTCTTCATTTTCTAAAAAAAAAAAAGATGACTGACATAAATTATACATGTTCAACTATTAATTTAGAGGACATACCTGGTGCTCCGGCTTACTACTATTTTTCAGACCATAGTTACGTTTGACGAGCGGTTATCCAAGAATAAAAATATTTTTCGAGGGAGCATTCCTGCTTGTTTGAAATATTATTCACTAAACGAAGTTCGGTTCTACAATTAGATATATGTTTCCAATGTGCAAATTAGTGAAACTGACCGCGTAACCTGCAGGCAATCACATATTCGACAGTGAATGGGTGAACCTATTACCGTGGCCCTTCAGATGAAAATATGCGAGTTAATCCTAGAGAAGTGTGAACAAGATTTTGGAAGTTAAATGATAAAACGTATGCTCTCATGGCATGGTGAAGACGACTATCTCATGCGAAGTTTTATTGAAAAAACAAAACACCTACCTAATGAACTTGCTGGTTTAGAAGCTCGTCACTGCAGTCCCTGACCGCGGGAAAAAAATCTCTTTTGAAGAAGCAAATATTGTATTGTTCTGTCCATATTATATTGTGTTTCTTTTCACTTCCTATTAGAGTTTGTTGAGTGTGCTCATTATGATCTTTAAATAGCTTAAGTTATGGCCATACGCTTGCACAAGATTCTATCAAACTATCGCTTTGCAATACAATGAAATCGTAAAAGCGCATATAAGTCCAGCGTGGAATATAATTACTCTAAGCTTATGCAGCTCATGCAGCCGAAATTCCGTCACCATCGCCGTTAGTGTCACCGCGGCCGTCGCTGCAACAAAGTTGATAAAACTTTGTCGGACATGATACGCAAGTGATTTCGTATCAAAGCTACGACGCAAGCGCACTTTTCGCTTCGTTCACGATGACGTCATATCATTTCATTCGCTATTCAATATATATTTGCACCACTGACAACTGTGTGTGCACCCACTGAGAAGGGAGGCACGTGCTGCGCCTTCCTTTCCCTTAATTTCTCTCTTTTTCTCATCGCTATATTTGTGCTTCCGTCACCCAGTTCAGGTGCTCCAGGAATTGAGGGAGCAGATACCGGGCCGGCCAAATTTTTTTTACATTCTTATTTCAATAAAAAAAAAAAAACACTTACTCCTAGAAAAAATATAAATGTATGCACGAAAAGGCTCTGTTGTAGGCCCTATCGCGACTAGTAATAAGGCAAAGCTGAAGTGTACCGATCATTTTCGAAACCTTATCACCGCTACTTTACTGCATCGTTGTCGGCGGCGACCAGAGCGTTAGCTACGAATGCATTCACAACAAAATAATAGTGTTTCAATACTACTCTGTTTCATACAGAGCAGTAAAAGCACCCAACGGTGCGGCATCTGTTCGAGCAGCTCGTCCGCATCGTAATATAGTGCGTTAATAATACAAAATTGTAATGAATGGAAAATCAAAGTGATTGTTGGTCGATATTGGCACTAGAATGGTGAAAGTTTTTTATTTTGCTAATAAACTGTTATTGAAACGAAAGATTTAGTACGATGGGTAGTTCGAGCCGTTGCGTATATAGGGCTTTGTATGTAAGATACCGAGAGAATGATGCTTTCCCTTTACCTCTAGCATATTGCTAGGTGGTTTGTGCCATGTCGAAACCTTTGGGTGGGCCGGCTTGGCCGTGACGTGACAGTGGCCCTCCCTCCCTGTAACGCGTCTTTGACACTCGTGGCAGCCCATGATGCGACACGAAATAATTGCCGCACATTTCCATTTGCTGGTGATGATCTACGGTTCTTACGGGAGCTTTACTCTGTCCGCAATGCTGCCTAAATATATGTTATCTTCGAAGAGACAGGCTGGCCAATCAAGATACTGCTTTTCACTTGTTTTCGACGCTGGTCTAGTGCCCGTGCCTCCAATTAAAACGAGTGATTATTCATCGTCACCTCGCCTGTCCGTGGAAGCGGTTGACGCAGCTTATATCCGGACCGCCGGGCCGGTGCAGCTTTTACTGGTGGGTCCTGGACGCTGAGAGGTGGCTAGTGGCGACTTAGATTACCGTCGTGTCATGAGGTCGCTTGACGGGAGCACTAATATTAGCTGGGCGGCCCTCAGCGACACCCGTCGACGCTGCTCTACTTCCAGGCTCAACCAGTTCAATTCTTGTTTTTTGTTTTTTACGCGCCCGTATCCTCCAACCTCTACCTTTGCGACTAAGGTAGTTCCTCGCTCATCATGTTCGCTGCTGGTATTCTCCATAAGTGACCATGAAGAGCCTGTATTCATTGCCGCGTTCTCCTCTCCTAAGGCACCATTGCTTTTTTTTTTCTCTCCCTCTTTATAGCATGGAAAAATTTCCAAATAACCGAAACTAGAACAGCTCTGTCCCCGTTCTTATTCTCTTGTGCGTGTGCGTGTGGTTTTGCACCTACCATTTTTCATTGCATTGTCCTCTGCGTAGTGCTGGACTTAGGTATAACCCTTTTCGTAAACCTCCATTTTTCAGATCCACTGGTGATCACCGGTAAGAAGCAAAAGTTAAGAAGCATTTTCCTTTTGAGCGATAAGCTGGAGTCTTAAGGATAGGCCGCTAGCATGGCTACTTAAGACTGGAGCCAAGACTGGGCTTTAGTCTTGACTTGAATAAGTCGCTTGTACGATTACCATTCTAGGCCGTCTTAGTTAAGACACAAGGACGCCCGGTACCTAAGTCGAGAAATTAGAACATACAGAGATGCGCTGGCCCTGTGCTCGCGGTAAGATGTAAACATTCAGTCACTCTTGCACTGTGTAAAATCCGTACCATTGCTTTTTGCGGCTTAAGATTGTGTTACGAGGAAAAATACCCCAAGTGGTTGCTGAGGGCGTTCAGGGAAGCCCCTCTGGTGATCCACGAGCCGAACCGAAGCGTGCGGCTTGTTTAAGTCTGGACCGTTTAAGTCTGGACTTAGCTCCAACTTTATCGTGCAAGCCGGCCCTGTAAGCTGCTAGTCATAATGTGCTAGTACCTTTCAAATGCACTCCCTCCCAATCATATTCTCCGAGTTATTTCCATTTCGTGGTCAGAATTACCTGTTAGTACCGTCCTAAGTAGATATATTCGCCTACCACGTACAGCGCATAGCTACCTATTTTACACTGATGTTGTTTTCCCATGGTGCTCAACACTACCTTAGTCGTGTTCGTATTTACCGTGAGGCTTACCCTTCTGCCTCTCCTGTGTAGATCATTATTAATTCCTTGCAATTTGTCCCCTGAATTACTTAACAATCAATCCAGTGAATTTAAGATCAGAGACATGTTTTGCATTGACCTTGATGTCTAACTGCTCCCATTCCATGCCTTTGAATGCGCCCTATTAGCAAGCTGTGAATAGCACTGGGAACTTCATGCCTCCTTGCCTAACACCTTTCTTAATTGGAATTTGATCAATTTCTTTTTGTAGATGTATGGTTTCTGTGCAGCAACTGGAGATACCTTCCAGTAATTTGACTTATGGCTCAGCACACCCTGATCTCGCAACGCGTGTATGATTGCTCAGGTTTCGATCAAGTCAAATGCTTTCTCGTAGTAAATGAATGCTATGTGTCGGGGCTGATTATATTCCGAGCACTTTTGTATGCTAGAGTTGAGGTATGATTAGGATTATGATACGTATTTTGATTAGTATGGATATGATATGTTGTTGTTAGAGCTGTTTTTATCTGTTGATAACTTCAAGGAGCTTTCTGTGATTATGCGTTCAAGAAGAATGGAAGGTGGCCATATAGGCCTTGAAATAGGTGACATATTCCCATATGTCACCATATGTCAGGGATGCGGGTTGCTCTTGTTTGCTATCGCGAATAATAAATGTTTGCATTTTAGGTTTGTTTGCATTTGTGATATCTTAATCAATGAGAAAGCTTAAGTCCCGATGGCTGCATTGGAGTAATCGATTACATAGCGCTTACCACGAGCTCCAAGCCACGCTAAGGTTTACAGATCGGACGGACCGATCCACGCATGTTTAACAATTTGGATACGGACGCTGAATTCTCCCCGGCAATTCGCCCGACACCCAAGCGTCGGATAATTTGCCTTTTAATAGCAAATTTATTGATATGCTTTCATAGAAATGTAATCATCTTTCTCATTACGAATGGAATAGCTCAATCCTATCAAAATCATATCCGAGGAACTCCTCCATTACATGAAAATTTACAGCGCAATGTCATTTGACGTTCTAATCGAAAGCGTTTCCTTTCGCTTCAAGTTAATTACTCGTTGAACTCACTACATGCGGACAGTTTCCAACAACCATGAAGTCACGAACATTGCCAGCCGTATTTTGCGGCATGTCCTAAAATTAAACAGCTCGATGACAGCAATCTACGCAAAAGCAGGTCTTGCAGAGAGCCCTATGGAAACCTCTCCTCACTGATTTGGCCACAGATTAGAAACCATTTTAACGCTGCGTTTACAAGGCAAGCTCTTGTACAAGCAGGAGATGCCATCATATTATGGGTGAGGTGTCTACTTATCCCCGCACCCATAATATGAACGCAACCACTCAGTGCCAGTGTCGAGCGCACTTAGCTCCATTCAAGGGATGCACGAGAGACTTATAATGTTCACTCCATTTATGACATAACTATCCGTCTTGTAGTACAGAGTGCTTGAAAGCAAATGAATTTTTAAAATCGCTTTCTTGTCACGTAGCAGCATTTGTAAGTGTGTCTAGAAGTTGTGACTGGCCATAGGTTTTTCTTGGCAGGAAATACTGGAGTGGGTTGCCATTGCCTTCTCCAGTGAATCACATTTTGTCAGAACTCTCTGCCGTGACCTGTCAATCTTGGGTGGCCCTACAGAGCAGAGCTCACGACTTCATCGAGTTTCGCAAGCCCCTCCGCCACGACAAGGCAGTTGCGCATTTTCTGTTCGAACGAAGCATATACACCATCACCAGGAACAGCCATTCAGCCCACGGTATAATGACGACCTCGTTTAAATTCCAAATTTATTAGAAAGGAAAACTAGGGACGCCACGATGACAGCAATATGCACACAAGCAGGTTTTATGCAGGGCCCTACGGATACCTCTTGTCACCGATTTACCCAAAAGTTAGAAACCGTGATGAAGGTTCGTTTACAAGGCAAGGTCTTGTATAAGCAGGAGATGTTCATAATATGGGCGAGATCTTCCGCTAATCACCTCATCCACAATATGAACGCGACCACTCAGGGTCAGTGCAGAGTGCACTTAGCTCCTTTCAAGGGATGGAAGCCGGACTTACCATGTCTACACCACGAACGGCATAACTGTCCGTAATGGAGTGCAGATTGCATGGCAGCAAGAGAATTCTTAAGATCGATTTTGTGTCACATAGGAGCATTTGTAAGCGCGTCTATGCGCTGCGCTAACTCTGTTCGAACCAAGCATATATACGACCATTAGACACAGCCTTCGAGCCCTTAATATGGTGGCGTCATCGTTAAAATTCGAAATTTATTAGAAAAAAAATTGGGACGTCGCGATTGTAGCAATCTATGCACAAGAAGGTCTTGCGCAGTGTCCATGGAAACCTCTCCACACCGATTTAGTCACCAGCTAGAAACTGTATGGCGCTGCGTTTACAAGGGGAGCTCTTGTATAAACACGAGATGTCACTACGCGCCTAGTTATCTCACGCATGGTATGAACGCGACCACTCACGGCTCGTGCCAAGAGCTCTTAGCTACTTTCAAGGAATGCAAGAGAGACTTACAACGCCCACCGCACGTACGACATGACTGTCTGTCTTGGAGCACAGATAGCATTAGAGCTAAGAAAGCTTTAAGATCGCTTTTCTGTCACATAACAGCATTTTAAAGCGTCTAGACTTGGTTCTTTCTCTGTTCGAACGAAATATACATACTACAACCAAGCACAGCCTTTCAGCACTCGGTATGATGGCGTCCTCATTAAAATTTCAAATTTAGTAGGAAAAAAACAGAGACACCGCGATGACAGTAGTTGCGCACAAGAATGTCTTGCACAGTTCCGTATGGAAACCTTACCGATTTCTTGCACAGTGCACTATATAAACCTCACCTATTTGACCACAAATTAGAAATTCTTATGACGCTGCGTTTGTAGAGGGTGTAAAGGTAAGCGGAAAAGTTCGGTGTAGTGACCGCAGGATGGTAAGGTCTTGAATTAATCTGGATTTTAAGAGGGAACGTTACCGACTAGTGAGGAAGATGTCGATCAACAAATTAGCGGTAAGAGGAAAAGAAGGATTCACGCTCTTTCTGCGGAATAGACATTCAGTGCTAACCGAGGAAACCGAGCTTAGCCTAGAAGCAATGAACAATAATTTCAGAGATATAATTACTGAGTGCGCTGTTTAAGTAGGCGGTAGAATCGTTAGAGATGACACCAGTAAACTATCTAACGAGACTAAATATTTGGATAAGAAACGCTAAAATATAAAAGCATCCAACCCAACAGACCGGATAGAACTAGCAGAGATATCAAAGCTAATCAATAAGCGCAGCATAGCCGACAATAGGAAGTATAGGATGAGGGAAATTGACCATGCTATAAAGAACTATCGTAGTCTGAAAGCGGTAGATACAATTAGGCATAGGCAAAAATCAGATGTATACAGTGAGGGACAAGACAGGCATTGTAATTAATAACATGGACAAGATAATCAGGGTAACCGAGGAGTTCTATACGGACCTCTACAGTAGCAAAATAATGAGGACAAAAATGAAATTGTATGCAGTGAAGAGCAATCGGACGTTCCGCCGGTAACGAAGGCCGAGGTTAAGAAAAACTTTAAAATAATAAAAAGGGGGAAAGCAGCTGGGGAGGTTCAGGTAACTACTGATTTACCTGGCCAATGCGGTGACAAGGCAGACACCGACAATGGCTGAACCCTGCCCATGGGAGTTCCGGACTATTACGACGAATGAAACGACTAAGCTGCGTCGCAAAACATAAGCCGGCGGCTCGCCATCTGGTTGATGTACTCCCAGGAAACTGTATAGCATATACAAAGGCGTCGATTACAAAAAATGGCGGCCGAACAGCAGGCACCAGCCTGACTCACGAATAGTTAAACGTAGATAATGAATACGAAACAGAACATCCGGACCCGCTTGTGATTGTACTTTATGCAATCCGCGATGCAATGAAGGCCATAAATGAAATGGAGTCCATAACAGAAGCCCACATCTATACCAACGCAGTCAGAAGAAGAGAAGCAGTCAGAGAATAGCTTGCTCTGGGAATAAAGTTACTGCCGACCTTGAGAGCAAATCACGAGAAGAGGAAGAGTGGGGCTGATCGCATTGATGGGCGCTCTAATTTCTTGAAAAGAAGTTTGCGTTTCTACCTCAACAAGAAAATGGTCTTCTTCATCCTTGTATATTCCTCTGAGGTGGAAACGGGAAGCATAATAAATAATTTTGAACAAGAATCGAGGAGGAAGAGAATGATGCCCTAAGTAAATAAGGAAACAAACTATGTAACATAAAAAATAGGGCAAGAAAGCAGATTTAATTGGTGAACAAAAACGTTCAAATCAGACTCTAGTCAGACTCAAGAAGAAATGGGCTCCCGCAGGGAATGATATGGGAAAGTAAGACAACCGTCGTTTTTTACGAGTAACGATATTGATTACAAGAGATGGCAGTCGCAGTGACTTTATTACGTGCTCTGAGTAATAGGCTCATCTGAGCAGCGTAACTTAGCTAGAAATAGCAGAAACACATTTAAACAAATGAGTAAAATTAAATCCCTCTATTTTGGTCGTTTACAAAGCGCATTGGACTAGCGCAACGTTTTTTTAGCGCCTAAACAACGATACGAGTCTACTTGGTAGGATTTGTTTTCTGAACTTCTTTTTTAAATTTACGAGAGTCACGTAAATTATTAACACATTTCTTGAGGATGTGTGCCCCCTTAGGTTGCATTATGTGATTTTTAAAACCTAAATAAGCCATATAACTAGCTGTGAACAGAGTCCGGAGGCGATATCAAATGTTGGAGTATGACACAGCCCACCCACTCTAATTACTGTCTTTTTAGGCATTGTCCGCCTTCCCTTGGCGTCTGTTGCCTAGGCGTGTTCAAAGAAACATCTGAGCCTCAATCACCGTTTAAGTGCGGAAAAACAACCGGTCAGGAGAATGTAGAATTTGAGGGACCCTATCCTTGAGAGATTGTAGTTATCCTTGCACTAGAGGGCGGCAGAAAGTCAGGAGAGCGGGCAGTATTGAATAGCTTACCTGGATGGCGTGACAGTAGCTAGCACATAACCTGGTTATTTCTAGAAATATATCAAATCCGTTGTGCTGCAGTGAGGGTAGTTAGGCTATTGCTGCTGAATAAATGGACTGGCGGTCTCTTGTGTCATATGTTCAAACCATTCCCAGTCTCCAATATATCTTCATGTTTCCAGGCTCCGGAGCAGAAAGTGAGCGGCAACAATTTCAGTTGCTTCTATAGTAAATTCTTCCCGCTCATAAAATTGCAGCACTGGGAATCGTTATGCCACCAATTGTTATCATCTGCAGTGCCCCGAAATGTGTGTCCGCATTGTTATTTCCAGGATGCGCTCTCCCGACCCCACACGACGGCTAATTGTCAAGTTCACAGGTGAGAATATTCCTGAGAAAATAGTGTTTTTAAGGCCTCAACTTCTCTTTTTCGTGTTATGGAAGTATTTATCGGCGTATATTTAACGTATTTTCCGTTCAGTGGATCTCAGAGAACAGATTTTCAAAAGTGTTGAGTTCATCCCCGCTTGAATGTTTATCTATGCTTGTGGACTGTACATGATTGGCTTTCTATGGCGATTTGTCTGAGCGGAAAATACCTAGCGTCGTTTTCAGGGCACGAAAAGAAAACCGTTGTCGAACTACGGTTTTGAAATTTTGCTGTAATAAATTAGATACTGAAATCAAAAAACCTTTCAAGAAGATCTAATATCCAAAAGAAATCTACTTCGAGTCGACGAAATTTCAATGCTTGTATTTTTCAGAAAATGAACGGAACCTTGACAAGCAATGACAGGGGTGCATTGATTACTGTGGAACGATCCGAAAGCTGCGCTACTGATAAAAGCATTTCTCTCAAGCATTCCAGCTTTGCTTTGCCGATTGCCCAGTACCACTGAATTGAACATCCTTACAGAATACTTATGGATTTTGGCCGTTATCGGCAGACACACAAGACACGTAACAGCGCGGATAAGTCGTAAATGCATTGCAGGGCTCCAGCATAGCCAAGTATGAAGAAAGGCCTAAAGTAGGGGTCTCACAAATATTGCAATGCAGACGCAATGATAAAACTTTCTTCTTCGCGGGGCAGGAAGAGTGAAATAACAATAAAATGAGAAGGAATAAAAACAATATGCAAATTGATAATTACAAACAATAAATATAAAGATAACAAAAGAAAAATCTAGAACCTCTCGTTCCCAGACTACAACCTACAAAACTTAGTGGAAACGAAAAGAGGCAAGTGTTTGATTCTACCTGAACACTGAACGGGCACCACTTCAAGACCGCTCTGAGCTCGCTACTAAACCTGTTTAATTATTAATGAATTCCGCGCTCACTAGTCTTCGAAAGACAAATTCGCACACAGAGACGAAAGAGAAGGTGAGTTATCCGGCGCTTCGCTCTTGAAGGCAGCGGACAACCATAAATATTTCATGGAGATTAAAGGGCCGTTAACGTTGTTTTACTTCCACAAGGAACGTGCGCAGTTTGGGAACGAGACGTTTTAGGGATTTTCCATCCAAAAGGAATCTGGGGCTGAAGTCGACCCAAGAAGATAGCAAATGTTTCGGGAATAGAGTGGGACAATTTTAAAGCTCGCGAGGGAGATCACACAGGCGCGTGTTTCAGTGTGCTTCAAACCCTTGGTGTAATGTACTGATAGACATCCCTGACAAGCACGGTATCGAATATCACCGACGAAAATAAGGGTGTGCGTGTACTTGGCTTCTGAAGTCGATATACAGATATCCAAGGCAAATGTGTCGTGATCAGACAGGTTGCTGAACTGAAACTGTTCGACAGCGCACGACAACTGGCTAGAGTAGCCAGAAAGACTAGTAGCGATTGTACCTAGATTGCCTACAAAGTGAGAACAACTAAGTTCCAGGTTATATTTATTCTTCTACAAGATGATGTCAAGTTCTGCCTGTCTAAGAAAAAAAACCCGAGTTTATTGTACGGAAGTGTGTAATGTAACCTTAAAAACGCGGTAATCCTCAATCTTAAGAGTTCCATAAAAAATAAGGGTGAGCAGTTACTTTTATAGCCTACGCATGGTTGCATGAAGCTGAATACACCTGTATCTATTTTTCTAAGCAGCTTCCGTTTCTAATGGTACCTGTCTTTTCTCAAACTAGCAATCGTTATATCAGCATCAGGGTCTGTATTCGGCTTTGTTTCTTCGATCTCATACCTGCGTCCTACATTTGTCCTCAAAAACTGAATACAGATGGCCAGTTCGTGCAGACTGCTGGTGAAGATTCAAAAATTTCGCATGATCTTCTAAACAGCTACGGAAACTCAGAAAAAAAAATGTCTTTCCATATATTATGGTACCCCCAGACCTGAGAGAGAATTTACTGGAGTGGGTTTAATTCCACCTGCTGATAATACGTTTTCGTCGAACCGAAGTCGAACGTTGCTTCGAAAGAAGAATGCAGGGGCAAGAAATCGAGACTGCCCCATATAAAAACAAATAATTTCCAGAACCAGACTGTTTATAATTTAGAATGCAGCATCGATGTGGAACGCGATATGAAAGAGTGTTGAGGAGCAAACACTTTCAACGTGAGATATCTCTACTGGCGAGAATTTTGTCCTCGCGCGAATTGTGAAGAAGTGAAAATAGATCTCTGGTTCAGTGGCAGATTCATGTAGTAGTTTAAACCATGCTACTAGTTAAGAAATAAAGCGAGGTTATTGCTAGACAAAGGAACATGCATTCCTAAACATTGCTTCAGCTTCAAAGTTTGAATAGTTGGAGAACAATAAGATATTAACAACAAAGGCTCTGGTATGCCAGATAAAGTCGAAATTTACATTCTGTGTGTGGTCTTGGGAGTCAAGCGTCTTGGATATTTCACAAACAGCCGGCTGCTCTGAAAAAATGCTCAAAGCGTTGTTTCAAAACAAAGGCGAGCATTACAAAAAGCATCGCTGCTCAGAGGAAATTACTAGAACCTTGCAGATTTGGTTACAACTCGGCGCTGATGAAGCTTCACTCAACCAGCTCTGTTTTCTTGCTTATTCTTTCAGATCATTTAGTTTTGTTCAAAAGCTGTTTCTTCATTTTCCGATATAAGGTGCTTGTGAATTAAGAGTGTCCAGTACTGTGGCAATGAAACTGAATTTTGTAGTATAGAATATTGGTTTCATGGTTTATTCTCGGATCATTTGCAGTACGAAATCAAAATGTTAAATTTAAGAGACAGAAAAAAAAAAAAGCTGGTTTTCACCCAGGGCTTATTCAACAATAAAATAAGGCATGAGACTATTGTGCAGGAGTTTCCGGATTCGGACTAGACCGCTGCGGCTGCGTTTCAATGGAGGCAAAACGGAGTGCATCTCATCCGGTGCACTGCGATTTTTTACCACCTGTGGTTCCTAACGTGAACTTAACCCCAGGTGGTCGAAATTTCAGGAGTCCTCCACAACGGCGTATCTCATACGCTGAGTCGCTTTGGGACGTTAAACCCCCCAAACCAAACGAAACCAATCCGAAAGCCTTTATAGGCTGATGGGTGTACGCAGAAAGTGTCCGTCCACAAAAGGTGACACACCGTCCCTGCCGAAAAATCACGTGACGTATGAGTAAAAGAATGGTTGTATGAGGTGCCAGGTGAAAATAAGTCTCTACGTGCGAAATTCCATGAACATGGAGCAATTAGGTAGCGTCATAAGCGTCAATTTTATCTCGATACAGCCATAGAGGTCGGTATAGTCTGTACATGTCAAAACTGCTACGAATATCGAAATTGAGCAAAATACGTCAAAATTGTGTAAGAAACGTGCAAAATGGCATCATTTCTGCGACCAGCGTTGAGTCTGAAAATGTGGTCTTGAGGTCGTGGCAAAACATTGTCGAGTGTGCAGCTCAAACAATAGGTGTAGGTATCCAGAACACGAAAGCATTTCCCAGTGAAACTACGAAGAAACCAGTCGTGGCATGGAAGTTCCAGGTGCACAGCGAATTTTCGGTACAAGTGAGGAACATTGCGGAGTGCGATACATAAAGTATCTCGGAGATGGTGACAGTAAGGCGTTTCTGGAGGTGAAAGCAGCAAAGTCATATGGGACAGCATTGAAGTTACAAAGCTTGCATATATTGGACAGGTGCAAATTAGAATGTGCACAAGATTGAGACAGCAAAAAAAATAAGAAGAGAGAAACGTTGTCTGATGGGAAAAGCCTTTCGTTCAGAGAACTAGACGGATGCAGCCATAAACAAACTTTAAACTTACTACAGCTTGGCAATAAGAAACGTTGGAAACTAAGAAGGCATGCGGAAGGCGGTTTAGGAAACCTATTTTCACGTGGCATCATCCGACACGGACCCATGCCATGGTCTGTATCCAAAGGGGCCCGGCCCCTGGTGTGTCTAGAACAAAAGTGTGCAAGAAGGCAAGCCGTTCGTGCAGTCTTCCGACACCAGTCCTGGATGCACTAAAGTCAATTTATCGGCAGCTTTCACAAGCAGATTTTCTGTCGAAATGTCTGCATAGACGAGCCCAGGGCCCAAATGAGTCGCTGAATAGCGCAGTTTGGGATCGTGCTAAAAAAATTCCTTTGTGGGCCTGAAGGTATTGAAGATTGCCACATTCGATGCGGTCTTAACATTCATTAATGGCAACACAGCAAGAACTAAGGTTCTTGAGGCATGCAGGCTACATACTGAGAATAACAATCTCCGCTGGATAAAAACAGGCCAGGGAAGTTAAACGACAAGAAAAGAAGCGCGAAGCTGAGTAAGTTGATGACTATGCATGTAGCGCCTACTGAATAAATGGGTCCAAAATTGTTTGGCTGTGTTGAAAATGGGGGTTTGAAGTTATTGTTTACCTTAAACTCAGCTTTCTGAAGACAAGAGCTTTTGCTGCGTCGGCACCGTTATTTTCAATATTCCAAAAGATTCCGCACCGATTTTGCGGGTGCATACTGAGCGACTACTTGGCAAGATACTAAATCAAAATTAGAGCTGCAGAGTCAAGTGCTTTTTGAATGGCACCGAAATGTCCATAACGTCGTGTAAAATTAGCTCTCCAAAAAAAAAAAAAAAAAACGATAATATTCGCTTGTGGCATACCAAAATATATTTGGTTCAGCAGATAGACGACAAAGTACTGAAAAACATCGAACCAATTTCTTGGCGATATCACCATTATTTGTTGGAAAAAGTGCACAACAATATGTCCAAAAACATGGAAAGTTACCCTGTCCCCTTAAATGGTTCTCCTGGCAAATCAATTACTGTCACACTGCAGATCTGCTCTGTTGTACCCTGTGGACGTTTACTTCAATTCCTCCGCGCCCGGTGTCCGTGCGCAACCCGAGAGGGCGTCTCTAAGTGTCCCCGTGGCGCGCGGAGAGGGAAACCGAAAGCAGAGTTCGAGCACCGAGCCGAAAGGGGGCCGGTCTGCTCTTGCTGCGCTCTTTCGCTCTCACACCGAGGGATTCAGCGAAAGTTACAGCACATGCATTTATTTCGTAGACAGCGAGGACACAAATAAAGCCACTGTGCGTTACCACTCCCCTAGAATGCTCTCATCGCAGCGACCACCATAACCAGAAAAGTAGGCCACAAAAGATGTCCCCCGACACCCCCCCACCTTTCTTCAAGGTGCAAGTGTTAGACTCTAATCTTAAGGTGCCTCATGAAAGGAGCTAACCGAGCTCATGCCAACGCCGTTCTGCCCCCCCCCCCCCCCCCAATGCGGTTTCATAAAGCATAACAACACCGCGACCGATCAGTGCCAGGTCATGCTTCCAGCCAGTCGTCGGCTGCTAGAAGCGTGTTGCTCGTTTTTAGCTCACATCTACAACTACAATGCCATTAGAATCTCTGCTGATTGGCAGATGTAACGCACTTGAGGTACAACTAAGCTGGTAATAGTTTGCTGTTTTATGTTAGCTGACTACGTGCGGGAAAGTCCGCGACCTGCAGGAGAGAATCAGTGCACCGAGTGTGACATTGCGTTGATGCTACATTGCTCGCTACTTCGTGCTCCAACTTCCATGTGCGCGCTGCTATGGGTACTTGTGGTAGCGCGAAATGAGCTCACCCAGGTCCCGTCCATCGTTGAGGCTTAAATAAAAATATTTTCTGGCAATTGCCAGGAAAGAAATGAGTGCCTCCTCATTTTTTTCCTGCCGAGCCAGAAAATATTTTTATGCAGTGCGAAACCGCACACGTGACGTAAAATGTGACGTAACTGTGGCTGCCAGTCGACATGAAACTAAAGCCGCGTTCAGACTATGGGCGCAGCGTACGAATCATTTGTAAGGATTCTAAGCGTAAGCGCAAGAAAACGTAATGTGTCTGTTCAGACAGCTGTTTCATTGAGCGTAAGATATGCAACCTCTGTAACCAGCGTGGGCCTAAATGTCGGCGGACCCGCGACTATTATGACTAGCACAGATACGTCTGTTACAGCTTGACCTATGCGCACAACCGTTTCTGTTTTCTCTTTTCGGTCACGGGTCTTCAGGTCCTCCTAGATTTCGCGCGCAAACCAACTAGCAGGCGACATCACCCAACGCTCCTACGCTGTTGCAGCATCTCGGCTCGCCGAAGTTATTGGTGAATTGTGTCGGTGATTGCGTCCGCCCGCAGCTTGATCACTACAGCATGATCATGTGCTGTGCGGAATCTTATTCGCTGTCTGATTATCAGCCTCTCATAAAAACAGTTCGGCAGAGGCCGGTCCTCTAGGACCAGTGACTGAAATCGCACCAAGACAAGTGCAAAACGATGTCTGGCTGCAAACAGCCAGTGCTCTGAGTCAAAGCTGGAAGTACTTTTTCAATATTTTTTTTTATGCGCGAACAAAGTATCAATAATCAAATGGTTCCACTACATTAGCAAAGTGAGGTTATGGCGGCGGGGGATGCCCGCTTCGTCTCAGTGCATTCGCGGATCCCATTGGCTCCGTTGTCAAGAGAGGGAACAATTGCAGCTTGCCGCGAAAGGCCGATGTGGGTTGACGTTGCGTCGGGCCGCAGGACGCAGTGGCGCGGATCCATCGATGCTTTAGGCAAGCTCACTGTAAAAGAGAGAGAGAGAGAAAAAAAAGCAGCGCCTTTCGAGGGGGAGACGATGTTCCGCGGACGTTTCTGTGTCTGTAGCGCGCTCGGCTAATTGCTCGTAGTCGGTACTAAGTAGTACGATCTTTTCAGTCACCGCCCCGACCCGTCTCAAAGATCGCTCGGGGGGACCGGTAAACTATATAGGTGCGAATATAGGAGCTGGAATCCCCTTTAAGAAATCTGCTATTTTCCGCACCAATCGACGGAGCCACGAACACGCCTTCAGCTGAAACGGAGTCAAGAAAAGCCGAGCAAATCACACAGAGCATCCGGAAACACGCATGCAGAGCGCTGTTCACCAGATGCCGACATTTTAGGTGCCGCGGCCGCCTCGAGGGGGCAGCACATACTGGTTCTCGGAATAAAGGGAAGACGGCGTCGGAGGAGGGAGAAAGGAGAAGGTGGTCTCTTATATAGCGAGGTCGAGCCAGTGCAAGCTCGGGTTGTCGGGAGCATCATCAGAGAGAAAACGGTCACGTGGCTTCCGGGATACGCCCGCGCTTCCGAGCTACGCTTGGTTTGGGCGCGAAGCTCTCAGTCGCACCTGCTTCCTTCGACCGGGAAAGCGCTGAGCGGTTAGGGGAAACTTCGCTTCGGAAGTTAGTGCTCCTCAACCAGCGTTGATTTTCGACGCGCGTGTGTCATGTTGGCTTTTATCGCTTGTTTCTCGGTGATGTGGAAATGAATTTTTTGTGATCGCTATTGGGACACTGGAACTGTGCCGGCAACAATACGCCTGTTTTCTGCTCTAAAAAAAATATTAAGAGAACAAGTGAAGGACTAGCGTGTGGTTCAGCTAGGATTTCACACGTACTCTTCCAGATTTTGGCTACTGCTGCGTTGCGAAGAAAAACCCCACTGTATAAGGTAGGTCAAGTGGACTAACTTTTATTTGTGAGTACGAAATGGGCTGTTTTTTCATTCTTGTTGGGTTGACCTGCTGGGGCTTAGTAGATATTATGGAAAACCGCCGGCTTTAAAGGCTTCAATTTCAAAACCCCTACGGAAAGGTTGTTTCTTCTGCAGCGCCGTTTCTACAGCAAATGCAATTACGGCTATTTTAGTCTTGAGAGAGCTCGAATTTTTCTCCTAGTTTGAAGACGAGCATCAGCTACAGTTTCGGCTGTGTGCGTTGAGAGTATCTAAGACGGCCATGTTAATCCACTTGTCGCAAAGATAATTATTTGTTTCTCACAAATCAGCCACATGACATATCTTTCTGCGGTGTAAAATGTCATATTGTGTCTCCAGTTGGTTTCATACCGGTCGAAAGAAGCAGCACAGTCTTCTGAAAATACGACAAAATGTCCTGTAGTTCTTTCGTGGCGTAAAACCTTTCTGTAGTTCTGTAGTACTTTTATATTTAAGTAGGCAAAATGTGATGCTAATACAAAAATTTCTGTTGTCAGAACAGGTAAGCCCTCAAAAACGGCACAGAAATTTAGTGGTGAAAGAAAACATTCTGCAATTTTCCTCCGGTGGCATCGTAAAAACAAACTTTACGCCCGTTATTATAATGCAAAAATGAATACTAGATGTAAAAGTAGTGGCATTGTATCACTGAAATGGACATTCTGCAAAATTGTAATCAAATCAAATGAAATCAAAACAGCTTTTCTTCAGGGAATCTAATGCGGCGACAGGGACAAATTGCCTGACGAGGCCCCTGTCCCCGATTAGTTCGTGCAGCGTTCCTCGTTTAACGCATAGGGTGCACTTCATACAGAAAGTGCGATTTTCGTTTGATATAAAACAGACATATGTTACAGCATTATAGGCAAAAACAACTAAAAGAAAATACATAGAACATAAATGCATAGTGTTTAAACCAAAATCATGTACCCAGATAAAGTTAGTCGACATTTTTGGATGCGTTGCAGTATTAGAGAACAGTAAATGAGCGCTGATCAGTGCTCGTAACTAAAGCAAAGGGTAGACAAACAAAAAAGGAACAATTTGAAGAAGACTGCATATATATGCTGTTGATACAAGAAATTTTTTATACATTCTTTTGAGTTTACGTGGTCTATCTTCCAGTTTATCACACCTTCATGTTTGTTCAAACACTGGATAACTTTGTACTATAATGACAGTTTCCCATAAATAGTTCCGGTTTTCGGAAGCCTAATAAGGGAGTACTTACTCACTGACATCCACCCAAGCGCCGCCATATTACTGCAGAGGAATGATATACAGCTTTCACAGAAACCTCGTAGTTAAAGAAAAATTCATCCTGATCCGGGAGTCGAGTCCGGCGCCACCGCCTTTCCGGGGCAGTCGCTCTACCGACTGAGCTACACCAGACGGTTAGCAGATCATATGGTAAGGCGAAAGGGAATTGATCTGTAACTCAAAGTGGGAATGATGTTGGACAAATAATTAGGAGAATCCCCCAAGGGGGAGTAAGTTTCTAAGTACCTCCTTGACTGACGCCGGAAACCGTGCTGGTGATCAACCGCCGCGCCTAAATCTGTGTACGTGTTTGTGGCACGTATAAGTTGGATCATTTTGTACAAGAAAATCTGACTGGCCATACGCATGCCATAGATAGATAGATGTATTTATTGAAAGGAAAAGGCAGAGAGGTTGGCTGGAATAATTCAAATCTGGCCTGCTACTCTGCACTGGGGAAGGGGAAGGAGAGAAGAAAGAAGGTCGTGATGGGTGACGATGTGGAACAAGGCATATGAAATACATATACACACAGTAGCTTGTTTTACAAGCGCGAATCTAGTCCGCTGGCGCACAAAAAACGGCAAAGAGCACGCGCTGCCTGGACACCCTTCCCCTTGTCCTGCCAAGCGCCCAGCAGCAGTTCCTCCGACAGAGGTCTCTTGTCTAAAAGCTTCAAGGAAGCCAGTAGCACACTTCTTTCTCGCGCATACGCTGGGCGCACCAATAATATATGCTCCACAGTCTCTGGGATGCCACAAGTTGAACATTCCGGCGAGTCCATCTGTCCAATTAAATGTAAGTACTTGTGCGTGAAAGACACGTTTAAACGAAGTCTATGTAGTAAGCATGCCTGATGACGCAGAATATCACGCGGAACATAAAATTTTAATGTTTGATCGAGCTGTCTTAGACGAATGTGTCGGGCGTCTGGCTGGGCTGCAAGACCAGAGGATAATGTTTCAATGGATCCCTGCCCACTGCGGGCTCCATGGGAATGAACATGCCGATGTTGAAGCGAAAAGCGCACTCATCAATGGCCTCCAAACAGCTGTGCCTTTTTCAAGAGGTGACACGACGTGCCTTCTTACGAGTTGTATGAATAATGCTACAGCAGCGCATGCCATGTTTCACATATGGCTCACTGGTACGTAAATCACGAACATCTCTTACATAACTTTCAAAAATACGTAACATTCGCTTTTTGTAGTTACTCTGATTAGTTGTGCTCCATAATAGCACGATACAAAGGCTTTCTGATGGCTTTCTTTTTTTGTGTGTGGTCATACAAAGGAAACGAATAATCATACCGCGCTTTTAATTTGCTGTAAAAACTTCCGTAAGCATCATTAGGATTACTGCTGTCGTATATACTGTCCCAGTTTACAGCCTCAACCACAGAATAAACTTTCTTCAGTGACTTGTCATCTATGTTTCAATACTTATTTGCTTCAGGAGGGCTTCTGTGTGCAAAGCAAAAGCAATTGGGAACACAAAACACAGGGAAATTGTCACTTATGTCGCAAGGTATCTGTCTGACCTTAATTCTAGGTTGTTAATATTTGTAAAACAAATATCTGTGCAATGCAGTTAGTAACACAAAACACAGGCAAATTGTCACTTATGTCGCAAGTTATAATTCTGAGTTGTTAATGTTTCTAAAACAAATATATACAGTTGGAGGGGTTTTAGGACCTATTCTTGTTGGTATGGCAATAAAATTCTCGCATCCATATGATACAATTAGGCTCTTTTATTCCAGTGCGTGCTGGTGACTACTACCTATATTTATCTTTATGTCACCTGTGGCAAAAAAAAAAGGTAATCGACTTGTTTGAAAACACTGCAGCATTTGCTCGAAAGAGCCTTAATGTCCCGTTTATATCCATATGGTTGTCTATTTCTAGCCTTTATATCTCCATGGTTTAACGTTGTTATACTTATGATAACCTGATGAAAGAGGCTGATGAATTACCCTCCCCAGGACACGTGAACTGTGGCGGCACGATATTGAGAAGACAGTCCAGATTCAGGCACTAGCGATATAGTTGTTCGGCTCCGAAGCTCGTTGAACTGTTATCGCACAAATCGATAAAAATAATATTGCCCAGCCCGGACCGCCGCCGAAGGAGTACAGGGGGCATTACGACGAGGTGAAATGAAAATAGGGGAAAGAAAGACAAAAACCTTCACTGAATTCATAAAACAAAACATCGCCTTCAACAAAGTGAAGGTTCACAATATCTTTCGAAAGAGTTGGCGCAGTATAAGTGTCTTGAGGCTGTCAAGGTACTTTTATATCTTCGCCTTTAGCTTATGCATTAAAAATTACGAAGGCGAAAGAAACGGGAGACAGCTGCAAAAGCATATCATAAGTGAAAAGAGAAAATAATATGTAAAAGGAGCTAAAACAAATGAACAGAATGCGAAATGTGTGTGGCCTGGGTGCCAAAGTTTGTAGTCCGCGGAGCGCTCGTACGATCTTTGTGCTCTAGCTGATCGAAGGAGGGCTATTGTTTTGCTAAAAAAGAACATGGATTTCGAATTGAATGCGCTCCGGTTAAAAAGACATTTCGAGTCCCTGTTTTTTGTGGGCGTCAGTCAGTTCAGTCGTTCAGTCGTGTCCGACTCTTCGTGACCCTATGAACCATGTCACGCCACGCTTTCCGGTCTCTCACTATCTTCCTAACATCACATAACTTCATCTGCAGTGTCTCGAGGATGCCATCTAACCATCGCGTTCGCTGCCTACCCCTTCTCCGGCGACCCTCAACCTTTCCCAACATCAAATCCTTCTCCAGCGACTCCTCTCTTCTCATCAGATGACCAAAGTACCTGAGCTTTAACTTTAGAATTTGACCCTCCAATGAGCAGTCAGGGTTTATGGTCGACAATATCGACTGATTTGACCTTATGGCAGTCCAAGGAACTCTCAAGAGTCTTCGCCAACACCACAATTCAAACGCGTCAATTCTTCGGCGGTCAGCCTTTTTCACAGTCCAACTCTCGCATCCATACACCACAACTGGAAAGACCATAGCACGAGTAATACGGATCTTGGTTGGCAGACTAATGTCTCTGCTCTTTACTAGGCGGTCAAGGCTAACCATTACTCTCGTTCCCAGAAGCAGGCGTCTCCTAATTTCATGGCTGCAGTCTCCTTCCGAGGTAATCTTGGAGCCCAAGAACAGAAAATCTGTCACAGCTTCCACTTCTTGTCCATTGATGCTCCAGGACTTAATAGGGCAAGACGCCATGATCTTAGTCTTTTTAATGTTCAGTTTAAGCCCAAACTTCTCACTTTCTTCTTGTATGCGCATCAGAAGTCTCTTGAGTTCCACTTCACTTTCTGCCATTAAAGTGGTATCATCCGCATATCTAAGGTTGTTGATACGTTTTCCAGCAATCTTCACTCCATCTGAACACTCGTCCAGACCGGCCTTCCTCATGATGCACTCTGCATATAGGTTAAATAGGCAGGGCGACAGTATGCAGCCTTGCCTCACTCCTTTCTCAATCGGAAACCAATCAGTAAGACCATGCCCAGTTCTGACTGTGGCCTCTTGTACTTCATACAGGTTCCTGAGGAGACAGATGAGGTGCATTGGAACTCCCATCTTGCCACAATCTGCTGTGATCTACGCAGTCAAACGCTTTCGCATAATCAATAAAGCAGAAGTAGATGGGTTTCTGGAACTCTCTTGCTTTTTCCATGATCCAGCGAAGGTTGGCAATTTGGTCTCTAGGTAGCGGCGATTTAATTGTTAATAGAAACTCTAGGATTATTCACGCTCTTTGGTTCTGTATTAGCTGAGATTTTCTTAGTTGCGTCTTTAAACAAGAGTCTCCCAGGCGTAGCGTGCATGCTGTGGGCGAACGTGGAAAATTTATCGGCTATAGTTGTCCTTTTTCCCTCTAACGGGCTTAGAAAATCGGACTGAAGAAGAGCAACACGATTGTTTTCGAAACTGCAGTGGCACACGAAGGTGTTCAAAAAAGGGCAAATGGGGGTGGATCACACATGGCCTTTGTGGCTGGTAAAGGGAAAGCGTAACGATGGCTTGAGCTTACCATATTACTCTTATCCTTCAGCTTCACAATGAAGTTTGTGCACACCACAGCTTGAGTCGATTCGAGTTGAGGACCTTATTTATCTGAAACAGAAAAATATCGGACTTAAGTTTCGCCACTTCGTTGTCTTATGTGCAAGGACAGACTGCAGCGATGCTGCCAGCATGAATGATTTCCACCTGGCTGCAATTTGTTCAGTTCATTCATAAAGAAGTAAATACCTGAAGGTCCTGTATCGGCGTCACAGAACTCGCGGCGGTTCCTTGAATATTACTGACAGCGGGGTACTCTTATCTTATGTAAAAATGGATTGCTTAGTACGTTGTTCCCTCCTTGAGCTGCTGAGGAATAGGTAAGGATTAGATTTGCCAATTATTTTAGCGTTTTTTTTTTATATTTAATTAAGATAAAGGCCTGGTCTAGCCTGGGGTCGCGCTCAAACGCTTCATCTATTATTTCTGCCTGGTGTTTCTGTAGTGACAGGACGGCCAATGAGTATGTATATGTTGACCAGACTGCTTTGCTTCGCAATATGTCCTTCGGTATCTGCGCGCCTGGGAGCACGGAGTACTTGTTTTGCATTGTCTCGGGGGGCTGCAGAGAAAACAAAAATACTGTTGTCTATCTTTTTTGTTGATGTTTGCTGTTGGGAAAGGTTGAGGGTCACCGGAGAAGGCGTAGGCAGCGAACGCGATGGTTAGATGGCATCCTCGAGGCGCTGCAGATGAAGTGATGTGATGTTAGGAAAATAGTGAGAGACCGGAAAGCGTGGCGTGATATGGTTCATAGGGTCACGAAAAGTCGGACATGACTGAACGACTGAACTGAACTGAACTGATCTTTTCTGTTGTATAAGGAACACTCGAGAGTGAGTTACCAGCTTAAGGCACCTCAAGGTCGAGAAATATTATCTTGGAGTTAGAAATAATGTTTATAAATTTGAATGACGGATAAAAGGATTTAGAGTTCCCTACGGCACCTAAACGACCAGCTTCCTTATGTTCCTACCCCCCTTTTTTTCTAGCACTCTCCACATCTGTTTTCTTCTCGCTCCGGTACTGTCCCCATCGCCATGTCCTTTTTTCTATTTACTTTTTAGCCAGATGCGGCTTCTCTTAGAATGTATCTTGTCAAATGTGTTTCCCTCACTCTCAAGCAAGCGAGCTACGGTCAAGGGTTAAACTTCCTGCCTTTTTCTTCAAGCTGAATCACGAAACTTCATTATTTTCAAGAATCCCTGGCGAAGGGAACACCATTTCCAAAACTGTTCACAAAATAAACTTTTAAAACGAACAATTGACGTTGCCGTAACGTCGCACTTTCTTTAGTAAACTGGTGTATTAAAACGTTTCTATAGACCAGTTTACTAAAGGAATA
>JAJIZL010022019.1:241830-276836 GCA_023969395.1 Amblyomma maculatum | reverse complement strand
AGATAGAGAGAGAGAGAGACAACTTTGTCAATGTAAACAACAAACGTATAAAATAATTATCCCTTACGATTACCTTGGACTCGTAGACTGTTCGCTGCTTTAAATTGTATCATAACAAGCCCCTCATTTCCACCAACAATTTAGTAGCTTGCGAGGGTCTCGCTTCTGACAGTCTTGACGTCGAAAAGGTAGCGTGAAAGGGTTCTCGCACAACAGCCACCCTCCCTAATGATCACGTGCTACGTGACGCTCGCGGTACAAAAGGATGTTCCACTTCTGCCGCCAAGGATGACGGTGGCACTGGTGAACGGTCACTGGCTTCGGCTACAGTCATCATAAATACCCAAGAAAGCGGAACGTTGGACAGCCATCGTTGTAGCCCGGTTGGAGGAGCACTGGACGCAATATTGGGAGGTCGTGGGTTCGACACCTACCAACGGCGCGTTGTTTTCCCTCCCGCTTGTTATTTAATATTCTTTATCCAAAAAATAATTATATAACTCATTCCTGTCAATGGCAACAACAAACCTATAAAAATAAGAAAGAAATATCCCCCAAGAATTAGCTTGGACTCGTAGACTGTTTGCTTGTTTAATACTCATATATATATATATATATATATATATATATATATATATATATATATATATTGGCTGTAGACTGACACAAGGTGAACACCGAACGAATTTATTTCGTTTTTAATGCTCTTTTTACTGCGTGTAATCTGTCTGCTTCTGTTTCGCCCAATCCATACTACCTTCCTCTTCCCGCACGGATACAGCATGCGCTCGTGTGTCTGAAAGCCGCGGTAAAAATGTACCTGCGTTTTAGTTATATAGAAGATAGGAAGACGAACTTTCACTAATGAATAGTGCTACCAACTGCCCTGCCGGGGAAAGAAATGTGATTGTTTTATATTTCTTAAACAGCACATACACAACCAGCAGCGTTCTGATTGGATGTATGTTGTTTGCCAAGGCCGCAACGTCGAGGGCTTTTAAAGAAAATAAACATTGTTGAAATTGAGGGGAAGTGAAGGCAACAACTAATGGTGTACTTCCAGAGGACCGCCAACATATCATCTTAGATAAAAGCAAGGAACGTACCCCTAAAACTGCGGAGCAGAGTTGCCGCGATGTTAAAAAATAATTTTGTGTCTACAGAATCGGAAGCTTCACCTGATTTCTTATTCTGTGTGTGATTCTTTCAGGGATGGAATAAAATGTGTACTGCAAAAACTTTATGGAGTACACCTATTCCATATTTTAATATTTCTTACATCTAGGCTTGCGCTTAAGCTATTGTCTGCCGATATTTCACTCATTTTTTTTATTCTCTTAACAGGATAGAATTCTGGACGCTAAAGCAGCGAGAATGATGTCTACCGCCCTACCAGAGGAACTTGGCACGGCTACAGAAAACGGCGCCGGTGCTCTTCACGCGATTGAAGCGGCTGGAGTCATTGGTACTTCCTTCGTGAACATGACAGCAGACATCTTTATCGAGTTCACTACTCCAGCATCTATACGGCGCGGGGTGTCTTCCAGACGCCGGAACCGTGTCTCTACCAATCCGTCTTCCCCGTCGGTGGCCATACTAGTACTGGACGCCCTTAACGCGGCGTACATGCCTTTCATCATCTATCTGGGGATCATCGGCAACATCCTGTCCCTGGTCACCTTTCTCTTCACCAAGCTGAGGACTCGCACTTCCAGCCTCTACATGGGAGCGTTGGCAGTGTCCGACTCGGGGTTCCTCATAGTTCTGTCTTTCGCTTGGCTCAATGAACGCGGAATCAACGTAAGTGGAGCCAGATCATTGCTGAATATTCTACTATTGTTTTATTCGTAGTAAAGTCCATAAACTTTTCTTTATGTAGTGTCTGAAAAATCTTTATTTGGACTACACATCTCTCTGAACTATCAGAAAAATCTGCACAATTTGATTAAACTTCGACATACAATGCTTTAGTTGCTTCAAAACTGTTTCTTTCGCTGCTTAATAAAGAACATCAATATTTCTATATATCGTTTTGCCATGATCGCCACATATACGGACACAAAGTAACCCTAAATATGCTATCTTTGAAAATTTTCTACCTTTCCAATGCAAATTCTGAACGCTGTCTTTCTTCTCTGTAGTGGTATATCTCGCAGATACATTGAGATGCCCAAGATAACAAGAGGTTAAATTTGGCCATCTACACACTTATTTATTCAACTAAAAACACTTTCTGTTCGAACATGCGATCCAAATTATATTTATTGACGCATTTTAACATGAGAAATATATACAAAAGATAGAGTGAAAGTGCCCCTCGTCTATTCATTGGTATAAAAATGGAAAAAAAAATGTTTTTTAGAAGTTCAAGAGTTCACAATAAAGAAGACGTCTTTGAAGAAGAGGTTTCGATTCATGGAGTGGGTGGGGCAGTCATCGCTGTTCTTTTGGGTCATCGCCGCACAGAACGGCCTCTAATTCCTCTTTAGAGTTTTTTGGAAGATTTGGTGTATCTGCTGCATGCCCCAGCATTCTCATACCATGTCGTACAGCTGCGAACGGGTCACAGTGCCTATACTGAGGGCTGTTTAGAGTGGGGTACCAAAGGTGTGATTTTTTCAGTGCGAGAAGTGTGTTTGTTGCCTCAGGTTTCCAGTTCTCCAGAGACAGCCCTGTAGAAATTGTCGGACAGCTTATCAATATCAAAGTTGATGGAGGTGTTCTGTAATTTTATTTGGTGAACGGAAAAGTGTAGGTCGAACGCTGCCGGTTGTTTCGGTTACTGTGCTCTGCTGGCGTAATAAAAGAAATATATATAGCACAGTTGTCCGTACGCTGCTTTTTTGCTAGGGCTTGAATGGCTGCATTTGCCGAGGAGTGAATACTTGACTACTTAATGATTTTAACTTTCTGCTCCCTTGTGGGATACTTTGTAATGCAGCAAAAGCTTCTCAATGTTTTACTCTGCTCATCCTTAGTTTCTAATGTAGAATCTACAGCGTAAGCAAAAGACCATAATTATGTGCTCAATAAAATTATACACATGCTACAATCAGTTACGCTAATATCACTTTAATTAAAATATCAATTGAATAATTATACACAATCATTTAGGGTTAGCAGATATTAAAGCGTAGAGAGCGGTACCCTACACTTGTAGCGTAGATGAGAGACAGTCCGGAAAATGGCTGCCGCAGGGAGAATACTGAGGTTGGATACAAGCTGACCTGTGATTGCTGGTGAGGACGGAGGAATGCGTCCCCTGAGAATGATGACCACGGTCACAGCCTGGTGGATGGATACTGTGGAACGTAGAGCACCTGTCAGCCAAAGCCTATGAGGTTTCGCTGGTTAGTGCTCTAAGCCGGTATCCTTAGCGCGACTATTTTCTTCGCTGAGGATTGTGCGAGCAGTTTAGTTATTGAATAGTTGGAACGGCCGTTACGTTTAATTGGTTATTAGAAAAAAAATGAACCCGTACGAAAGAGTTCGAATTATTTCTTTCATTAAATGAAAGCCAAGCAGGGCACCTTACACGCTGAAGAGACGTTCTGGCGTGCCGTTGTTTCGTTGAAGTCATGCTCTAATGAATATCCCATAACAGCGATAACATTTAAAATATGGACTGTCAACTTTATTTTTAGCACACTGCCGAAAGATACGCAAATCCGCAATAGGAATATATTTAACAAGTAAATCGTAATATTGCCACCTGGTGTTCCTGGTGTTCTCACGTGGCGCCTGAAAGAAAAGGATGCTGAAGTTGGCTCGCGTGCTATAGCGGAACGCTGTTTGCTCGAAGACCTACGCTCAGTCTTTTAGTTAAGTCTACCCGTTTTCCACGACAGCATGAAGCGACATGGTACCTACATTTATTCGGGAACCGAAAATAAATCAATATATTTAATGAGGCAGCGGCTATAGGCAAGAAGGGCAAATGTCAGTCAGCGTTGTAAACGGATACAAGTCTATATAGATTGTAGGCAACCACGCCAAGTTCTTTTCTATTTCTGCGCTAATTTCCAGATATCCATATAATCGATAACTGAAATTTAGGCTTGTCCTCAAACATCAATGAAGTGTGGAGAAGTTAGGTGGTGATATCGCGGACGTTATCACTACTAATTCCCACTGCGTTCATCCAAAACCTGCGACGCGTCATTCGATGTCGTCAAATGCTTCGAAGGCTATGCTTTCCCTAGCGCTATTTTTGTTCCTGCAATTTAGGTCTTTTTGTGCCCGAAATGTAGCCGCGCCGTACATGGCTCACATGCACTACCCGCTCCCCCCCATGCTATACCGGTTCTCTGCATTGCTTAGAAACCTAAACGCCATCGCGCTCTTATTCACGAATTACGCCATTACTTCAAGTGGTAACGCCCAAATCGTTCGCATGCCTAAAATAAAGGCTCTCAGCAATCGACCCATTAAAAGAAACTGGTAGAAACATAAACTCTGTGCAGTTTTCTTTTTGAACGTAAGCGCGGAAAGCATACGTTAATATGCTTCCTGTTCCAGATTTTGATTGCTGAAAGCGGATATCAACGTCGCAGCGCGCAATTTTTGTTTCTTCTTTCGGCCCCGGCTCGTCATCGACCCGACCGCCTTCCTAAGCGTATTGCTCAACGCGCCGCTCCTAGTCCTCGCGCATTTCGACACCGAGTTATCCGAGTGCGGTCTTACTTCCCTTTTTCTTTGCTTGGTCATGTTTAATCACTGCACCGGTTTCTTTGAAAAGATCGCGTTAAGAATCGCTTCAAACAAACTTGGCATCCGCCGCTGTGGGGTGTTTGCGAAAAATACGCACTGTCGGAGGTCGCCATGATATCATAGCTGCGTGATGTCGCGCAGAAAATTAAAAAAATTATCTCTCCACGCTGATTGCACACGCCACGTGTTGTATAAGGGTAAATAGAACGTGGCAAATCACGCGAAATAAAAATCGCTGCAGGTCTCAAGTGAGTTATCTTCATAGGGTAATTTATTTCTATATTGACAATAATGAAGATTGTTACACAGAATTTTAACGCACGGCTCTCCGATTGTGTTGCGGAACTGCTACTGACTTTACCACGCAAGGCAGGCTTTTACGGCTCGGGAACAAGGAGGGTTTACATATATGATGTGCAATCTTTAACCTAAAGTGCAAGCTACAACTCTATGTCGATGAGTAGGCCTGTAATGTGAAAAGGCCGCACGCCGCTAGCGCGTCATATCTTAAAGTGGAGCATACCTGCTAAATTTTGTTTATTTAGAAAAATAGAGAAGGATTATCCAAGCTTCTGTTCTCATTTCTTTCCATTTCGCATCTGCGCTATGGTAGCCCTTTTGTGTTACATAACTTGATCGTTTGACCCTCTTGGACACGAATATGCATATAGGGGGTGTTCATCATATCATTATGGTTATGACAGAACTCCGCGTACAAAGGAGATCTCTGCTTGACTTCCGCAATATACGCTTCAAACTTCAGTAGTTCCACAGTAACTTCATCATTCTATGGATTTCACGGTTAAAAAACAACCGAGTACATATTTACCGAATTTGTTGGTAGTTTAAAAGAGTGAACTGCTAAGCTATAGTCGATTTTAAGTCATAATAACAATGCATTTTGCCTAGCCCGGACCCACGCATGAAAGAGGTCAGCAGAGGCACATTCTGGCGTCCTCTTTCATGTCTGTGAATGTATTGGGCAAAAGTAATAACCTTTTAATACGGCTAATAATTTGGTATTAGTTTATTCTGCGTTTTAAAAATTCCGCGTCATATGACGTTTTAGTTGCAAAAAGAATGAATTGTTAAGCAGTAGCCGATTGTTGATTGGATTACACTACGAACACAACCCGGTAAACAAGACTTCAAGAAAGAAATAGGCAGTTTGTCCTTTGCGAGTAACAACAATCAGCACAATCAGTTCAGTGACGCTGAAGCCAAATCACATTCTGAAAGTTTGCTTAGAAAACTGCCAATGCCACAGTTTCTCTCCGCACGGCTTGACCGTTAATTATAATGCGCACACTGGTCTGATAGCCTCAACTTAGCAAGTTCTGCAGCCTGACTTTGATGGTCTGTACGGATCCTTATCTTTCGTCTCATACGTCCCCGCAGGTTTACAAGCATGGTCTCTGCCTACTCACAGTGTTCCTGTCTTCGGCGTTCGCATGCTGGTCTGTGTGGCTGACGGTTAGCTTCACAGTCGAACGCTTCGTAGCCGTCCGCTACCCGCTGTGGAAGCTGCGGACTATCTCCCCGAGCCGCAGGCCCCGCCTTGTCATCGGTGCAACGGCCTTCCTAAGCCTACTGCTCAACGCGCCGCTGCTGGTCTTCGTGCATGTCGACACCGAGTTAGCCGAGTGCAGTCTCCATCCGGACTATGAGAGGTGCGTCTATTGTTCGTCTTCACTTTATTACTCCCCCTCATCACGCGAAAAATTCAGGGGCACTTTGGATCACTAAAGCGCTTCAAGGTGGAAGCCTTCCCCGCCGTGCTGCTTAGACATTGACTGCGAGACAGTTTGTGATTGACTAAAATTGTAACAGATACTGCGCCTTTTCTGTGCTAACTAATTTTAAACGCCGCTGATGCCTGCTGTACTGCGTCTATTTCTACATGTGCTCTGTGGTGCGGCCTTCTAGGAAGCGCGAAATGAAGCGTCGCACGGACGCGTGGATCGTACGCCCGGCGGGGCCAGCTTCGTGTATGTGTGAATCTCCTGGTGATGTCATCATCAATAATGACGTCATGGTCGTATGTGACATCATTATCACTTCCAGTTATTATACATGTCTGGATATGACGTCATGAGGACGTCGCATCCGGTCATGACGTCACGGCCGAGGACGTCACCATGTGACTGCTATGGACGTCTCGAGCCGTACAACCATTACTATTGGTTAGTGATAGTTAACCATGACTTGACCTTTCTGAGTGCTAGTAAATATCTGGTTTGTGTTAGTTAAACACCCCTTATCTAGTAAGTGATGGTTAGTGGTAGTTCAGATGTCCTCCAAATGCATGGGTTCCTACGGGCATGTGCTTAACTATTTTATTATTAGTCGTAAATTAAAATGAAATAATCTTTAAGTTGCCTTAAAATATGTTGCGATATTATCCGATTGCTATTGATTAAGTATCGATTCAATGGTGATTGGAATATGCCTATATAAGGCATGCATCCGAAACGCGGACACATTTACGGACGACGGTATGAGAGACGGTGAAGTACATGTTGTATGCTGGTTGTTTTTATTATTCTCTAGTTCGGACTTATTTCATTATTACACAGAGGCCTCCAGCGTTTCGCGACGATTTGAGAATGCAGATTTTTATAAATGTATTTGATTCGTGCAGTATACAGGAATATAATGAACGCAGAGATCGCGCCATGACGAAATAGCGTCGCAGTGTAGAGTATTCTTATAAAATGTATTAGAGAATATTATGTCTGAGATGCATGTAGATTTATATATAGAAATATTAGGTTTTATTATTTTTAAATTCAGCATGCAGATAAAAAAGTAGGATAATTTTTAAGCAAAAAATAAGTAATACTGGAAATTTGATTTACATTTGCTCATTATTACTCTAAAAGTGTATGTAGAAGGTAACGTGCATACGTATGTCGCTAACTGATAGAGCAAATAGAATAGAGAAATACTGTTTCCAGAGGCAGGCCAGATTGATGGGACTGAGAGGGAAAGAGGCTTTGTTATTGGCCACAAGATGAGAATGGTCACGAGGAAAACATTCGACATTGAAATAAAAACTGCATTTGAGGTTTTCTTTCTTAGGTTAGAAATCTATGACCCACTGCTTTAGTGGCCTTAACAAGACTGAATACTGTCCGCTGCAGAACGGCTATCAAGGATTGAAAAATATTGTCACGCGCCTTCGTAGAACGTCGACGGAAGATGAAGAAGAGTGGTCGGGTAGATCGGTGAAGAAGAAGAAAGACCAAGGGCAGAGGAACGTTTGTACGCTTCGCCGCAGTCCTCTTTGTACCGATCACTGTAAATAAACTCCCCGTGCGTACAAAGCACGTAACATCTTGGTGAGAGGTGCGGGGTAGCGACCACGGAGCGTTTCATCTACCGAAGAAGCCGTAGACTTGCTGGCCTACCACCAATGCCATCAGACATGGCTGAAGACGGCAGTACCGAGCAGCCAGGACCATCCACGGCGAACAACTGGCCCCATTATTGAGAGCCTCGCTACAACCAACGTCGCGACTTTGTTAGTGAGGACTCTTATGCTGATCGCTGGCGCCCTCAACCTGTGTGCTACAGGTGTGGCAATGCGGGGCATATCGCTAGATACTGCCGCCGTCGTTTTCCAACTGTCCAAGATTACCGACCCCACGCGAACATTCACGGACGGCTGCTCACCGAACAACACCGATCCCCGACTATGCCTACTGGGGACTCACACCATTCGACATATTTGCGGAATTCATCTCCTGCATCTGATCGTAGTGTGACGCCGCCACCCCAGCGCCCGCGCAGGTCACCTTCCCCTCGACGTCGTTCTACCCCTCCGCCTCCGGGAAACTAGGGGGCGCGGCCGATGGAGGTGAGGTCGCCGGCGAATCGATGACGTCCGTACCTCTGCCCGTGTTTATGTTAAAGAACAAATTGGAAATGTTTGTTGATGGTGTGAAAACAATGGCTCTTGTGGACACTGGTGCTACAGTATCTGTTATGAGTTTGAGTTTTAAGAACCGTTTAGGTAGAAAAGTAATGTTCAGTGGTGATCGTGCAGTGTTACTCCGTGGTGTCGATGGTGAACCTTTAGTTCCTCTTGGTGTGTGTGCTTCGGATGTGGTTATTGGCGGCCTCAAGTTTAGAGTAGAATTTGCAGTACTGCCTCGGTCTACGCATGATGTGATTCTTGGGATTGATTTTCTGCAAGAGTGTGGACTGCGGTACGGGAGAGATTGCTTTGAATCCTTCACTACTTTCGGTTCTTGTGGATGGCTCCACACCTGAATTTGGAGCATTTGCTGTGGAAGAAGACACAATTGTGCCAGCGTTATCTGCAGCATTCGTGCGGTTTTTCTCTATTCGGAGCCAGTGCGAATCTTTTGAGGCTATAGTAGAACCTACGAGATTCACCTGCTCTAAGAAGAGCATCCTTGTGCCTCGTTGCGTCATTCCCGTGACTAAAGGCCGCACTGAGCTATGGACAGTGAACCACTCCGAAGAGCCAACTGTGTTGCCTCGGGGCCTAAAACTCGCCCGTTTCGAGGAAGGCATATCCGGTTCCGTCGCGGCGTTAAACAGCTCTGTCACTGAGCAGCAGGTGCGACCAGGCATGGAGACCCAAGTTACGGCTATGATTAGTAAGTCTCTTTCTACAACTGAGCGTCGTATTCTAGTGGAACTACTACTGAAACACGTGACAGTGTTCGACTTTGCCAAGGATGACTCAATGACACTGCTAATCAGTCGTATTCATCACACGATCAACACTGGGTCCGCCCCTCCAATACGTCAGAAGCCCTATCGAGTCTCAGCAACTGAACGTAAGGTAATAGATGAGCAAGTTCAAGACATGCTAAAGCGCGGCATTATTCGAGAGTCCTGTAGTCCTTGGGCAGCTCCAGTTATCCTTGTTAAAAAAAAAGATGGCACATGGAGGTTTTGTGTTGACTGCCGCCGTTTAAGTTCAGTCACGAAGAAAGATGTCTACCCGCTTCCACGTATAGATGATGCAATTGACTGTCTGCATTCAGCTTCATACTTCTCTTCTATTGACTTGAGATCCGGTTACTGGCAAATCCCCATGCACATTGCAGAGAAAGAAAAAACGGCATTCGTAACACCAGACGGACTTTACGAATTTAACGTTATGCCTTTTTGGATTATGTAATGCACCTGCCACATTCGAGCGGTTCATGGATACAATTCTACGTGGACTAAAGTGGCAAATTTGTTTATGTTATTTGGACGACGTAGTAATTTGTGGCAAAACATTTAGTGAGCACAACAGCCGTCTGGATATCGTACTTAATTGCATGGAACGAGCTAGTCTTGTACTGAATGCAAAGAAATGTCATTTTGGCGATCGTGAAACAATTGTCCTCGGTCACTTAGTTGACAAAGAGGGTGTTCGACCAGATCCCAAGAAAATTGAAGCCGTCAAAAGTTTTACCGTGCCCAAATCAGCAAAAGAGCTGCAGAGCTTTCTGGGGCTATGCTCGTACTTTCGACGCTTTATACCAAGGTTTGCAGACATCGCTTACCCACTTACGAGTCTACTGCATAAAGATACACCATTCAATTGGACCAGCGAATGTGACTGAGCTTTCCGTCATCTGAAGTTTCTTTTGACCTCGGGCTCAATACTCCGCCACTTATGCCCATCAGCTCCAATTGAAGTACACACTGACGCAAGTGGTATCGGTATCGGCGCTGTACTTATACAACGCCATGGACGCGATTAGCACGTGATAGCGTATGCCAGCCGCTCGTTGAGTAAATGTGAAAGAAATTACACGGTTACGGAGAAAGAATGTCTAGCCGTTGTTTTCGCTGTACAGCGCTTTCGTTCCAATCTGTACGGGAATGCTTTCACGATTGTGACCGACCACCATTCCCTTTGCTTGCTTGTGAGTCTTCGTGACCCCTGTGGGCGGCTCGCTCGATGGGCTTTACGCCTACAAGAGTTTAATTTCACTGTGGTGCATAAAAGCGGCCATAAACACTCAGATGCTGACTGTCTTTCGCGTTTGCCGCTTCAAACGACTGATAATGACTCAGACAATTTCGATGAATATTTGGCTCCAATTTCACAAACCTTCCCCGATCTCCGAGTTTTCCGAACCGAGAAACGCAAAGACAAAACATTAACATCACTGTTTGATTCCGCTAACGATCCTATGAAGAGCACATTTAGCATTCGCGAAGGAGTGCTTTACAAGAAAAATTTCGCCTCTGGGGGAGCACGTATGCTTCTTGTCGTTCCGGAAAGCCTACGTATCACAGTTCTAGAAATGACGCATGATGACGCCACGTCTGGTCACCTGGGAGTGGCCCGAACACTCCACCGCACACAGCAGCGATTTTACTGGCCGAAGATGCGTTCAACGATCAAGCGATATGTAGCCAGCTGTGTACAATGTCAGCGCTTTAAGCTGTCGACTTCAAGCCCACATGGAAAACTGCAGCCAGTCACACCTCGAACAGCCCCGTTTGAGCAAGTTGGCATTGACCTTCTTGGACCTTTTCCACGGTCCTCTAAAGGAAACCGATGGATTCTTGTGTGCGTTGATTATTTAACCCGCTACTGTGAGACAGCAGCGATACCATCCGCGACTGCGTCTGAAGTATCAAATTTCTTACTTCGACTCGTCATCCTTCGGCACGGCCCTCCTGCAGTCACTATTAGTGACCGTGGACGCCAATTCACAGCGGACATTGTCGAAGAACTTCTTCTTCGCCTCAGCGCCTGCAGTTTTCGCCGCTCCACTCCATATCATCCCCAAACGAACGGTGTGGTAGAACGAACTAATAGGACGCTTACCACCATGTCGGCTATGTACGTCGCTGCAGACCATAAAGACTAGGATGGCGTTCTACCGTTCATTACGCATGCATATAACACAGTGCAACATGAGACAAGAGGCTACAGTCCCTTCTACCTTCTCTATGCTCGCACGCCTCGCTGTGCCCTCGACACCATACTGCCATTTTTCATTCAGGACGAACCTTCTCTTGCTACCACACTCTGCAGAGCTGAAGAAGCCCGCCAGCTGGCCAGAGTTCGAATTTTATCTTCACGAACCGCTACGACGCCCGACACCAACAAGTTTCCTATGCTCCTGGTGACTATGTGTGGTTGTGGACACCTCTCCGTAAGCGTGGTCTTTGTCAAAAACTGCTGTCACACTACACCGGACCGTTTGTTGTGTTAGAACGCATCAATGACCTGAATTACGTCATAGCACACATAACGGCGAATGGTCGACGGTCACGGCAGTCGCAGGTGGTTCATGTAGCCCGCCTCAAGCGATTTCATTCCAGAGGATCTCTGTAACTCGCCCGACGGACTTCGTCTGCGAGGAGGGAAATGTCACGCGCCTTCGTAGAACGTCGACGGAAGATGAAGAAGAGCGGTCGGGTAGATCGGTGAAGAAGAAGAAAGAGCAAGGGCAGAAGAACGTTTGTACGCTTCGCCGCAGTCCTCTTTGTAACGATCCCTGTAAATAAACTCCCGTGCGTACAAAGCACGTAACGATATCTATGAGCGACTGACGCCAACTAAGGTTATCAAGCTGTTCTGCTTGTTAATAAAAGTGTGTTCAGTTCAGTGATATCAATAATGCCATAGCAAAATTTGGCCGCAAGACAGAGAATGCTTTCGAAATGTTTAGCTTTCAATCAATAACGCCTTAGACATTATATGTCTGTACACTTTGTGATGAGTTATTTTAAATAATATGTTTGTGAAAAATGCAGGCCGAAGCTTTGGTATGAATCCCATTGTCTGCATACCAAAGCATACCACCTTCTAGACTGCCGAGTCTGCAGGCGGCGCTCCAGTTTGAAGCTTTAGTACCCAATACTGTACTTTTCGGTACTTACGGGCAATTTAGTTAATAAAATCTAAATTTGTACTGTTAAATGTGTTCCCAGTGTCACAAGGTTCAATACAGAGCAATTTTAAAATTAGGTATATATGAGGGCCATCTTTTAGACAAATGCCACTTCCATATCCGAAGGCAAACAAAAAGCTGCAGAGTATAAAACACTATATTTTATTTCTAGAGTAGGAACCACGAAGAAGCTTTAAAATAATTAGCTTGTTTTGCTAATATGGCTAGTAACAACATCAATCCGCGTTTTCCTTAGCTTAGTAGAAATTTTTGTCAGAAGATTCTTTTGAAAAAAATATTTTTGGTGATTATAAGAACATGTTCAGGTTTAGTCCTTAGTCCTACAAAAAGAAAATTAAACGTTCCATTGTGGGATATGTATTGTATTATTTTGGAGCCGGTTTGGTAATAAGTGCAGAAATGGTAAGTTTATTAAATTAAGAATGAACCAATTGGCGATTAAACGGGTTTTTTTTTATAAGAAAATAATGAACTATCTACAAAGGTTTCTATATTACTCTGAATTATTTTGTTGCAGCAATACAAGAGGTCCCTTTTTGAAAACCGCCGCTTCGTAAGGCTACGTCAAATGGTCTTTACGATAGGCTACGTGATAATGTTTTGGCAATTTTGTCTCTACTCTGGATTTTCCAGTAGCGTAACTGATGTACTTTATATTTAATTTCCAGCGCCCTGTACTACTTGAACATTCTGGACACGGTGCTGACCTTCGTCCTGCCGTTTCTACTCATCACTGTCATGAATTCAATGATTTCCCGGGCCATATACCTCTTCTACTCTCGCTACAAGATGCAACGCAGCATAAGCGGCTGTCGTGAGCACTGCAGGGAATTGAATGGTAAGAGGTGGTATAAACCTATACCTGAATTGCGGCTGGTTTTCTACATTTTATTTTCTCTAATAACCAGAGGCGAAGGTATTCACTATATCCACTCTGCAACATCATAAACCAGTCACCTTGTGCTCAATGATTGCTCAATATACTGGAAGTATATACACAACATTCGTGTCCTGATCCTGGTTTCTGAAAACTATCACTCTGCGCTCTATTTTACGAAGATATAAGTAAACCGCTAAAGTGAAGAGCTTTTTTCGGAATACAAACTTTTATTACAAAGTTCAGGATGTGCCCGTACTTATCACAGGTATGTGTTAAGAACACACTAATAAACCTGTGTTAAAAGAAATTAATGTTTCGTTCATCGCACATTTTGCAAAACTTGGTCCCACTGGTCAGGTACAAGATCGGTTTGGTTTATGACGTTTAAGATCCCACAGCGACTCAGGCTATGAGAGACGCCGTAGTGGAGGTCTGTGAAACTTTCGACAAACAGTGGCTTTTTAACGTGCCCAGACATCGCACAACACGCGGGTGCCTTGCTTTTCGCCCTCATTGAAAAACGGTTGCCGCGGCCGGCGTTCGATCCGGGATCTTTGAATTTCATTATATAGAAAGAGTAGGAAAAGAAAAACATGTTTTGAAATGTGCCTCAGAGCTGCACACGCTGTTGTTGCTTTAAGAATTCCGGCGTATTTTTCATCGCAGGGAGCATAGAGCCGCTAAGTGCAAATCCAAAATTGACAGCCCCGCCTTTAGAACCGTCGAGGTGAAGCTTCACTAAGATTTACGAAAGTAGGACACCATTATGCGTGAGAAAATGTCGAATAGCTGTCGTCTACGCGGTTCCTATGCATCAGTCATGAAGCAGACTTCCTCTGTGACAACTAACGCTAGAACAGCTCCTGCTGAACACATTCACCTTCATATCTTTGGGAGACGTGGCGGCATGCGTTGCGAAAAGTACCTCCTAACGATGCTTAGAACTTACGACGCGTAGTCGTCTAGCTTTATTATAACGCCGTTATTGTATCGGTTTTCCTGGATAAAGAATCCCAGGATTCTTATTTGCTTTACTTTAAGAACGGTTTTACCTCCCGCTTATTTTGAATCTTGAGTCTAAGTGTCTCCTAAGAGATTTATTTTTGTAGACGATTAATTCTGATTTTTACTGCGAGTACGAGAGGCCCCTATTGCCGGAGTAGGCAACTACCGTGTTCGCTGCTTCCTGCAAGCGCTCTTCTATGGTGGCTTCGTTCCCTGGTTAATCCAGATGTTGACTTGATCCGTGTATGTGCTGACATTTAGAGTTTTAATTTTTTTTGAGGGCCGTGGGAGCCCTTTCATGGTCCCTTTGAAGAAGAAAGGCGATAGGACAGAGCCTTACGGCGTACCCTTGCTTCTAGCTCGACTGCGGGGGACTCGATGTCTTCAAACTTTATGCAGACACTTCTATCTGACAAAGCATTTATGTAACTGTAGGTTTTCTTGCCTACACCTATGTGGATTAAGCCCTGGAGTATAGCCTCGTGCTTGACGTTGTCGAACGCCTCTGTCAAGTCTAGCCCCAAGAAAACTTTAGAATTTTTTGACTTTGTCTGCAATATATCGTGCTTTAATCTGTGCATCAAGTGATGTGTGCTCGCTCCAGGTCGGAAGCCGACCATTTCATGAGGCCATAAGTAATTTTATTCTATGTACTTTGTGAGCCTAGCCTGCACAACTCGCTCCATCAGTTGTCTTACACATGACATCAGGGAGATTGTCCAGAGATTTTCAAGTTAGGGGGGCTTGCCCGGCTTTGGAATTAGGACAATGTTTGCCTGCTTCCATTGCTGGGGTAGTTTCCTGTTGGTACAAACTTCCTTGATGTACTCTATAAGAGTGATGATAGAGCCGTCATTTAGGTTCCTGAGGCTCTTGTTTGTGATCCAACCGAGGCCCGGAGCGGATTTAGTTTTTAGGCTGAAAAGTTCTGTCCCCCACCTCTGCCTCTCTAATGGGAGCATCGAGTATCTCATTCGCCGCTCCTGCGTATACCGGAAGGGGGCAGGAGGTGGTGTCTCCAATGTACAATTGCTTTAATTTTTGTCATGATTTCGGCGTCTGTACCTTCGTGCGCATGTCTATAGCTTTAGCCAACCTGATGCCCGATTGGGTTTTGGATTTTGTTGTATCTAGTAGGGGGCGTAACAGGCCCCATGAATCGCCTGATGACGTCATCACCAGTCGTGATGTCATCACAAGATATGTCGCCAATTATGACATTACTTCTGGTTATTAAACATGAACGCATGTGACGTCATGATGACTTCACAGCCGATGACGTCACCAGGTGATACACCATAACCAGTCATTGTCATTACTGATGACAATGAATTTAGTGACTCGTTTTTATTAGTAATACTGGTTAGCGACTTGGTAGCCATTATTAGCACTGTTTAGTGACTAGGTAGCCATTAGTAATTAGTGCTAAACCACTGATGTGGCTCGCCATGTGTGATGTAGGAGCAGTGCGACCACGGTTCGGCAACCGCCGCAGCGAAAACGCGACTTTGCGGTCAATGTAGCTCTCGCTGCAAAAGGATCAATACAAACATTGATCTCGAAAAACGTCTAGTTACGTTGTTTCTAGCACGCAACTGCTTACGCCGCCCTATTTACATATAGGTCTTCTGAAGAAGCTGGCACGCAACCAGCTATGATATTAAACCATTCTTCAAGCGCGAACAACCAGCTTCATCTTAGAGAGCACGGCCCAGAAAAGCTGATCATGTCATCTTAGATTCGTCTCGAGGCTTTAAAGGGACGCCGTAGTCACGAGGAAGTTTTCTTTTTTATGGCAGTATGCGTTATTTACGGCTGGTAAAAAAATGACTATGTGAACGCTAGTGTGATAGAAACAACGTAGCTAGCAGTTTTTCGAGAAAATCGGCTACTTTTCCTTTGACACTTTTGCTTTGACACTTCTGTTCTGAAGCCTATAATTAAAAGCTAGCTAATTAGTCTTTACTAATTAATTACCTTTAGTTGATGAGCTAAATACTGCAGATTAGCATAGCTGACTGTAAAAAAAAATTTAAATGCTGCGACAGCGCTATGGCTCGCCTTATTTTTAAAGCCTTGGTTACATTTAGCTGGGACACCCGGTATTTATGATCCTCAAGCGAGTTAGTGAGCCCTAGGCAGAAGTGTAATAGATTCGAAAACAAACTGCTAAATATTACTGATTCTCTACAAAAAACATCTATAAACGTCTTCTATAATCACCTTGAGCTAAATTTCTTCATCAGTTACCGCAGATAAACATCACCTTTCTCGTTTAGATTCACAATGTTACCAATATTCTCTGTCATCCCTTAGTGCGGTTGAATATATTAGCTACATTTGTATGCATATCTATCGGGGATGACGGAGAGAAATGATTACCACTGTGTGTCCCTACCAGCATTGCAGATTTGGAACATATGATAAACCTCATATATACTAAGCCACCTATTTTTGTTGTCTTAACAAGTTAACCACCTTCAGCCATTCGGGAATCAGTACTCATGTTCGAATGTGAAATTACAGGTACTTATAACCCAGTAACAATGGAAACGCTTCTTCCAGTCAATGTATTTCTGCACTAAAGAAACTTGTTCATACGTCTTAAGACGAGCGCTCACTATTCTCGGCTATAACGTGAGATACAGCTTTTTGGCTTTTCCAGTGCCGCGCACAAAGCTGCTTTGGCCCTTGGCCCGTGGTTTGTTTCGTTAGTTGGGCGTCCGTACTTTCAAACAATATTTTACAGGCAATGCTTACTTGACAGAATAGAGCAAATGCGTTATTTCAGTACACTTATCATTGATAAAGCTGACACAATGGGATGCGAAGGTATACATACTTCTTAATGATGTTTTTCTATTCTCAGTTTCATCGCCATCAAGACTGAACGGTGACATGGTGGTGTCCAGGGACGGTACTACGACAGCCACCAGTGGTGGAGGAATTGCCCACGCCACACAAATAAGCGTCACGCGGATGCTTCTTTTGGTGTCCACTGTCTTCATCTTGCTCAACCTTCCCAGTTACGTAATGCGGATCTACGTCTTCCTGTTGTCCTTGGGACACTCACACTCCACGAACCCGGAAGTGAACTCGACGCCATACGTGTTACAGCGGTACTTCATGCTCCTGTACTACACCAACTTCGCAATCAACTTCGTGCTCTACAATGCCAGCTCACGAATGTTCCGTGTCACGCTCTGCGACTACGTGCAAGAACGCTGGCTGGCTCTGCGGGAGTCAATGGCAGGGCTTCGTTCTAGCCTTGGTCGTTCATTCTCGAGTCAAAACGAAGATATTGTCATTTAAATTTTGTGTGCCTCTCGGCAAAGCTTTAGACATATGTGAGAATAGCGAAACATTTAAATGAAGACAAATACGAAGGGTTATGAGTTTATTTTGTTAATACTTTATTTCTTCAGTGCCTTGAGTCTCAACCATTGCTCAGGAAAGAGATGTGCTTGAAGTGATAACGGTGTGTGGTTGATAGCGTGTTTGCGGTGGTCACCAGGTGCTGTTTAGTATTTATAACAGCTCTTGATTCGGTATAAGGTTTTTGGTACCCTCCGGAAGCAGCCAGCTGCTGCAAATTGTTGTGTAAAATATCTGCTTTGACAAAGTGTTCGTAGTGAAAAACTTTCATCTGAGATCTGTACCTGAAAATGTTTACTTGTCACGCGAAGAGGTTGGAACCTTGCTCAAACTGTGGCGACCAGAGGAAAGCGAGTTGTTGACATGCGTCTAAAAGAACGCGCTCTCTATTCACACAATCTGACAACGTAATCTCAGTAGAGGGTAGAGGCCCGTGAATGAGCGTTTTTTTGTTTTCAAGGTGTTTATATACAGGAGCTCCGAGACAATTCATAACGCAGCATTGAGATAGTTGGCATACCGGGTGCGTCCGCAGTATATTCATGGGAGCATGCAATGCGATGTTTCATGCGAGTATATTCATGGGAGCATGCAATGCGCCGAAATTGTCCACATGAAAATATATATATTAGTCCCTTTCATCACAGGCCCAATTTCACTGAGATCAGAGAAAAGAAGTTTTCCCTTGCTCAGCTTTCCTTAATTCTCTTTTGTGCCAGTTGTAGCAGGCTGATTACTCCAATATAAATAGTTTTAGTTTCCCATCTACTTTCTTTGAGGCTAGCTACTAAGCTTGCCTTCTGTTAAAATCAGCTCAGTTACCATCAGCAACTGTCAGCTATCGTGCCTGCCGAATGGATTCCTTGTCCATGCAAATGTCTGTTGACATCTACTAGAGCGAAGTTGGAACAATGATCTACCTTTTCTTCTTTATTTATTTCATTTCTCTCATTACAAGAAAAAATAGAGCAGAGATAATCGCTCATAGCCGCACTGAGGCTTCTGGCCCACGTAGAGAAAGTCTGGGTAAACTACACAAAGCTTAGAGAAGAAAAAACAGAATAGGCTTCAGATATATACGCATATTTAAACTATGACTTAAGAGACAACATTCAACATATGTATGTTGCAGCGCCAATTACATACAATACGCAATAAATGTCAATATCCTTAAATATTTTTAAAAAAGTAAAGATAATATAGCAGGTAAATATAAAGTTATACCACACTGAGTGCTGCACTAGATAATCAGACGCATATCTCAACACTTTATAAAGCTTATGTACTTGTATATATATATATATATATATATATATATATATATAGATTTTGGTGAGCCCAAAATTCTGCTGGCAGCATCTTTTAACCCTGATGTTTTCTGTCTTTTAAGTCTAGGAACATAATTTCTTGCTTTCATACCTGTCTGCGTTAATTACAATTTCACTTCTGCCACTACGTTAGCAGCCGTGCATCTGCTGCATGGACAAATACTGGTAGGATATTGTGTTATATACATTTTGTTAGCCAACCCTGGTATACTGCTAAAAAAACTTAAGAGAACCTCGGAAGTACTCTCCACCACATTCCTTCTTACTGATATTTCACCGCTCGTTATCAAGTCAAGCGGACAATACTAGCCCTAAACAAGTTCACTCATTCTACATTCTCTGCGCTCCACTAGATCGATTTTAAACTGAAACTACCTTCCTTCACTAGCACATACATTTTGGTTTCTTCATGTTAATTTGACCAACAAATCTGCGTTCCCTATATCGGTAATCAATCTCGTGCTTCACTTCATCCCTAATTCACTTCATTCATCGAACCTACGATTCTTTTCAGTCCAGTTATATACATAAATCGTGACCATAAATGGTGTCTTGCTGAATGAACTGTAACCTCTACTTTATTCTATTTACTCTAAATTCTTTATTTCTTCACGGTGACTCCAATCGCTTTGCCACCGCTTAAAAAGTTTTCCACTTTAACTCTATATTGTTCTCCTACATCGTCGTCGTGAACGTCATGTACATAACCCGTTTAACTATCCTACGCAATATCTTACCTTGGCAGTCTCCGGCTCTGTACATTGTTGCCTGCGGTCCAGGCCCCCAAAAATGTCATGGACATTTTTTCGTACCTTCAGCTGAGCTAAAACTACAACACGTTATGTAGGAAGAAGCTTACTGTATAACTCATTTCTGTATTTGAACGATCTCTGTTCGCCATCTTTCGCATTTCTGGGTGATTTATTAAGACATTCTGCAGTTGGACAACCCTTGATGGAGCAGAAAGACTCACTTTTGAACGTTGTTGCTTCTCACAGGGTTATATAAACCGTTTGAAATGATCTCGCGGTATCATAAGCTAAGAATTATTACTGAATACAAGTACAGATGCCTTTGACCGCAGCTGAACCAGTGTCTTTACTCTATGTGAATTGCTCTGCTAAGCAATCATCCTACTTAAAGAGGAAGGTAGATATTTATATTTGTGGTAGAATTAAATATTTATGAAATGTCTGTGATATGTTACTTGTTGTGCTCTTCGCTGTTTTTAAATGTTAGTGATAGTTGCATGCATTAAGCAGTATGCGCATGCGATGTTATGGTTTTGAAGATTTTCCCTCCAGCTGTCACCGATATATTCGAACGATACTTTTATGCGTACCTAAGATCGCCATTTTGCTCATCCTGTTTACTTGCGCAAGCAGTTTTGAATATTGCGATAGAAAGCTCTTGTTATCTTTGCAGCGCGAAATGGGGTGTGTGACACCATAAGCCTAATGTCAGTTGGAACGTGATGGTCGCTGTGCGTTGTAAATTTGGGAGGATGCTATTGTGAGCTATTACGCAAATACAGACAAGATGTCGTGAAACCTCTGATTATAATAGCCTTATCAGATACTTTACACACCTTTTTAAATAGTTTTCAAGCCTTAAAGGGCAACTCCGGGGGTTTCTTGACATTCGAATATCCTAATAAAAATTTCACTGTGGATTTTCCTCTCCGTTCTGACGCATTCTACAAAATTTGGGCGCCGTACGATAATCCGTTCGCGCGCAACACGACTTTGAAATATGCTGTTTTCATGGTTGAGACTATTTCTGCCGGCAACACTGAGTTTCTGACGTCACAAACAGTATACCGGCGTTACTGTCCACTTCTCGCATGATTATAAAATTGTGAGGCTTATATTGAACTACCTCAGACATTTTATGCAATGCTTCATGATTTCCATACTTTATTTTCAGCATCCAACGCACGTACGAGTGTGTCTTTAATACTGAGTGTGACGTCACTATTTCGTCACCTGGGACGTCGTTTCTGGCCGTGAAAGCAGTTTCGGTTTCGATTTGCTGTCTTTTCTTTTAAAAAATACTTCTAATTGGAATTTCGAAAAACGTTTTTTTTGTGTTCGAGTCAGGACGTGCCGAGGAATGTAATTCAACCAAAAACACAGAATAATGGAAAAACCACCGGAGTTGACCTTTAAAGGAAGAGCAAGAGACAAGAGACACGGCATTCTTCAGTTTAAAACTGCTGGTAGCTCTCCAGGTGTGACAGGCTGTATATACCAATATGGGGCTGGTCGAGAAGCGCTAGAAAATGTAATCTGTCCTGCATATAAAGCTCTGATTAAGTCGCTGCCCCTGTTAAGCTAAGCTAAAGCAGGATTCCGCTATTCTAATAAAGCTGCAAGCCAAAGCCTTCATTGATATGTGAGCAGACAGACACGACGGAGCATTTGTTCAGATAAGGTAAGCTTTCTTGACGGACGTTGTCTTCTTGCATGACCCCTTCAACATTATCTCTAAAGGTGTTTTTAAGACAGCCATCATTGTGCTGAAAATCCGGCCTCGCCAATGCCGGCGTTGTGAACAAAAATCACAGGCATGTGTCTGGTCAGCGGTATTTGGCTGGTGTCGTATCCGTGTGCGGATTCTTAGACGGGTTAGCTGCCCCCAAGAGACCGCATCGCCGATTTGGTAGCCGCTGCCAACGCGGGCTTAGGAATCGATTTGGGAGGATGTGATCAGGTTGCAGCCTCCGGAACCCTTGGAATATGTGTTAGACGCGCTGTCCCCATGTCAAGAAGACACGGTCATATCGTTCAAATAAAGGAATATATATACACCCCCCTAATGCAGACCCTACTTCATTCAGCATAAATTTAGCCGCTCGTATATTACTATCTCCTAATTTTTTTCTCTTTTATTGATTTACGACGCATGAAAGGTATTTTTATATATATATATATATATATAGAGATATATATTTATATATTACATCAACTACGCTGTGCCGCGCGGTGTTGCGCATGTGAAAGAGCAGGGCGAAGTGATGTCGCGTAGACTCGTTCTCGGACAAGCCTTAGTGAGGCTGTGCCTGAGACTTACTATGCTTAGCTTTTATGCATCGCCCGTATATTTTGTAAATATTAAACCCATTTCCTCTTAAGAATATATATGAATGGGGGGGGGGGGGGGGGGGGGAAAGCTTTTATGCATCGTTATTCAATAAAAGAGTAAAAATTAGGAGATATCTTTTCCCACTATAGTAATATACGAGTGGCTAAATCCACGCACCTGAACGCAGTAGGGTCTGCATTAGAGATCGACAGAAGAGTAGTAGTCATGTATCTGTATAATACCTCTTGAAGGAGACGCACTTTTTCATCTCATTAGCCCGTAACACAGAAAAACAATGTCGTTGCGTCGTTGCCATCTTTTATTTATTTTATTTGTGTGTACGAAACCCTACTTTACTATGCAGGAGCAAATGAAAAAACACCATATAAAATAACAAACCTAGAACCAATGAAAAATAGCAGATACAATATGGAAAATAAAAAACGAACCAAAGGCTAGGGATATTTAATAACCTCTCCTGAAACCAGTTTAAAAGAAAATAACCAGTATGACCAGGCAAAGAAATACAAGACTCGATTGCACGAGGAAAGAAACTATTCAAGTGTCCGTGCGGGGAAAAAGGCGGTATGCGTGAGGCTGTGCTGAGTTTTCGTTTTAAATGGTATCGCGGATGTTAAGTGATCATTCGAAGATGTCTGACAAGTGGAGTAAATACAGAAATGCTTAAACTTTTAGAATTAGTACCTCGACTAGGCGGTAGCGGTTGCAAGTGTAGTGAAGACAGCGATGTGGAAGGCAACAAAAACAGACTGTCGAGCATGTGGCTCATGAATCAAATGCCTTCCTGCTCAACTGCCTCGATTTCTTTATTTCCACGTTGTTGATATAGAGCGTCTTCTAGACAGGAGCTATATATATCGAGTAGTCAAGGAATTATTGATTTATACAGTATTGGTTTTATAATCCCAGGAGCTGCTTCATTGTGCGACGCAAGTGTGCTGCCTTTCTAAGTGTCTTTGATGGTTTTGTTTGAATTAAGGGGTTTAATACGTCCAAAAGCGACTGAAGCTTATGGCAGGCTTAAGCAATTTCGACCACCTGGCGTCCTTCCATCTGCACTGATACTGCACAGCACATGTGCGCCTTGATTTTCGGCTTCAACAAAGAGCGGCCACCGGGACCGGGAGTCGATCCCACATCCTTAAAGTCGAGCGCCGGAACTACTGAGCCACCACGGCGGGGAATGTAAGATGTTATGGGATGTGAAAAATTGAGGTGTGATTTGGGAGCCCCGCAAACCAAAGCAGTATGACGCGAAAGCTGACAAAATCTCAACTACCAAAACTTTCCAACCTAAATTCGGTGTTGGGCCACCCAAAGTTCAGGTTTGGGTCTAGCTTGTTTTTGGAGTGGGACAAGCAGTTTTCCACGAAAATCAGCTCAGCCTGCGAGTCTTAATTATTGAATTGTTAAAAATTGATTTCGGAAGTGAGCTACCTGGATATGGAGTTTGCGCCAAGTCCATTAGACTATCTGTATCTCACCTTTGACATACCGTAAGAGGTCAGCGCTATAGCTGAGTGTTTGGATCCAGCGCGCACGAAAGGTTGTTAATGAAGATGATCACATTCATGCACAGCGCGAGAGAGTGCCAAGAAAAGACGCAGTTTGATCGGCTGTTGCGACAGCTCTAAGGCTTTCTACACGCTTCCCCATAGGCCTTCCTGGGTTCTTATCCGCTCCTCGAAAAAGCAGGGCACTCGCAAAGAAGATGCTGTGTGGTCTCTTCGCAGCGAAAGATATGCGCTGCGTTCGGCTCTGGACCATCTTGACAGCCGTCCTTTCACAGAGGAAAAAATCCTCGGCCCATGGCCACAGAAGGCGTCTAACGGCAAAGCCTTCAAAGCACTTATGTGTTTTATGAGAGACACAAACTTGATTGAGAAACTGTGACTGTGCTCCTCGCCGCCTTACCTTTCCTATCATTCTCTTCTATCTTTCTCCTTTAAACTCCTCATTCCCCTTCCCCAGTGCAGGGTAGCAAACCGGAAGCTTTCCTGGTTAACCTCTCTGCCTTCTCTCTTTCTCTCTCTCTCTCTTTTATCCGCACCTCTTTGAGTGCTCTGTATGTTTGACCTTGCCCAAGACTTCACACGAACTTCATGGTTGGCCTTGTTATTTGATACTTCGGCACCAAAATCTTATTAGTGTAAGTCAATCTTAGTATACACCCCAAAGTGGCACAATTTTTAGTGGAATGTTTGAGTGGTACGCCAGTAACAGAGTTTCTCCTTTCTGAAAATGTAAACAATTGCGCTGTTCATGATGGGAAGATAGTTGAGAACCGGTCTTGGACCGTAAAATTATGGACGTTAGTGAACTCCCAAATTCAGACATTATTACCAACAATGAATCCGTATCCTTTGACTAAGTAGGTCGGGCAGTCTGTCTCCGAAGTTTTAATGAACGAGGTGTATCGCGCGAGAACACCTTGCCGGTTGCTTGGCGCTTATTTGATCCAGTTTACAGTTAATCTGCTTCAGCTGCCTTGTAGCCTGTTTTAGCCCGTATTATTACCGTTCGGCGACTACAGTGTAATTAATATCGTAAATCAAAAAGCATACCGCGGGAACAAAAACGGGGACGATGACAAGACAGGACAAGCGCTTGTCCTGTCTTTTCGTCGTCCCCAATTTTGTTCCCGCGCTATGCTCCTTTATTTACAATGTCTAACCAACAGGCCCAGTCTTATTCACGTATGATTAATATCGCACGCACAGAATTAAAATTTAACCAAACCATAAGATGGGAGTAGAATAAGTGGGAAAATCGCGAAGAGCTGGAGCCTGCGGGTTCTCATTAAACGTTATACATACTATTGCTATGGGGCTGAAACGTGGAGGCTAACCAAGAGGGTCCTACTTAAGTTGTGGACAACTCAGAGGGCTATGGAACGAAAAATGGTAGGGGTAACATTAAGAGATAGAAAGCGTGCAGAGTGGGTCAGAGAAATAACTCAAGTTACCGACATTCTAGTAGAAATTAAGAAGAAGAAATGGACATGGGCAGGACATGTAGTGCGAAGAGAGGATAGCCGATGGTCGCTGAGGGTAACAAACTGGATTCCAAGGGAAGGAAAGCGTAGCAGGGGGCGGCAGAAAGTTAGGTGGACGGATGAGATTAAGAAGTTCGCAGGGGTCAAGTGGATGCAGCTAGCACAGAACCGGGTTAAGTGGAGAAATATGGGAGAGGCCTTCGCCCTGCAGTGGGTATAATCAGGCTGATGATGATGATGATACTATTGCTCTTCGATGTGCACTAATATATCGCATCACTATTGAAAATAGCTCAGTTTTGACCCAATCGAACCGCAGATGCCGAGGCTGCTATTTTTCTGGCGCTATCTTGATCAGTGCCAAAAAACTACAAAATTGAGGTCCTGTAAGTAAAGCAATATGAGAGTTTATAGAACGCCTCTGATCGCTCAAAGTAACCAGGAGTCCTTTTTGGCCTTATCATGTTTAAATGCCTTGTATAGTGCCACATCTCTCTCGAGGTGCTCTCGCAACACGTACCTTAGTGTTAATTAGGTTATGATTTGCAAGCGATCGTTGTATTCATTTCGAGCTTTCTTCGCTCAGCTGATGGCATTACGGGTGCCCACCAGCGGGCAGTCCGTTTTACTTTTCTGCGTGTTAAGCTGCTTTGATAATATGAAGTGCCAATATGAAGCGATAATATGAAGTGCACGAGAAGGTGCGTATACTGTGCTCATACACATACGCACAAAAGCGGTCGGTCACGAGCTGCTTGTTGTTCCTGACCCTAATGAGGCCGCAATTGTTCCGTCCATTGGTTGCTGTTTCTGTTTCAGGTTTAAGGTGGTTTCACGATTACGGTGGGCCAGCAGTCATGATACCTGATGATGTAAAGCCTTAGCGTCTATTAATCCAGAAACTGCTTAATGAGTTTAGAAAGGTCAAAAATTTGCGGTGCGAGCTTCGGCTTGACAAACTTATTCCAAATGAAAAAGCCTATCATTCTGAACAAACTTCAAATCGAGTCGTTAAGGAATGCTCGTAGCCATCAAAAATATCAAGTTACAAACCGAATTCACATAAACCTCAGCCTCTATCATTTCTGCTAGCTAACAATCGAGGCAGCTGTGTTCCAAAGCGCAATTCCTTGTGCAGTGTGTTAGGCTCATCTTCATGGAATGTCTTATTACTAACTGAAACCTGGCTTAACACTTCAATTCATGACACCAAGATTCTCCCTTTCCTTTCAGATTTCAAGATTATTTGGAGAGACAGGCCTGATAATTCACGATGTGGGGATGCAGATGCATTTATGAATTGGTTTAACCATGCATTGGTTTAACCCTACCTCCTAGTTATCTAAAGGCATCGCTGCCAGTGATTTTTTCAATACGAGCATAATATTTGGCTTAAAGCAGCAGATTGTAACGGCTCCCACAAGCGTTACTCATCACTCATCGAACATTTTAGATCTTGTATTAACAACTCATTTAGATAAATTTACTCTTATTATCCTGCTCCGCGGTTTAAGTGATCATTTGGCAGTAGACACGTCCTTTCATCTCAGCATACAAAAGAAACATAAATGAAAAGAAACTTAATTTATATGATAGAGGGGACTATGACAGCATGAACAGAGAATTATCATACTACTTCGTCACCTTCGCCGCTAATTTTCTGCTGAAGACTGTCGGGACACACTGGCGACTTTTCAGATCAGAAACGCATTGGGTTATGCGCCTTTACATTCCCACGAGAACAATAATAGGAAAGTAACATCAGCATGGTTTACCGCATCACTCAAACGACTAAATAACAAGAAAAAACGCCTTTTTCGCTCTGCTAAACGGTCTAACTCTCCAACCACAACGCAGAAATACTTCGCTGTCTTGAACGAAACGACAAGTCAACTGCTAAACGTCAATTTTTTTTCTACCACTTTACCTTCTATGCTGCAAACTAACCCAAGACACTTTTGTAAGGCAGTTAACTCTAATCAAATAAATAAGATTTCACTCCGTAACAGCTCCAAAAGTCCTATAGCTGTGAATGAGGCCGCAGGTGTTCTGAATAAAACATTTAGTTCGGTTTGCACTAAAGAACCGCGTGACACTTTTCCCAATACACCATACCTTACGCAGCCATTCATGCAAAATGTTACATTTCATCTCGTGGGCATTCTTAAAACCATCGAATCTCTGAACTCGTCATCTCCTGGTATAGACAGTATTAAAGCCAAAGTTTTGAAAAATGCTTAACATACATGTAGCCTGTTTTTATCACTCATTTTAAGAATTCCCTCAGAACCGGTTCAATCCCACATGACGCGGAGAAAGGATACCATTGATCACCAAGTAACTATCGCCCGATTTCAATAAAAAGCGCGTGTTGTAAAATAATGAAATATATTTTATATTCGCAGATTGCTACGTTTTCGTCCGCACATTTCTTTAATCCAAATCAGCATGGTTTCCACAAAAATCATTCTTATGACCCTCACCTTGCTATTTTTCTGCACGACCTACATTTAAACCTAGAAAGCAATATCCCAACGGTAAAGTTATCGCCTCTTAACATTCATCAACGTGTTTTGCGCTGGATTCAAGAATGTTTAACAGTCAACAATTTATGTATGCTAACTCACACTCTTCCTTTTTAACACCAGTGCTTTCAGGTATCTTTATTGGACTCCTCCTTTTATGATATATATTAATGACCTACCTACTAATATTATTCCCATATCCGCTACCTCGCTGATGACTGTGTCGTTTAGCGAGCAATAAATAAACTACACTGACTATCTCATGTTACAAAGGGACCTTTCTCGCATGTAGGACAGGAGTAACACTTGGCTCGTGTAAGTAAATGTCACTAAAGCTGTGCACTTGCCCATTCAACGCAGCCACAATTACGTTGCTCCCGATTACAGCATCAATAACATCCCGATTGCAAAAGCTGAAGCAGTGAAATACATCGGTGTACACATTTCTTGAGATATAACATAGCTTCAGCATGTTAACCGGATAATAAATTCTACTAACTGCGCTCTAGTTTATATAAAACATAACCTTTCCATCGCTTCTCCCTCTATTAAACAACTTGCTTTCCAAACGTTCGTGCGTCCCAAACTAGAGTAGCAATGCCCTAAAATCAGTTAAGAAGAGAGCAACACGATTCATCTTGTCAAGTTATTACGAATATTGGACTATCTCAGCACGAAAAGCACAAATAACCTACCATGTCTAGCTTCATGGCGTAGAATTGTTCGTCTTCACCTTTTATTATAATTTTTTCCATCCTTTGCACTCCGATAACCCGAACATAAGAAAGCCCACCGAATCGCCCACTCCAGCCACATTAATTCAGTGTTTCTTCCACAGGCGCATACTACTACTCTTCAACAGTCATTTTTCCTGCGCACGGCACAGGACTGGAATGGGCTGCCCACTGAAGTTGCCACAATCATCGACCCAAAAGTATTCAAGCGGCTCATCGAAAACATTTCATTGGGATTTTTTTCCTATAACGCCCGCTACCTCATGCAATGTCTCACAGGAGACGTTTGAGGAATAAAAATAAACAAATAAACACTGCAGTGCGCAAGATAATTCAATATGTTCTGGTCGCATCTGCAGTTCAAACTTTTGTGCAGCCCTCCAAGCTCAAGAAGAGAGAAAGGCATCGAAATTTGGAATTGCAAAGGAGTTTTCATTCTATAAAGTTTTCAGGTTCAACTGGAAATTTTACTTTTTTTATTTGTGTAGAAATGAATAGTGTTTGCTAAGAAGCCCGCAAATACAAGAAAAATAATATAGAAAGAGAGCAGTACGCATAAAAGCCAAACGTGAAAAGTTTTATTAGAGTCAAGTAGAGCTGGAAAAGTGCACCATTTCGGCAATATGTATTTGTAGAAATGGCACAGTAAAGCATTGGAAAAAATAGATAAAAAACAAATAAAATGCCGGATGATTCAAGCAATGCTTCCTGAACCTTCGATACACAACTTGTACGCTACTTTAAGTCTGAAGTAAATATTGCCAGTGGCGTTTCCACCGAACTAGAATGTGGTGTAGGTGCTCGTGTCGTCCCCTGTTTCTCTTCGTCTTCTGTATTGAGCTGCTTTATGATAAAACTTATAACGGGGCTACAATATGAATCCTTTCATATTGTGCACTATGGTTTAGGGAAGCAGCTTTTTTAGCTATGGTCTTTACATTGAGACTGGAAGGAGTAGGCTAAGGTTCAATAAAGTAAGATCAGCGGGCAGCTCAAGTTTTGCCGTAAGAGCAGACGGCGCCCTCTCAACCTCCTAACGCCATGTCGTGCTAAATGATAAATGATTCAGACGTGCGACGGTTTGTCCACGAGCATAATACATGCGCTCCAGTATGAGAGCGCGCCCCAATGTGACACACATCATAGCCAACACAATAAAATACAGACAGCTGACCTAGCCCTACAGACCGTGAACAGGCGTACTGTGTACGGAACAAAGCGAGTTATGGCTTGTGGAAGTGCGGAACGGAACGGACTGAGAGGCTTGGCTACCATAGTTGTCGTCTGTTTATTCTGCTGATAGTTTTATATTTTATGTCTAAGTTGGGTTTTGGGTAAAGAAGGAAGGCGCAGTACCCTACTTCTTAGTGCACACATACACTTGCCAGAGGTTCATAAGCCGTAGTTTCGAATACCTGTCACAGGCTAGCCTTCAAGTTGATTAGGGGATGTTTATGTCCGAGATTAATGTTTATGTGCTCTTAGACATAAACAGTTTGCTATTGCGACATTTTTGATCTGCAGATTTATTTCGTCTGCTGAATGGAGTTTCTGATGCTGCAAGCTTGTATATGATAACAAAACGCATACAAAACCTACAATATATTCCCTACTTTTCAGTTTTACTCCGTGCAAATGCATAAGCTAAGCAGCTTCATAAGATGAAATGACAGCGGCTTGACGAAGAGGTACTGCATTGCTGTGTTTCGGGACCTCATTGGATATTACACTCGCTTGTGATGCCGCAACCACCGCTGTGCCACCTGGAGACAAAGCCGAAACTCTGCGGCAGGAGAAATGTAATTATGTAGTCAGTGTTTAGGCGAAGTATGCTTGTTTATACACGATTACTAATGCCAAACACAGTTCTAAAGCAGGAATAGATAGTGATAGAGTTCGAAAAATTTCGGGCCTCTACCCCGTTAACCACGAATTCCTCTTTCGTGTCTGCGTTATCTAAGGCATACTGATTACATTCTCTCTTCGTAAGCCATCGCATTATGTGCACGTCCACACGGCAAGCAATTGTATGTACAGCCCACCATTAGCGAAGCCTACAAGACGTCTGCGTAGAATAAGGGAAGAGTGCCTAATTCGTGATGTAGGGGTGCTGGTTAGCTTGTGGGGTTTAACGTTCCAAAGCGACTCAGGCTATGAGAGACGCCGCAGTGGAGGCCTCCGGAAATTTAGACCACCTGGGGTTTTTTAACGTGCACTGACATCGCACAGCACACGGACGCCACTCCGTTTCGTCTGCATGGAAACGCAGCCGCCGAGGCCGGGATTCAATCCCGCTTCCTTTGGGCACAGTAGTCGAGCGCCGTAACCACTGCGCCACCCCGACGGCGCATGTGATGTAGGGGTCCTGTTGGGTTTAATTTCCGTTTCACAGCAGTTGACTAAGTTGGCAGCTCTTGCCAACTCAACTGCAGGAGGTATTGTGACGTCACTAACCGGCCAGCCAACTTGTGCCCGCGCTTTCCTCCAGCGTACTGCCACCTTCCAAAGGCACGCTCGAGATCTTCGGTCTCAACGCTGGCAAAGCCAACACCCCAGAATATTCCTGAAAGCCACGTTTTTAACACTTGTGGGTAAATATATTTTTTTTTTAGTAAAATAGTATTTTAGGCGCATTAGCTCACTTGTGGTCACCTCGAATAGTCATTGCTCAAGTCGAATGCGCTACTCGGTCACTACGCAAGTAAACAAATAAACTTGGATATCTTGTTTACCCTCCCGAATTGACAACATTTTTAAGGGACGCTGTAGACGAGGTCTCAATCCTGCTGAAGTAGGTCACTTAAAATTTCTTCGATCACTAAAAATGTCTAGTTACTTGCGCAGAGCAGTAAGAAGTCGGACGCTTATTGATTCTCTCGCTTCGGATAGCCATACTCAATGTCCCACGGAAAGCAACTGAAAGTCAACGGTAGCAAGCCAACGCGGAAGTAGCGTGTACCTAAAATAAGGCGTTATATAATAGACAAATATCGCTTTTTTAAACACACTAACTTGTTTTGAGACAGTTTAATTACTTTCCATTCTATGCTCCCGCGACGTTCGGTCCAACGCATTTTCCAAAGTGTGAATTTTGAGTCAAAAGCTTCCAAGTGTGTAAAAACATTCCCCCCTTCCCCTTATCCGCCTTGCCATACTCAAAACCGACATCCCCATTCTAGTAGTTATGAGAGGAAACATTGAGTGTGCCTATTGCAAGCTGTGGTTGGCAAGGGACATAACAGGGCACATTCCGGTCAGTGGTTTGCGGGACCCTACGAGGTCATCTTAACGTGGTTGAGTTTTCACGGGCTGCCAACTCGAGTAAAGCTCCTTTGAAATGCGAGACTGATGTGGTAATTAAAAAGTGGGCTACTTGTACCTGAGTCAAATAAGGTATTCCTAGGCCACGCATGCACGAACGTAAGGCGTTGGTAAGGCATATATACGTCGCGTTTCACATAATAGGCTACCTTACGGAGTTATCCTAATGAGTTTAAGTGAGATAGTATAATAGGTGAAAATGAAAGGATTATTGAATAGGCAACAGGAAATTTCATTTACGAAAACAAGGATTGGCAAGGTGAGCTAGAGGGGACACCAATCATTGCTATCGTGTCGTACCCTGAAATAAAGATCACGAGTTTCCGCAAAGTTTAATGTGAAAGCAAACATACGGACGTCGAAGTCTAACAACGCCCCGGATCTTGCTGATTGGACCCCCAAATCGTTATGTCACAGCGAACGTGTCCAGGCGCGCGTAATAACGCGGGCCTGGACACGTGCGCTGTGACATAATTAGACAAAGCTTTCCCGTGGTATCATCTTAACATGATCAATCTCGACCAAGAATATAGCAGCTAGCGTATGCCGAGCTCGCAATTACAAAAAATGATGTGAGAGAGGATTATTAACCAGCACTCCCTCAGTGGAAGTGAGTACGAAGTGCCGGCCGCAACAGGATCACCAAGTGTGCCAAATTAACACACCCTCTCAGCATTGCATTTAGTCATCTCCGTCAAATTCATCTGTGCGTGAAACAGTTCGCATTTCATACTGATTTAACAGACACAATCCTACCATTTGTGCAAGTTAAATTTAGGGCACTGCAGGCAGTCTGTAAAATTTAAAATATTGAGTAGCGTTGCACTCCTGTACTTATCACCCCTTTTAGAAGCATTATTACACCAGGAAAAAATTTAGAATTTATGTTTATGCTTTGTTCCTAATTTGTTGCTCAGAAAGTCGTGCATCCATATGTTCTGAGGCATATCTCTTCTGCCTTACAGTTTTCGTTCTTTTTTAAATCTAGCTAGCAGCTTATAGATCACGTTTATGCATTTAGGTACAATTGACTTTTCATATAATTAATTTTTCTATCTGTGCTTGAATTTATTCTAGAATATTTCAGGGATTTCTTACATTTAGAGATATACAGATTTGAAGAAAAAAAATACAAATAATATTCTCATTATGATCTTCATCATCCCCCTGACTACACCGCCTCTAAGACATCTCCGTTATTACTACACCAAAACCAGACTTTTGCGAGCTGAATACATTCGATTCGTGCAAAATTGTTAATTTTATCCCTCCACTAACTTTCTGCCGGATTCTGCTAAGTCTGCCTTCTCTTATAATTCATTATAATTACATTTATAGACCACCGGGTATCCTCCCTTCGTATTAAAAGCCCTGCCTATGTCCATTTATTTCCATGACTTCTACTAGTGTGTCATTACATAGCGTTAGTTCGCTAACCAATTCGGCACACTTAATTGCTGTCTCCTAAACTTGCATCAAACATTTTACGCTATCTATCTCTATGTATGATCCTCACTTTATATGAAAATCTTTTCGCTAGCCTCCACGTTGCTTCAAGAAGTCTGCGCTGGAGAAAAGACAGGTTGTATTGGGTTTTGAAAAAATAAACAACGCCACAAAAGCACAGTACTGCAGATTCGTATTGCGCTCTCAATCGGAGAGGTGAAAGCTCTCTCTAGTCTCTAGAGTGAACACTTAGATGAATCCAATCCCTAAGACAGATGAAACAAGAAAGGACGGAAATGTCATGCGGGCATCGCAAGGGTGCGATTTGTTATTTCTTGCGAATTATAGCAAGCCTTATTCTGAGTAGTGAAAGACTTTCTTCACACAAGGGTTCGTATTCCGCCAAATTACTGTCAGCATCTCCTTTGATTTCCGCCAATATGCATCTCTGCCGACACTTTTGTTTGCAACTTAAGACGGCAGTGTGAGACGTTTCCAGAAAGCCCTGATGAGCAACTATTCAGCAGCTGCCGTCAAAAAAGAAACAAAAAGAATAACACGCATGCTGTCACTGGTATGGTTTGGTGGAAGTGACACAGAATGAGCACATTCTTTAAAATCTAACTTCTCAGGAAACCCCTCTAACCTCCACGAGAGCAACAAGTTAGCTTTTTGCTGATTCAGGTCGCTTTTTTCTGCTTTTTTACGCTGTTGTTGGTCCGTAGCTCTGATGGAGTTTTGAAGCAAGTGGATGCCCTGAAGAAGGAACTGTTGCACGTGGTGTCAACAGAAATAAACGGTATAGCTATTTCTGTTGACAGAAATAAATAATAATAATAAATAAATAGACGGGGCCTATATTTAGTTTGAGTTAGAAAACAGCTAGAGCAGCGGATGTTGTCAGCGCTGTCAGTCTTTATTACCTGAGCGAGCCACGGCCCCAGTTGAAGACAACCAAACTGACCAGCCGAATTGTTCGTTATATGACTTCACGTCATGCGGCAATCGCATGTGGTACACTCAGTTTTAGTATGCAAATTCATTAGGAATTATTGTCTATCCAGTAGAAAGCGCATATATCTCTAAGGAAAATTTATAATTATGAAAGGAAAATAATAAAGACAACACCCACACCAACACTTTACTACAATTTGTTTAGTGCGTACCGATTTGTGTAGAGGGGACATGTAAAATACCTTGGCGAATATAAAATTTCAACGTGACGTGCATTCGAATGTTTAACGGTGACAGCTCCAAAAACAAGCACAGCTAACCTTTGCGGGAATTGATGTCCTTTTCTAGTTTTTCTTTGAATACGCCAATGTGGGGTTTGGAAAATAGCAGGACAGTTCTTCTTTGCCGATTTGTAGGAAAGTTATTTCCCGACGCTACACTAATTAAACTACCCATATGTAAACGAGGCAGATGACCAATCGATTTTCGCCACTCCGCGTAGAAAAGAAAGAAAGTGGTGGCTTGCCCAAGACTGCCACTTTTATGCTGGAAAAAAATAAGAAGAAAGGTTTTGAGGCTTTTTTTTTTTTTTTTGTACCTCGTGTAGCCCTGCTTCTAATAAATATGTCTGGGGTAAAGCCAATGAGGCTAAACTGAGTTTAGAGAGAGGAAGCTTGATTAAGCCTGGTCAGACACGTCTTGCTGTGATTTAACTGCCAAAAGG
>JAJIZL010022019.1:213904-228460 GCA_023969395.1 Amblyomma maculatum | reverse complement strand
CCACACACACACACACACACACACACACACACACACACACACACACACACACACACACACACACATAAAATACAGGGTCCAGAGCAGGGCAATCACGGCTAGCGAATGGGCTGCTCACGTGATTGTTTTTCTAATTCACGGGCTTTCTTTGAAGCTGGGAAAAAAGATACGCGTGAAGCTTTTTTATCGCAAACAAACAGAATGGCGGTTTCTGAAAGTGCTCTCAAACGCTAGAAATGACATTGCCGTATCAACTTTCAGCTGGTGTCACAGGGCTTGATCTCACCGTATATTTTAAAACTGGTTATATTTAGCTGGCCCATCTGATGTATGTCTGTATATGCAGCTTTTTTTTCGTTGAAATCGTGTACATGGTGATTTAAAAATTAAAAAAAAAAAAGAAAAAAAAAAGCACAGACACTGCATCTCAGACAACTCAAAAGGGACAAAGCTATAGACTTCAACTCTTAATGGACGCAGAAATTACATGTACAACTTTTCCTTTACACACCCAGATGTCTCGTCATTGGGAAGATGTCAAAATGGGCCCTCGAATTCCTGCACGAGGTGCGACTGCGGAGATAAGCGAGATCTTCCCGTTCGATTCCGAGGAACGGTTCTAGTACACATGTCGCCAACGTGTTTCATTTCGAAAGCTTTCATAATTTATATTTCTTTCTTTTGAGCTCCCACATGCATCACGGACGTAGCCTCATATACTGGCAAACAATCTTCGTTATTGTTGAAAAACAGAATTGAAAATATTGCGCAAAGGAGGAGAACAGGAACGGAGACGACTTGAGTGCTACTAAAACTGACGTTCTATTGCAACATATGCAACAGGAAAAAAAAAAAACGAAGCCCAAGAACTAAGCATATACCTACTCGAAAACATGTCGCAGAAAATGCGCCAGATGCAAATAAGCGGCGACGTAGAAAATTCCTCCTCTTGATATAGGGGATCTTTTTTTCAAGCTGTGTCCGAAAGAGCGTAAACACAATGAGCCCTCCATGCATATCGCAGAAACGTTCAAGTTTTCAGACACAACTTTATCTGTTTTACTTTAAGACCTTGCAGACGTGAAGATTGGGTTCGTACTTATTTATTTATTTATGGCGCTGCGTTTGCCAACGGCATAAAGTTGTTGGTGGTGGAAGGTGTAATGATTGCAGCCTTAACCCTGACTCGGGGATTTTGAAAGCCTTGTCTTTTTACAAACGTTTTTTTTAATGGTAATCACAATTACGGTATAAAATGTCATGTTGAAGGAACATCGTTCATATAAGACGAGGCCCGTATTTCCAGCTGCAGAAACGAAAATTTATTTTCAGCCTAGTTGGCCGAAATTACCATAGAAATTATATCCGCTTGACGAAAGAAAATTACTCTTGTGACATTGACGGGCTGCCTCGTTGTAAGTTGAGGCCGACATGAAGGGGTTATCCTCCCATGCAAGACAAAGGAAAAACATCACGCCTATAGCGAATTACGGTGTTGTAAGAACTCATGGAAACAAAGAGACTTGCTGCACTCCAATGATACAAAACTGCCAAAACGATGAGTTTGCTGCATACGCAGAACATTAAATTTGCTGCAGCAAACCATAATAATTGGCATTAAAATGCTTTAGCTTGCGGCAATCTACGTACATCACGGCCTTCTTTTAGAAGAAGATGTTAATTGCCTGCTGGAAGGTCAAATTTGGGTAGTTTCAAATATATATCACAAAAACGGCAATTCGAGAAGAGATGTTGGTTGAAAAAAGTTAAGCGTGGAGGCCGCGCCGTTCGGCAGGAATAAATCTTGACATTGCTAACTGTTATTTATTGATACAATGATCCTAGTAAGAATTTCAGCAATCTGCAATACAACAATGGGAAGTAAAGAAAGATAGATGTGTTTATTAATAAGAAAGGCAGAGAGGTTAGCCGGCATAAGTAAAGAAGGTATTATCACATCTAATGAACTAAAAAGTTGCCATTTTAACCCAGCTTGAACATGTCAGTACGCAATCGAAGCAGCACATTTTTATTCAGTACAAGATGCAGAATCCTGAACTGGTGACCCTGAGACTGGATTTTGAACGAGATAGCATAAAAGGATCCGTTAACTATAAAGTCGGTGGTGCGAGCGAAATATCACAAGCATGACGCTGGCTGCTGGTAGCTGGCAGCGTTATGGAGGCGTAGTGATTGTACCTACCGTTTAGTGAAATTACGTGCTGGAGGAGGAGCAAACTCGGGCATCTCCTTTCACGTAGGAGGGTGATATCAGAATGAGCCTGCCAGGACACTTGCATTCTGAATCAAGTATATTGCCCTTAGGCCACAGTGGCACGTTCATACGGCTGGGATAAAGCATGCATTTGTATGCCATGTTGCAGCTTACGCATGGTGCGCCATTCCCTTAAAGGTAGAGCTTGAGAGTCCCCCATAAAGTATATTTGCAAAAATATATTCCGTTCCCTTTCGTGCACAGAAAACCACATACCAATGTTATGCGTGTGCTAAACGAGGTCATTGTGTGACTATAATCTTGATATTCGTCTTATGAGGATTCAAATATTTGACGTCTTATAATTAAGGTTAAAACAGCCCAGATATATAACTTTCAGTTTATCATGTGAGAGCACAGCTGGCCTGGCAGCTCTGGTGCTGAGAACACCACGTGTAATGTGTACATGTTGCGCACTTTATTGGGGTTGTGCGCGATCATGTGCATTTAAGGTACCACTACAGGTTTCGTGCCACTTTTCTTTACTTTCAGCGTTTGCTGCATAGCTTCATTTGCCGCCATCCGTATCGCACAGGGGCAGGCTCCCGCATCCAATATAGACACTCGTTTTTTAAACGTTTCGTTCTCGAACCACTTCCTGAGCGCGGATTCAAGACAAAGTGAAGCAATGCGTCTTTTGAAAGTGTAGAGTGCGCAGATTCTTATTACAGTAGGTCCTCCCATCCCTGGGGTGGCACACGAACAGAAACGAATACCGGAGAGCGAAAGTTGCATGTTCAAATATTGTGGGGTGTTCGCAGTAGGGACAAAGTGAGTTACGGTCGGTAATTTACCAAATATTTTAGTATCTCTATTCTTAGTCGCCATAAAAAGAATCGTTTTGCTTTATTCAAAAAATTATAGTTATCAACATACCTGAACTGCCTTCAAAAGCAGTTGTCGGGGCTTGGTCATTATAAAATGAATATTCACAGAACTAGCGCCCCTCATAAGCCGGTACAAATATCGCATCGTTGAAAATAAAAACTGTTCTCAAATGGTATAAATGTTCTACTTGCGTTAAATTAAAGCCCGTTGACAAAACAGTCAGCCTTTGATTTGTTTTTCAGTAGTTTACATTGTGAAATTTCTGCAATTAGTGCGTACTTGTTTACTGCTCTTGATTATTTAGAATTTTCGATACTGTTTCTGGTTATACATTGTATGATAAGTTTTTCTCTTCACGCCTGTATATTCTTTTCTTAATAACTGCCTAGTAAGTTACCTGCGCATTTTATTCATTTTGCCATAGGAGGTCCCCGGACAGTGTATACTGTAATACTGATAATTAGGTACGTGTATCCCATTCTGATGATGACGATGATGCTTACGACGTTTGATATGGCACCTCTCTATTTTCTTCTACACATTTTGTAATTCTTATTAGCAGCACAGAATGAAGGACCGGGTAAAACGTCCCCTCAGCATCACGAAAAAACGTGCACGTAATATTTTCATCCCCCCCCCCCCCTACAAGTAAGCTGCAACCACCTTTCAGTTTTCTGAGAGATCAGACTGTATATTTAAACCTTTTCTAAGTATATATTTTTCGCACTGATGATACACAAAGTAGTTATAAAGTTTAGGACAGGTGTAAGTGCAAAAGGCTCTTTGAAAAACCTGATCAGGTTATATATGCAAAATCGTCTAGAACAATTTGGTTTGGCTTTTTTGGGGTTTACCGTCCGAAAGCGATTTAGGCTATGAGAAATGGGAGGACTCAGGAAATTTCGACCACGGGAGGTTAAAGAACCGCAGGTGGTCGAAATTTCCGGAGTCGCTGTTGGGACTTTAAACCCCCCAAAAACCAAACCAAACCTTTTCTCAATAATTTTGCATATACAACCTCACCTGCGTTTCCCAAGAACCTTTTTCACTTACACCTGTCCTAAACTTTATATCTACTTTATGTGTCTTTGCTGTGAAAAATATATCCAACAAGTTTTCTTTGCACTTGTTAATCGCTTTGGCTATCCGCGCCAGACTTAATGCCGCGCACGTCTTTATAATCTTGCTTTTTACTTTAGTTACGCCCCTTTTAACGCGTTTATAAAGAAGTTCTTACTTATTGCCTGGGCTGTCTTGTCTGCGAGCATAATCTCCGAAGCAACAGCAATGACCACGAATCGCTCGTGATTATTCCTAAATAAGTGCAGCGCTTTGTCGCAAATCTCGCGTAGGTCTTGTTGCCGTTCACTTGTGAACATTCTTCGACAAGTTGTCCGCCTCCTCCCAAATGCTTCTTTCTTGGTTCTCGCTGTCAGCCTTCTTAGTGATGCACCTACTGGTTGCCAGCAAAGCCCAGTCAACAACAACAACAAAAAAAAAAAAAACATTGGGGCAATTGGGAACTCCAAACGGTTCCATTTGGTTCCAAGAGGACCCAATAGGACATTCAATGGGCCCCATTTGGACATCGCTCTAGATTGGGTTAGTCCAATTGGATTAACCAATTGTTCTGCAAATACAAATTAGACCTTTCAAATGCTCCCAATTGGGTACAAATTGCAATCGGATTTTCGAAATGGTGCACATAATTATAATGGGAAATCATCGCTAAATTGGATTTCCCCATTGCATATGAAAATTCCAATCTGTCCCTGAGATGACGAATTGTATACCTCCTAAATGATTAGTTGGTTGGCCTAAAGAACAATGGCACATACACAGTATGGGCCGATTGCCATTCGTTTCTCAGCGTTCCCGCCACAATTAGCTGCATCCGTTGGTAGCGGCGGTCGTGAAAACTTCAATTGTTACGCCAAATCTAACATGTACAACTGTGAATAGATATAGGCTCTTGGCCGTGTATAGTGGCCGGGAGCTGGTGTCGCTCAGTGGATGTTAAAGCCCCATTCGTGAGCTGTTGTACAAAGCGGAGTCGGCAAATACGCGAGCCGGCACTGGCCGCCATGGGAAAGCTTCCTCCCCGCCAGCGGCGCAGTTTTGTTGACAGTTGCGTATTTCATCGCTGAGTGTGGGGGAGTTTGAAGTAGGTTTCGCTTAGATACCCTCAAGAGAAAGTGTATTAAAAATATTAACACTATTCAGTAAAAGGGCAGTGTTAATTTATTATTGTAAATTTTTTTCTGCGCGTGAAATTTGGTGTTTCTGCTGTAGCTTCGTACCACGTGGTGCCGCCACGTGGTGCCGCCATTGGCGGCTGCTATCCGGCCGCGTTTCGCGGTAGCAGGTAGCAGTTTTTTTTGTATGTGTGTGTGTGTACTCAGTATGGTCGGATGGCTTCACTCGCCTATGTGCGCTGCAAGGACAACAATTACGCAGTTGTGCCAGTTCTTGGTGGGAAAGGATTACCCCCTTGGCATAACAGTGGTTCACGGCGATAACTCATAAGGACGGACGACCTAGGCAAAGGCGACCGCGTTTGGAAGTGAGTACCTAGATCGAGCTTTGTAAAAATCTGCACAGCGAAGATTATATGAATATGTATGTGTAACAGAGCAATGGATCTACCTACACATTTTAACGCGAGAGCCTTAAGGAGCTCGTTACACCGAAAACCAGGTGTAGCCTGCGCGGTGGCGTCCATGTATGTTGAGTACGGTAAGAAGGTGCTATCGCTTCCACTCTTGAAACCTTGCGAAGCCTATAACCAATCTCCTTGCTTTTGGTAAACCAAGGAGTTGGTTAAACAGACGGTCTACAAAGAATAGCTTTTTTTTTTAATATGTTTCCCTCCGTAAGTGGTGTGCCCTGTTGACCTCAATTTGCTCAATGCAAATTGCAGATTGCGGGGGCACAGTCTGCGCTGCAGCACATTACAGTGAAAACTAAATCCATAACTTCCCCTGTACAATGCGATAATCGTCCAAGCTCGCGAACCTGTAAGTGGTTGTGCACCACTACAAAAAACGGCATTTCAGATCCCGATTGTCTTTTCTATGCTTGAAATTATTGAAGCACGTGTTATCAGCTTATTTTAATTTCGGTATGGACCGTTTGATACTGCATTCTGAATTGGCTTTTTATCTTCGCATCATAACATTAATTGATAACTTTTTGGATTTTATTATAGTCACAGCAGCTTTCCCCAAAGAAAACTAATAGTTCCCTTGTAAGTAATTATTTGTATTGTTTCCTTTTGGGGTGAAAACAATTTATTTTCGTGCTCAGTACTAATCTTAAACAGAAAGTGTGAAGACTGCACTAGAATATCGAGGCAATATTGTGGAAGCTGTACAGTGGGCTGTTATACCTTATGAATCACTAACTAGCGGTCTGATCAGATCTCCCTAAAGCTTCAAATGTGAACCTGCTAGGTATAAAACATGTTCATTAATGAAATTAAGTTTGCAGTAATTTTCAGGTCTGTATATATTGCTTTACTTTGTCTGCATTATATATCTCGTTCATGGCCATTGCTGTTGTTGATTTTCACTGTAGTAACGCTCTTGAATAATGATTGCAGGGATCTTGCCAATTACCTGAATGCCTCGTGAGTAAGCCAGGACCTGCCAATCACTGAGCTGGATTCCGTGATAAGAATAGTTTCCATATCTGTAATTTTTCGTAATAAATTGATCAGACCGCCCGACACTTGCTTCCTGCCATTGTAGGATCACCTGGTGCCTGACAGTTGGAGCAGACTAAGGGGTGCCTGTCAATTGGAATTGTTCATTTGGTGCCTACCCATTGGGGCTGACCATGTGGTGTTGGCCAGTTGGAATGGTTCAGTTGGTATTTTCCAATTGGTATTCTCTAATGATGTCGAAAACACATATGGAAATTTCCTATTGAAACCTTATTGTTTTTTCACTTTTTTTTACTGAGAGGAATTTCTTCGATACAACGAAGAAATATCTGGGACCTCTCTTCAGTACGCGCGCTTCACTTGCTGGTACTTGAACATCTACCAGCACAGTCACGCTCGTCTGCCTTTGACTGTCCTTGCTCTATTCTGCCCGCTTGAGCGATTCTCTCATGGAAATATCCGGAACACTTCCGTGTTCTGAGCGGCATTCCTACGATGACTGTTTACTATATACTCAGCAATCTCTTTGAGTGCTGCGTAAAACACACTACTTTTGTGTCCTGTTTATAGCGCACCATGTATTCTGCAACGTTCAATGAATATAGCATGGTGAGAAAGTTGCATGGAATTTGAACGAACATTGCGCGCGGTGTACGCATAATATAAAAAAAAGGAACACAAGAGACGAATAACAAGTCAATGTGCATGTATTTGAAATTACCCGAACTTTTCTGACAACAGCCAAAAGTCCCGCGATGCATTTTATGGCCTCGTTTGAAGTGCCTTCGATGCAAAACGGCATATTTTACTGGCTCAAATGAGAAGAATCCAACCGCTGCCTGTTTGATCATTCTACGCGCGTCCTGGGTGTGGCAAGGACGCTCTCTAGGAGTGCCAGCGCTGGGAATATGTCTGCCGGAGCCCAGCTGCGAATTTGCAAACCCATATAAATTTAGCATTCAGCTTATGCTCACCGGTGAGAGCAATCTGCAGCCACAAAGTATGTTGCCAGTAGAGAGATAGCTCTGAAATAGGTCCAAGCTATGCTTCTTTCGACGCCAGCGTCTATGCGCTTCAGAAACACCAAAGCGTAAAATATTCGTGAGTTGGTGGCCGGTACACTAAGGAGGCGGAGTTTCGAGTTTCGCGGTGGTTCATGGCAAATTGAGCTGAGCAAATTTTTTTTCCCGGAATATTTATTGGTAGAGGCAAATAGTTGCTATTTGAAAAGGGTGGTCAGCACCAAAACTATAAAAAGTGCGTGTTCGGCACCAATCATTCCATAGTATAGCAGCCGCTACGCACCCCTGTAGACGATATTAAAAAGACGAAATTATAAAAAAGGCAAAGCCCCCAACTTTTCAGTGTGGGGAAATTTACTACATCTCTCCTGAAACTCTGGAAGCTTTTCCGGCCTTGCTTAATGTAAAATTTAGATTAGTGCTCAAGAAATCCTTGGTACAAGCGGAGGAATAATTACTCTCTTTGTTCAGAAGGAATAGCTGAACCACAATCAGAGATAGGCACAAAAAAATACGGTCACTTTAAGGTGGCCTCTACTATGTAATGGTTACGAGACACCGGAAAGCACTCAATGTGGTTGGGAGCCCGCCGATGATCAATGTTGGCCGATGTTGGGTAAGATAGGTTGCTGTTCGGAAATGAGGAGTGGAAAATACCCCCGAGCTTAATTAGGTGAAACGCAAAATATTGCTCTCCTCATTTAGTTAACGCAAGTTGCAGCGTATTCCAAATGAAAACCACGTGAAATGAACTGTCTGTTTCCGTTATTATCATGCGCACAATGAAAAAATAGTTCATGATTTAACACAAATATTGTTTTATTTCTCTTGACGACGAATTTCTTAGTGGTTTTAGCCCACGATTAACATTATGTGGGAATTACAACAAATAAAAACAAATACAGTATGTTTTACATGATCTGTATACACGCTAAACAAGGCTTATCAAGAACAGGCGACATGCATTAGTGCTATGTGCAGCATATATTAATATCTTTATCGCTCAATTTGATAGGATGATTTATATGATAACAAGTTGGTAAATGTTGCCCACGAGAGCTCACCTCAAATAATATGATTTTGAATAAACATGTAATAGAGCGACATGACAGCAAATGTGCAAAAGAATAGGCAGGAGTCATCAAGAACACGACCTCTGAAAGGAATTTCTTTTTTATTAGCCGTCATTTTACGAAGCCAGCAGATGAGCTCCCTGCATCAGCTGCGTCGTTTACGAACGCAGCCTTGTAGAAAATTTTCACTGAACAACCTTTCGACTTAACCACCGATCCTAGCACCGATACTACCATCTTGCTCAAACAGAGGCAAGTCGTAATTGCCCCCGTTTTCACATCGATTCCCACTTTCCGTTTATACCAGTCAACCTCAAAGGCAGCTACGGTGGAAGCACAGTACAACGAGACATCGCTGAAATTCAATGATAGGACTGATGATTTTACTGCCCAGAGGGATGTCAGCCGTCACCCAGGAGCGCCTGTTGTACTGTGGAAAAGGCCTTTGGGTCAGACGTATTACAATCACGAACCTACCCAGACGGGGTTCTCCGAGAGCAAAGGAAGCATTGAGCCAGTTACACATATTGAACGGCGGGCAGACGGTTCTGTCGTATGTACAAACTAGATTGTTTTCGGACCGCCATCGGACGAAGACTGAAAGGGCGCAACATCTTGACCGTGTACGTGATGACATAGCGTTGGAGCGAGAATCCAAAAGAATCCAGAAGAAAACAATAGAGAAAGACGGAAGTGCATTCAATGACTTTGTGCAAGAGAACGCAAGCCAACAGCAGAGAGCCTACCTTGAAAAACTCGCAAGTGGAACTTCTGAAAATAATGTGTGGAAGAAAGATGTCTCGACAATGATTCTAGCAGACATGCCGACTTCTGTAGAGCTTGCGAAAGAGGCCGAGGTGGCGAAAGAAAAGTTGTCTCCAGTGTTCTCGCACAAACGAAAGAATGGGATTGGGCAATGCCGCAAAGCACTTATGCAGTGGCAAGGAAGAGCAAGAAAGGCAACGAACCACCGAACAGCCTGGAAAAGTGCCAGCCACAGTTTCATAAGCACAGAAAAAAGCAAGTCCAGTGCGCAGAAAAAGAACAGGGTCGAAACCCAGACTGTTTTGGCAGTGTTGTGTTGTGGCAGAGTGTGTGCGTGAGTTGTTTCAGCGTTTACGTTAAGGATGTGCAATTATGAGATGCACATTCTTCGAGATGCAGCTGTGAATTTTCTACGTTGAAATCACCATTATATGCTGATGAACTAGGTGAAAGCGTTTTATTGCTTACACTGAAGTGGGACAAAGTTAAAATAAGTCCTTCATGCCGAGGACACATGGGTACCACCAGCAGATAGCGTCCAAGTCCTTCGCCCCGTCCGAGTTGCGCCAGCCGTTCTACATTGACTATATCGCGCCCTACATGACAGGAACCAAGATGACTGAGAGGTAGCAGGAGTTTACGAAGTGAGTCTCAAGCTAGACGTACAGCACGAACAGCATGAAACCATCAGTGCTTTGGGCATCGAGACTGTAACTCTTTCAGAAATCACGGAACAGCAAAGTAAACTCCCTAGAAACGTTCCCTATAAACAGTGCAAGTGTTGAGACAGCTGATACAGGAACGGACTTTGTGAAGATTTGACGACATTGTGAAGCTTTGACGAGGACCCAAAGCTACGATGACGCTCAAGCAGATCAGCGATGTATCTAATATCTCGAAGAGGTATAATCAACAAAAGGGACAACGAAGCGAAACTAAATACGTAGACGAGCACAACGAACTTTTGGTATATGCAGCTGTTACGACAGCCTCTTGGAATCCATCCATCAGTCGCATGGTAATCATCAGAGGCCATTCAGTTAACACTATTAAAGCTTCGAGCTACCTATCACCTCAGGCTGCGAATCATGTTGCAGATTCAGGCAACAATCTGCAAACAGAATGATGAGAAGAAGGAAGACGATCTTTTGGAGCGGGAGCATGAGCGAGATACTGAGCGCCATGTTGGCAGATTGAGAATCGAGGGGACAGCTGGGGATTAAACGTATTCAGAGTCGTCCTGGCACCTGCCCTCTTTCTTCAATAATGGTATCGTCTGGTTTCTGCTCCTTCAAAACTCCACTTGCAAATAGGTCATTATCAGAAGATTTGCTTCATCTCTTTTCAGAATATCTGTGCGACTTTCTGCGTTTTTCTGCTGCAATTATAGACGCGCTCTACCGCTACCTAATTAAATAAATCTGCTTTGAATTCAGAACCACTGAAGTGTTGTTCGAGCCAAAATAATCGTTTAAATTAATTTCATCTGTCAACAGATAAAGTGCTTCTTTTAGTCTACATATGTGCGAGAGGGAAAGCTCGACTAGCCTAAAACATAGGACTAAGTCGGATAATATTCTTATCGTCAATAAATAAGTATAAATAATAAAGACGACACAAATAAATTGAATGAAAAGGACGTGAGGTCTAGCACTAATGTGTTTTTCCTGAAGCAGAATTTCCCCTTAACGCCACAAGGAACAGTACATCTCATTAGGACATATGTATTACAAAGAAGGTTTTCTTAGTTCAGGTAAAAAAAAAAAGGGGAGGGGGAGGGAGGGGGAGGTAACCGGAATTCGCGCTCTAGAGCCTGGCATAAGCTTATCGCATTGAGAGCATGTTTAAATGGGACGCATATTCGCCGCCTATATCGTAACTCTTGCGGGAGTAAAGGAACATGTAGGCTAAATATTGCTGCCAGTGTGAAGAAGAGAAGGAAGAGAGGGAGAAGACGACGAAGTTCCCGTTTCGTGCTTGCATCGTTCGTCCCTGGACTTCGTCAACACCGGGCTCTCTATGTTACCGGCTCTGCGGCCTTCACACTGGCAGCAATATTTAGCCTACATGTTCCTTCAATCCCGCAAGAGTTACGATATAGGCGGCGAATATACGGCCCATTTACACATGCCCTTAATGCGATCGATAAGCTTATGCAATGCTCTAGAGTGCGAGTTCCGATTACCTCCCCCTCCCCCTCCCCCTCCCCCCCCCTTTCTTTTTGCTGCTAGTGTGAAGGCCGCACAGCCGGTAACCCAGAGAGCCCGGAGTTGACGAAGTCCAGGGACGAACGATGTTGTTGTTGTTCTCCTCTAATGTGATGGCACATACCCACACAGGGGGATCGGCCAAGAATTGGGGTGCAGAGATATTAGATTTTGAGATGTATAACTACATCGGAAAAATAAAAAAATAAATAAATGCTAGGGAATAGAAAAGGAAATGTAAATATGATAAACCAAAATATATAAGAGTAAATACTAACGCACGCAGTAGGAGAGTAGTAAGATTTTTATGTACAGATTAAAACTTCAAAGCATATTAGCCAGGTAGACGTTTTGTTTACATTAAGAAGTTTTGAATGGCGTTAAAAACATACCTGTGGCTGTACCCAAGCATGGTGGCACCGAACGATAATAAAATTTGGCTGCTCAATTTAAGACGAACGATGCGAGCGCGAAGCGGGAACTTCGTCGTCTCCTGCCTCTCTTCCTTCTCTTCTTCACACTGGCAGCAATATGATATGGAGCTTTACGCCAGCGAAGTGCGCGCAAACACGCTGAAGAGCCCCTAGGACCAAGAAATGGAACTGAAGAGGCAATCTATTTTCCGCAGCTTGTGAACCTTCAGTAACAGGAGGCCGCGAATAGCTCAACCATCTTCGTAAATCGAATTAGGCGAAAGCGGCACATTTGGAGTACCATTTTTTCGCTTTTTGTTTTTTTCAACTAGCATCGCATTATTACAGACAGATGAGACAACCAGAATTCGACAATCCGAAAACGGTATGAAAGATGAAGAATAGAGATGTGTGGAAAATGAGGAAAGCTCACAATTATATGCCGAGGACTTGAAACAAAAAAAGAAAAGAAGCATGGCCTTCACTACCAACGCTTCGCTATTTTGCCGAATATTTCACCATTCCTCAGATTGATCAAGCCCGTTATCTTTTCTTGGTTTACGCAACACATCGACCAGCACGAAATTTCTCGCTCGTTCTACCAGAAATTGATTACGGACATCAGAAACACTTCAGCATGTCATCACTTCTAATGTTATATATATATATATATATATATAAGAAAATCAAGCGTCTTACAATCGTTTTTCGCTAGAAATGACAGCGGCTTGTCTTAAGATGGACACAAGGAGAAATGAGTAATTTTTCACTGATAATGTGCTGTCCCGGCAGGGTTGGAAATTTCCGTCAATATTATCATTGAGCACTTGTAGAAGAAATCATTTTGAGTTTTTACAGCTAGGCTGTTGCAATTTAACTCTATTAAAAAATTTGCTTTTCCAATAAGTAGCCACGGGCGCTGGAGTGGGGCAAGGAAAATGGTTCTATATGACCGGTTACGGCATTTCCATTTCAAGTTTTGCTTTTCTCCTCCAGACTGAGAGAAGGTATAATTAAGGCACGCCAGAAAACATCGAGACCAAAAATGTGGTAGTAGAAACTTTTCCGAGGCAATTCGCAAATGACATTTATGAACTTTATTATTTCCGCTGCATGCCACCAAACTGAGGACGACGTTTCGCTGTCTCCTTGTTTTATACCCAATAATAACTTGGAATATTGGGAATAACCTCGCTTTACAGATAATAACAGTGATTGAAATGACGCCAAGGTAATTGTGTGCCTTGGCCTGGTCATAACAATTTATTCCCCTTTTATCGGGCGTGACTGAGCGATGGCCTGCCTCATTTAAAACTCTAAGGATTGAAAATCTGACTGCTTACGATTGCGGACATGCGTCATGGCAAATTGGCAGCAAATCTTTGTCTGTGCTACAGAAGCAATGGTTGTGCTCGCTCGCCGTCATCATTTCGTTGGGTAGGGCGTCCTTGTTACCAGCACCACAGGCTAAAGCAATTGCAATAGAAATATATTGGGGAGCTAACGTCCTACCATTGAAAACATATAAATTTGCTCTAATTTTATTAAAAAAACTTGGCTACCGATTTGCGAAGTGACCATTATTTCTTCGCCATGTGACCGTGAATGCAAAACAAGTAATCTTTCAAGGACCAACAAAACAATAATTTGGTCCTATTGCTCTCGTTTGTATAAGAGCTTACCCCAGTTCCGAAATGAATTCGTTAAAACGCACCTAATTGGAAACGTATCGAAATACTTGAATGAACATGCGGTAAAATGTTTGGCCCTGTTAAGCTACATTTGTAGCACTTAATCATTCTCAAATTACAGGCACTTGGAAGAAGACGGTGCTGGAAGAGATAAAAATGACTGAGTACAAGTACTAGGCAATGATGGATATTTTCAGCTGTTCTGCGGCGACCTTTGAGTCTAGGTTAATGTTCCTGTGACTGCCCGATGCCATGCTTTGATCTTTCGAAGTACGTCTTTCTTGTACCTTCTCAGGGCATCGACGGCTCAACGGATGTATATGCGCCTCCAGACTACCACTTGATTGCCTTTTTGATTGATTGATTGATTGATTTATTGATTGATTGATTACAGAATGGCGCGGCCAGATTGGCAGCGCCATTCTTGAACCTCTAAAAGCCCTAAACAATCACTGCGACGATCTACTTTACTCCCAAACTAGGAGCAACCTGCCCGTCTGATATACCCTTGTCAAGGGCGGGTAAACGTTTTTGTTTGTTTGTGTGTGTGTGTGTGTGTGTGCGTGCGTGCGTGCGTGCGTGCGTGCGTGTGTGTGTGTGTGTGTGTGTGTGCGTGCG
>JAJIZL010022019.1:199838-211813 GCA_023969395.1 Amblyomma maculatum | reverse complement strand
AGTATGGGCGACTAGCTGCACGTAATGGATTATGAGAGACGCAAAGTGCGCGTTCTCAGACAGAGTCAAGCACTGGGTGTAACGTATTCATGAGGCACTAGGTGCTGGATCAGACCTATCAAGCACTCTCAATTTTAGCGTAAGCGTGTTACGGTAACTCAACATCGATGGTGTTAGGTTAAACAACACAATATACGCTTGGTTGACCACGCGCTATTGAGACCGGTTGCTTCGATGGGTGCATTAGGCAATTTTGCTATGCATTACTTGTGCTTCAAAAAACCTCGTTTATGGATTCGCCATCGGGGTGGAGCGTCGGCCTAATAGGTGAAAGGTACCAAAATCTCTACTTGGCACCTGAACTTACAGAGAATGCGGTTTAGTTTAAGGGTTTAACGTCCCAGATCAATTCTGGTTCTGATAGACGCCATTTTTTAAATCTGAAGTCATGTCGCCTAGTTATGGCGTTTATTTAAAGAACCATTAACATGCGGTGCCAAGAGGTCGGTTATGAAGCACTACGCTTAATTCGAAAATCCAAGTTCAGAGGGGACATAAGCTGATCAGAAAATGTCGGCAGCTACTACGTGCACTCAACTTTCATACAATATATCGCGCTATCGAAGCTCAACTGATGAATTACTTGCAAAGCTTGCAAAAAATAGTCCCTAGATGACAACAAACTACTGGTTTCGAATTAAAGCAGCCTTAAAAAAATATTTATGGTAAGACTGTTTCAAAAGATGGCTTTTGTAAAAGTGTCCACTACGTAGGTAGAGCGCAGCAGTACTTCGATAATAACCAATTTTTGTTTCTACTTATCGACCTCTAAGATTACATGGCGCACAAAGGAAACCTCTTGATAGCTAGTAGATACACCCTTATCAAGCTTGTCACGGAGGCATAAAACGGCTTCTTTGGAACATATGCTTCCCTGATGAAATATGAACAGCTGGCCCTAATGTAGGCAGCATTTAGCTGGTTTAAAGCGGGTTTATTTAAGGAGAATATTAATATAAAGTGTACGTTTGTCCTAGAATATATGCAACATTCATAGTCATATTTTCGTTCTGCATAACAATCTTAATAGAGCCAAAAGACGAGATTGCCAGTAAAAAGAAAGTAATTTAATCCTGTAGATACTTGGAAAAACCTCCAATCAACTAGAATTTTGGGCTAATTTGCGAAATGACAACTATGAGGATGGTTGTTCTTGTTTATAACTCTCATTCAAATTGCTCCTTTTGAGCTAAAAATACAAAGGCGCATACTTTTGCGCCGTATATGTGAGAATAATTGTCTGACTTTACATCTCGTTACAGCAGCTACTGACTCTGATGCACTCTGCGCGCAAAGAGGCTGAAACCCTAAGTGGTCCGGAGCATGCTTTTTGGTACAATAACATGTTTTGCTCGTTGCGACGAAAAATCGTCGCCATACGTTTTTTGATCAACGTGCTGCAAAAATGTCTTCATAAATATGTACATGATGTACATATACAGGTACATAAAACCGCAAGCGGTCTCTGTGCAGCGTTTACTGTGATCTCACACCATTTCGATTCCCATTTGGGATCCCTCTGCTAGTCAAATCAGAGCCTAGTTTGGTACAACAGCTCGAACGGACGGCACATGGACTTTGTGTGGCACTCGTTGTCGGTATAGGTACCCACCCAGAATTGATAGGGGCACTCCGCCTACCCATCCCACAGCAAACCGAAGCAAAGAGAGTGAATTGACACTTTGGTAAACTCTGTGCCACTCTCTCAAAGACAAAAAATAGTGGAATGAAACGGTGGCTTTAAAGGTCAACTCCGGTGTTTTTTTCATCATTCTGCGTTTTTGGTTGAATTACATTCCTCGGCACGTCCTGACTCGAACACACACACAAAAAAAAAACGTTTTTCGAAATTCCAATTAGAAGTATCCTTAAAAAGAAAAACCAGCAAATCGAAACCGAAACTGCTTTCACGGCCAGAAACGACGTCCCAGGTGACGAAATGGTGACGTCAGACTCAGTATTAGAGAAACACTCATACGTGCGTTGGATGGTGAAAATAAAGTATGGAAATCATGAAGCATTGCATAAAATGTCTGAGGTAGTTCAATATAAGCCTCAGAATTTCATAATCATGCGGGAAGTGGACAGTAACGCCGGTATACTGTTTGTGACGTCAGAAACTCAGTGTTGCCGGCAGAAATAGTCTCAACTTAAGCCATGAAAACAGCATATTTTAAAGTCGTGTTGCGCGCGAACGGATTATCGTACGGCGCCCAAATTTTGTAGAATGCGTCCGGACGGAGAGGAGAATCTACAGTAAAAATTTTATTAGAATATTCGAATGTCAAAAAACCCCGGGAGTTGCCCTTTAAATGCACTATCGCGTCTACACGTAAGGCTTAGATTAAACGCTCTCATAATATTTTGGGCTAAGCCTGCATTTAATTTATAATGCACCTATTTCACAAGGTGCTCTGCGCGTGCCCGCCTCTCTACTGGTTTGAAATGAAACGTTCAGCGCTTATTGCGCATGCGCAGTTCCCGTTAGTGACAGGCACATGTGACAGATGGCTGCAGCTTTAAAGTATACGTACTGCCACTGTGAAGGCGCAGCCAGACGAACGGATCACGGCTGCTTCTCCCGTGTGCATTTGTTTTCAGCCAGTAGTGGATGAGTTTTGCCAATCCAGAGAAGGAGCCACATCTTGTGAAAAAAAAGGCGGCTTCAGGCTCTTACTGTTTCAGCAATAAAGGTAATATACAGGCCATCTTATTGGTATCCACATCGCATTCTGCCCATAAACCATTATTATTATTATTATTTATTATTGTTACTTGTAGATGCCACACAGTAAAGACGCACGTCCGCTGTGGTCCCGACCTTTCACTGGCAAGCAGCAATTTTTCGAGACGCTGGCTGTGAGCGATGTGTACGCGCGAAGTGTAGCACTACGGCTAACGACTACCTACAACAACTTAACTCCGGCTTAATTCGTGTTCATCATCTTCCAGCGGTGCTACGTTTAACAACAGGGGTACGCCTGGAAATGTATTCCTTTCTGCCCTTGCCCCTCTGCTGTCCAGCCACTCAGTCGGTTCTCCTTATTCAACCCCAACCAGTCAACAAGGCGGTGAGCTCTATGCGAACGCTCCTCCTGCACGAGGATATCTCGTCTGAGCAATGAAATCGCTCAGCTGGGAAAAGAGAACGAGCGCCTACATGGGGACAACTAGCGGGCCCTCGCACACCAAACCGAGGTCATTGCCGCCCTTCATCAGACGTTCGCAACCAACGGCAGGCGCTTGCGCGGCATCTTGTTTCGTCGAAGATGGAGCCTCTGTCCTTTGGCAGTCCGACTCGTGTAGAGCAAACTCAGGCGGAACACTTTGCTGCTATTCACCGAGGGATGATTCTGTTTCTTCTATTTTGTTTGACCCACCCAGGGCGACGAAGAAATATTTAAGCCCAGCGAACTATGGTAAATCAAGTTCACCCACACTCAATGTCGTGAAACAAAAGCACCACTCGAAGATACGTTTTGTCTGCAGGCTGTGTCCCAAAACAACGTCGGTCGATCTGACTAGTCATCCTAAGTCACTCACCACATGCCGGCAGTTGAAAACTAGGTATGATTTATACTCGGCCTTCCACCTCTGAGTTGATGGGGAATCATACAATAAGCTTGCTGAGCCTTCGATGTGGCCATTAGGCTGCATTTTCAAGGGCGTGCCACTCAGCTCTCTGCTGCTGCTTTCAGCGTGTGACTTTCAAGTATTATAGCGAACGCTCTAAGCAGCCCATGAGTGCCATCCGCAGTAAGTGCACCAAGAAATTGTGCGCAAAAATTGTCTACTCCCCCTCTCAATCAATCAACCTAATCCTAAGTGGGGCTCATATATAGAAACCAATATTTGTAGTTACTGATATACAATTATAGTCAGTGATGAGATAAGTAATATCTCAAAGAGAGAGAGAGAGAGAGAGAGAGAGAGAGAGAGTCTCTCTTCTTTTTCCTTTCTATCGCCTCTCTCCATCTGCCCCTCCTTCACTGTCATCTTTCTAGAGAGAGTAGATAGAGGGAGAGAGGCTCTCTCGGGCGACAGAAAAAGAGAGTAGAGTGAGAGAGAGAGCGAGAGAGTGTCTTTCTGTCTCGAGAGAGAGAAACTCTCTTCCTCCTTCTTTTTCTATCGAGGAATCAAGAGCGTTTCAAGGACCGCAACAATGCGGCCAAAAGGTTTTCACTTTATTGCGCGTAATGGGATTTACGCTTTCCGCTGAAATGTTCTCTTGTGTGTTGGTCGATATATCTCCGCATTTAAGTAACAGAAATTTGCGTGTTCTAATTTGCGACATTCTCCGGGTGCTAGGTCTTTAATGTTATATCCTTTCTCTTGATTAGTCCTCTCTCGCCGCCCAAGTACTTACGTTGGCGTGCGGATAATGCATCGGCATTCTTCCTGCAGCACATATTTTTGGCATATTGTTCTCCCCTCTATAAAGCAAATTCGTGCGCAAAATCCCTAAACGATATTGTTTGCACCGGAGCAAAGATTTTCTTTACTTAAATAAGATACGTTGTTGACTTAAATAAGATACCTTGAAGAACCGAGACTGAGTTAGATCATAAATAGAAGAAATCTCTCAGTAAAATGTAAGCATTTGAAAACCATTTCTAGCGAGCATTTGCTTAATGATTACCACTATATGTTTCCGGGTTTTTTTTTATTCATTTCAACAGTGCTAGAGCTCCTTGACAGTAATGGAGAGCGCAAAGGGTGAGTCCGGGTATCATAGCTTCTTTTTTTTTTTTTTTTTTTTCCGCGCGAGCAGTGAAATGACACCTTAAGCCGCATTAAACATCGACACATGACCGTGATGACTATAAAGAATCACGAGTGGTTTCCTTCCTGAGCTGTTGTCCTCAGCTAGTTTTTTCTGACAATGAAAATGACAAACATTTGATAGTTTTGCAGGTGAATCTGCGCCTCCTTTTGATTAAATTTACAACAAGAGGTATCTAGGCTTTTACAAAACTTTCCTAAAATACCAAACGAAGAAGAAATGGGCCGCCAATTGTCTTACATAAAGGTGCACTAAGTCTAATTCCTCTGCCCAAACGTACAGGCCTTAGTGGCTGTCACGCCCGATCGGCTCAAAATTTGATTGAGAGTTTATTTGAAAAAAAAAAAATAATATTGGTGCCAGCGCTGGATATTTGTCTCGCGCAGTTGAGGACGTGGAGCACATACTGAATATCGGTCCCCAAACACATTTTGCAGGCCTGGGTCAAACCAAAGATTGATCGTAGATGGGGGCAAAAGTAGGAGTATAGCGGTCATCGATCGGAAGCCGCTCTCCCTAGCAATGTGTACTTGACTTAAATGCGTACAGATATTTTCGGGGCCCACATGACTATTCCACTCCAAAAGGAAGCGGCTCAGGAGAAATATGCTCATAAATCTTCTGGTCAAGGGTGACTTTCCTGTTTCACATTTTGTACCTTTGTAATGTACAAATTATGGTCGTAGTCCGCTGTAATACTTTTCCTGGCTGTCGTGTGGGGGGTCTAATGGCCGGCATCTTTGTGACGCTTCGGCTCTCGGCAGGCGCATCTCAGAGTATCTTACTTTACCGGGGTTAGCTGTTCTGTCTATTTAGAAAACATGTAATTGTTACTAAGTACAGAGATATCTGGCACAATGATGCGTGCCATATGACATCTAGCTTCGCATGCGGCCAACTGTGTCGCGACGCTAATAATTCACTTAAGTCCAAGCTTTTTGTACGTGTAAACGTTCAAGGAAGCGTTGCCTGATATGCATAATTTATTGCGTATATCGTTGATCGGTGATGCGTTTCAGTTATGCACAGGCTTATTAACACAGTTGAGTTAAACGTCTCGCAACTTAGAAAAACCGGCGTCGGTGTTGTCGTTTAGCCGGAAAAAACGCGAGGATGGAGCATGACCGGGAACTGATTCTTCGATGGTTTGTTTCAGGTTTCTGGCGAAAGGATATGTTCTTCTCTGCAATTTCGCGTTGCAGGCTCTTCTTTAATCCCAGATATGAAGATGCATGGCAAGATTGGGCGAGCTGTAGCGATAGCTGCTTGTAACTAAAGCATACACTCACGGGAAAGGATACGCAGCAAGCGGTGTGATGAGCTCATAGGGTACGCTTCCAGGTATTTGTGACAAGATGCGCGTACCCCAAACACACACAGAAAAGTTGTGTACTCTGCATGCTTTCCTGCTTATCAGCGTGCTCGCGAGCCCCGGCATGCTCATTCCGCAAGTTTCATCGGTCGGCCCAGCTTGAGTTGCAAAATGGAGATATTACGTCCGGTATGAACCCCATGTTGTAGGGTTTAGTCTGGCATGAGTTCTGAGCAGGAACATTGTCTATCCGGTATAAGCGCCATACCGGGCCGATTTGTCCGGTCTGCGATCTATACCGGACATGATAAGTTCGGTTTGTCCCGCAGACCGGATATAGTCTGTCCGGTACGTTCTACATTCCGGCTGTTCTGTCCGGTTTGAGCGTTATACCCTTTCGGTGTAAAGCTGTTTGAACTTCATAGATGTATGATCCAGTTATAACCGGTCGGATGCGATGGGGGATTTTTAGTGGGAGTAACCATGAACAAAAACGGTGCAAAATTAGAATACTAGCTTTTTGTTGTTGTCTCCGGAAACAAGTAAATTAAGGCCTTTTTGGCCTTAGTGCATTGCGAATGTCGTGGGTTTCATACGGTGGAAACAGTGCAAATCATGAAATAACAAGAACGGAAGATTGGGTTTTCTGTTTATTGCGATAATGCATGTCTCGGACTATAAAGGTGGGTTCAGACGAAAGGACCGGAGCGCGGATGGTCCGCGCGCGTCAGCACGGATCTGGTGCCACGTGACTACGCGGTCGCGCGTCGATCCGGCCGTAGAGCATTCGCACGAAGCCAGCGGACCATCCGCGTGTACCCTCCTCCCCATCGGGAGCGGCGCGCTGCCGAAAACCTTTCTACCGATAGTTTCAGCATGGACGCCGAGCGAAACCGTCGTCTCGCTGCTCTGGCTGTTCTACGTGAAGTGTGCGAGGACGACGAGGAAGCGAAAAAGCGTTCATTTATTGGAAGCGTTCTTTATTGCAAGCATCTTCAATATTCTATATCAGTGGGAAGCTCTCAACGAGCGCTAAAAACGCGACTGTCGCTTCATCACTGAGCGCTTTTTTCGCTACTCCACCCATAATAAGCACTAGAAACCGAGTAAAGCTACAACTCTGGCACACCCACAAGCACGAACACAAAAAAACAATGCACTGCAGCGAACACAGAGCGAATGACGCAGCGCATGCACAACGCTCGAACTGAATACGAGACGAAAAGCGCGGGCGTAGCAACGCGGTGGCAGCAGCGATAAAGCAAAAAGAGCAAAAACAATCTCGTTCCGCGGCGGACGCCTGGTACGCGCGGACTGAAAAATGCGCTTGGCATATTCAGTCCGCTCCGCCCGGACGGCCACGCCGCGCGCCCGCCGTCGCCGCTCAGAGCAGTGACGTCGGCGTCACGTGGGGCGCAGGTAGCAATGACGCGCGCGGACCATCCGCACTCCCGTCCTCCCGTCTGAACCCACCTTAAGCAGACGATGACGAGGTGACAGGGAGCAAAAAAGCTAATTAACAATATGGTTGATAATCTCAGTTTTCGCTACATATTTTATATACTCTGTCAGCCTTCCCATCGTCAGCCTAATTATTTCGTCTTCCGCATAAATACTGCGAGGCAGAAGAATTAAACGAAGACTTCAAATAATCTATGCACATGTACATAAGAAACAGTTCTTGAAGACAAGTTATGCAGCAAATGTTATCGCATGGAATATTATGCGGTAAAAAATGAAGTTTTCTTATGTACATATCTTATTCAGCCTACGGTATGTAACCAAAGTTATTGTTATGGCTTTCTATTATATAATGTAGTAATTATGTGTAGGAATGTATGTAGAAAAATGTATGTATGTATGCCTGCATTTAATGTTTATTTTCTCGAGTGCGCTGTATATAGAACACGAGCAAGAATAAATGGACTGCAACGAAGAGAACTTTGTGAGCCTACTAACATAAAGAACTTCGGCATATTATTTTTTGATGACTGTGGAGGAAATTTCCGGAGGGCCGTAATTTTTTAATCAGAGATAACGTCCACTAACATAGCAACAATGCAGTTCTAACCCGAGCATAAAAATTGAATATCTGCGCAAATATACGCCCCAAATTGCATGGGAATGGTTGCCAGCGGATTCAAGGAACGCGTAGGGGTGTGTCTCCATTCATTGGTGTTCGACGGGGTAACGGCGTTTCACAATGTGGTTGATGGATTGAATCAGGGGAGTGAGGTGGACAGTGCGTCACACGGTGATAGAGGACTGTACTAGGTGATCGATCCACTGTAGCAGCTTTAAGGCCGCGGAAGCGACCTGCCCTGAAAAACTAATTTTAACGCGATATGTGCCACATTGGCTGCATTCACTGTCGTTCTCGGCTTTTCTTTTTGGAGTGATGAAACTTTATCACGCTGACGTTATCTTTGTCAATGAGGTTCGCAAAGATTCTGCCAAGCTTGGTCGTAGCCTTTACCCTGTGGACTAGGATAAACAGTGCCATCTGTGTACGTTGCCGTTGAGTGGTGTTGTATGCGAAAAAGGCGAAGGCACGGACAGCAAGTCTTGTTTGTCATCTGCATATAACCAAGCATATAAATCTTCTTCATGTTTACAAACAAACAAAGCGATTAGGTGGCGCTGCAGTCGTCTGCGATCCCACGGTAGGCAAAAAGCACGGAAGCGGCACTAGGGCCAAGTTTGTCACGAGTGTGTTATTGTGATGTGAAGGCGCCTTTTTGACAGCCGGAATAAGGATGTGCTCGGAGATTTGCATGAACGCGGCAAGAGTCGAGCCAGTTCACCTTTTAGGGGGAAAGGGCGAAGCAAAGTCGAAGAGAGCAAAACACCAGACACGCGTTTCCCACACAAAACTAGTTTTTCTCTCAAATAATCGACTCGACCCGCATTCTCTTAAGTTCATGTACACCAGCGTGAGCCACAGCGGTGGGAACAAATACGATATATGGAAACCTCCCCCATACACGGCGTGCAGCGTCCGATCCCGCACGTCGTACCATGAACACGGAGAGTGTCCAAGACGCACAAGCGAAGCTTTGCTGCCATACAGGGGAAATGAACAACGTTGTCAATTATTTGTCGTTTTAGCCGAGCAAATTAACCGCGGAACGCATCAAGAATGTCAAAGTTTCGGATGCTTACAACTACTTTCAGACGAGGAGGTAAACAGTCATTTTTCTACCTAGTAAACATCACGCGGAAACCACGTACGGAGTAATCCACAGGAAACATCATTACATTCTCGGATAATTCTTCACACCGAGCGGCAAATGAGCGTTGCTGGTAAGCACGAAGCCCATCATTAGCTTCGAATGGTTTAAGGTAAGCATGGCAACAGTAGCATGGGCATTGCGCCTTGTCATCGCGCAGATTTGATAATCCCCTCACAATTCGTTGAAATCACCATGCTGCGTCTTTTTGTTTGTATCTGCTTTGCTGGTGGACGGCTGTCGGCGTTAACGTCCGAAATTTCATCACGGGCATTCAAGCGTTTAGCTTCCAATACAATTACAAGCTGCAGCTGTAGCGGTGGTTCCGTAGTTGGGGCGGCCCGTTCAGTCCCTGCCACCGTCTCAATACTCAGAATTCGACAGTGGGCCTTCCAGTACGGATATAGCTGCTATAAATGTCCTTAGATAGTCTAAATCACGAGTCCATATATCGATCGGCAATGCTGAACTCACAAGTTGTATTCCCAATTAGTCGCTATGAGTACTACTAAAATCGCTCATTACAGAAACAAATGCAGCCCAAATTGAGCAAATTAGCGGCTGCAAGCGCGTAGTGCCAATCTTCATCGCGAATGAGATTTTAAAAAATCGAGGTGAACAAGACGAAGATTAGCCATGCAACATAACCACAGAGGAATTCAACACAGATCGCTGGCGCAGCAGCTCAGTACACATATGTAAAATTACCAAAGTGAAAAAAAAAAAAGCATGAGAAGGGTTCAACGCTGCTGAACCGGATATGAAGCGAAAGCATTAGCTGCGAGTGACTGAGCTTTCTTCTTCTTTAAAACGTGAGTAAAATAAATAAACAAAATTAAAAATAAAAAGAAAGAATAAAAATAAAAAAGTCTGTAAAATCAAGAAAGGAAGTAAGTAAAGTAAAAATTGGCCGTGCATAGCTCAGCTAGGCCAGGAAATATGCAACGAAAGCATGTGCGCCTGGCGCTGCGCTGCCTAACCCTCTCCAATCCAATCGAATCCCAGCCAATCCGGTGTAATCGAATCCAATGGAATCCAATCCAGTCTAATTTAATCCAATCCAAACGAATACAGTATAATCAAATCCTGTCCACGGTATCCAGCCCAATCATGTACAGTTCATTCCAGTGAAATGTAATCCAAATCCTGTCCAATTCAATCCAAACCAGCCCAATCCAAACAGTCCAATCGAGTTCAATCCAATCCTGTCCAATGCTGAGTACACACTTCACCGAAATGCGCCGCTGAATCGCCTATCATCATCACTACTACCATCCTCACGCTAGAGAAGGGGAATTAAGATGCGCCACTCACTAATAAAACTGATTGCTGGGCTAGTTGGTGCATAGTCACATAAAGGAAAGGTTAATAGCGCAAAAGACACTCCCGAATAGGTACAAATAGACACGCAGAACCGGAGCTGACTCCGACTTCTTTCTCGGAACATCAAATACAAACTTCTTCTACAACATCCAAATGCTCCCGCAAAGTCAGCAACAAAGTAATCATAGCATCTTTGGATCCAATCCAATCCAATATAATTTCAACCTATCCAGTGTAATCCAATCCAATGTAATCCAATTCAGTCTAATCTAATCCAATCCAAACGAATACAGTCTAATCAAATCCAGTCCATGGTATCCAGCCCAATCAAGTACAGTTCATTCTAGTGAAATGCAATCCAAATCTCTGTCCTTCATTAAAGGGTCTCTCTCACTCAACCCAACAAATGCTGTCCAATTTATTTTGGTCAATTTGTACAGGATTTGTCCAATTTGGAGCAGGGATAATCTTGCCCGTGAGCTGCTAGAAGCCTCGTTTATAAAAAGACTTGGTTCAAAATGTGTTAGTGAACCATCTCTCTCACTGTATAGTAATGAAAGTCGACTGTTAAATGTTGGTAGGTAGGGTTGGCCAAAAATGCTATGAGGACTTCGTTGCTGACTTTGCGGGAGCATTTGGATGTTGAAGAAGAAGTTGATATGTGGTGTTCCTGGAAATAACTTGGAGTCAGCGCCTGTCCTGTATGTCTATTTGTGCCTATTTGTGAGTATGGCTTTGCGCTATTCACCTTTCCTTTATGTGGCCACTCACTATGTCTAGCTATTTTCTTGCATTAGAGACGAGGCATCTCCTTCTTCTAGTTGCTTTTTGATTGCCAGATGGCGCGGCGCTCACGTGGCGTCCGCCAGCGGCAGTGGTTGGAAGGCAACGGCTCTGCGTTTTCCGCGACGCGAAACTTCTTGTTCGTGGCCAATGTAGCTTTCGCTATTAAAGTGATTTTGTTCACGCCGGAAGATCAACGAACAGAACAAGCTCATAACGGAACTAGGCACGGAACTCGCAATGCTTTACAGCGGTGAACTTTATTATTTACGGAAGTTGTAATGCGAGTTCTGTGCATATCTAAGTTCGCCTCCGTAAAGATTTATGACATCTCTGAGCTCAATAGTCTTTCGGTGATATCCGTCACCTCCCAATGGTAGGCGTCATTCTACTATAGTCCTTTCTGGCTACGTCAACCACGCAGTTTCTCTATCCACGAGTGAGTGAGTGAGTGAGTGAGTGAGTGAGTGAGTGAGTGAGTGAG
>JAJIZL010022019.1:169782-199828 GCA_023969395.1 Amblyomma maculatum | reverse complement strand
AGTGAGTGAGTGAGTGAGTGAGTGAGTGAGTGAGTGAGTGAGTGAGTAAATTTTAATAAATGCTTAATCTTTTATACGATGAAAATTTCGGGGTGCTGTGACAAAAAAGGACATGGCTACCTTCTTGTTATCGAATGTTGATGTAGGGCAGGTGGCAATAAAGTTTTGTTTTAAGCAGCCGCAAGAGTGTCATCGGTAGATGAACCTTTTTAGAATTCATGCGTGCATCGCTAGTGACATTTGCGGTTGACGTAATGACGACATAACGTTTGCTATAGAGACCTAATACATCCAAGTTTGAAAATGCCGCCCAATGAGTTTCCCATGCTTTCTTTTCCATGCTGTAAAGCAAGGACTTCTTATTTACGCACCATACTCATATTACAATGAAAAGCTGTTACAAGGTGCGCTGCCCATTTAATGTTGACGAGAACGCTTTGACGATCGCGTCGTAATTGCAAAGCCAAGTAGAAGATCTCGGCGAAGAGCCATATTATAAGCGCCCAGCTGAAATATAAGGGGAGGAAATGCGAAGGGTGGTCAACAATTTAGACAGGAAAAGCAGAACAGTGGTCCCCAAATTATTGAGCAGAGAAGGTTTGAAGGTTTGAAGATTAAAGTAATGTTCAAATGGAACCGAAATGCAGTCGACGATACGTAGTGAGGCATTGGAATTGGCCGAGTATACATTTTACGTTGGATCAGTAACTAATGCTTATATGGGCCACCAAACGAGAATAAAAGAGAACGGATGGGCTGGAGCACACTTCGCCGGTACTCGCAGGGCATGATGGCGGTGTAGAATTATTTTCCAAGGAAAACGGCGCAGACACCCGTTAGAACGAACGACGTACGCTGAAGAAAAATGTTATGTCCCCATTGACGACTCCGCAGAGAACCACAGAAAGGTAAGGGAAAAGTTCAACGTAAATAAAATATACAAAACAGCATCGGTCATGGAATAAAGACGAGTTAATGATGTGCAGGAATAAATTAAAAAGAAAAAAAAATGTATGGACAGGATAAGCTCCGCGTAGCGAGAGGCTGAAGTAAATTGCTCGAGTAGGAGGGATTTGGTAATTTGGAAGTAACGGGAAGTAACGGTCATCGGATCTGGAACATGACAGGGTTGATTAGAGAAACAAGGGAGAGTGCTTTGTTTTTCAGTTGACGTACACAGAGTGATGGTGGTGATGATCATCAAAGATGATGAAAGTAAAAGCGGTTTCACTCTAATTAATATTTATTTTGAGTAAATATCGATTCAAGCACTTTAGCATTAGTTTTATTTTCATTAGTTTTTAAATCTGGCTGTCTAAATTTGGAATCGATATTCTAATTTGTAAGAATATGTTAGCCAGCTGCAAAGGTCAAAGTTATTGTGATGCTTGAGAAGAATCCCGCGATGGCCGTTTTGGTTACGAAGGTCAGGGCTGCTTCGACTAAGAGATCCTCACTGAAAATACTTGCATGATTAATTTTTCAGTGCAGTTGCCTTGTACAAATGGGTGGGGATGACATAACCTTTGTCGTTAAAGACCTGCAGGGCATTAATACGAAGGCGAGGTGAAACTGAGTGTCTGTCCTCAGACTGAGTCCGCAGGCCAATAAGTAAACCACTAAATGTACTGAGATAATGACTGGGTAACTGGCTAAGGCTAACTCTCTGTTGCATTACAAATTTATGCGTCCCCCCCCCCCCCCCCCCCCCCCCCCACAAAAAAAAAATTTGGTCCTACCGGGACCCCAGAATTGGTGTCAAAATAGATGGGCAACTTTGTTATGTATTCCAAATTTAGGTGAACCATTTCCCAAAAATTGCACTTTTTGGATCCCGAAAATTTTACTTCGTCCGAGTTTGACCAGCATTGGTATCCGACCTATATTGATCATAGCCAACTCAGGGTGACTTCCAAATTTAGGCAGGTCCAAAATGTTGATATGCTTACACGTTTTCAGCGCGTGAAAAGCTGCAAACATCGCAGGATTTGTGTTTTTATTTGAAACACCTGTATTAGCTTATAGACGTTGCAAATAATGCGAAAATGGCGGCTTTAGCCAAGCGGGGCAATCCATCGACACTGGTCAACATGGGTTTCTCTTGCGTCCCTCTGTGTCAAAGGTTGTCCAAACGATAGTTCTCGATACTGATATAGAACGAACGTGCCCTTACCAAGCAGAATGCAAGAGCCGTAAAATGTTGCCTTTGCGAGATTTCTCCCGAACGCAACACGATTAGCGGGGCGGAAAGTGGGGAACATTGTGTCGCTCGAAACAGATAGATCTATAGAGAACGTGCAACTAAACACCAAATTTTAGTAGAAGATAAGTCACTGCAAGTGCCACATTTTCATAGGGATAAAAGTTGGTTTTGAGGAAAATGCCCACATTCACTTCTGAAAGAAAAGGCCACCGACTCGATAATGCGCACGCACTTCGTCATCCTATTTTCGTGGCAATTGCAAAGTAGACATTATGGAAAGGATCTGGATTGTGCTTGTCTCATTACGCACTTTTATTGTGCAGAATTCATAATCAAATACAAGAAATGCGCATCAATATGCGTTATATTAATGAAAAAAAAAAGAAATCTTGTCTTTTATCTCATCTCCGAATCAGCTCTTTAGGATGAAAGCTTTCCGCAATGACGGCAATAAACACACATTCCGGAGCCTATTATTTTTATTATACTATGCCTGAATTTAGGGTACAACTGTTTCGCGAATACGAAATCTATACCGACCTTTATTATTAGATATATAGTGTATGTTATTTGGGACATAATCACCCAATATGAAGTGCGTCTTTAAGATGAACGAAGAAGAAACTTCTATGCCTAATGCAGATCCCTACTGGCCATGTACAGACTGCCACTTAAATAACATACCATTACTCGTTCTCGCAAATGCATCTTGCTCATATTCAGCTGTAATACATGCATCAGAAATCTGCTTTGAAAGCCATGTGCGATGGGAAACACATCGCGAATGATGAAAGATATCACGTCGAGCATGTATTTAACCTATGCAGAATAGAGGCTATACGTATTAAGCCTGACTATTGTTCCTGGAGCTTGCTCTGACCACGGTGTCATATTTCATAATATGAAGGGAATTTGGTTGATTTTTTTTCTCTGTTCTCTTCTCACCTTCATCGAAGCGGGACCGCTCATGTAAGCAGTGCCTAAGCATTGATACATTTCGTTTATGCACGCTTTGAAATTAGTCTCACACCACTATTTTTTAACTCTTGGAATAAGTTGTGTGCTGTATACGCATATATGAGGGTTTTCATATGTTTTGATACTAATATAATATTTGTGTGCCCTTAGCGAAAGCTCAGAATTTGATTGGGTCATTTGGAATTTGTTGGAGACATTCAGACAAGATCCTTTCCTGCAGAACATGAAGGCAGGCCCTCGAAATATTTGAATGGTAATGTAGCTCGAAAATCGCGACAGCTAACTGCACCGGCGAAAGGCCGAAAGACACAGAACTGATTTCGTAATTGCTTTTTCATCCGGTGCCATGGAGATCCCTCTGACCTACAGTGCCTTGTCATATTAACGGCACGGACGTCCTTCACCTGCTGCGGCGAAATATTTATTTTGTGCTCAACAATGTTTCATTTATTTGTTCAACAATTTTACGCAGAATTACCTGAAAGAAGAAAGCCTTTCAGAATCTAGGTAAAGGAGTGCACTCATAAAACGGCTATGTGCAAAGGATGATAGCTCCATGTCGGCATTTAATTAACTGAAATTTGCATTCGATAGCGGTCATGCATGGGAGCATATTTGTGTCAAGGCAGCAAGGCGAAATTCATGGCTTTATTATCAGTTTAAAACAAGCAACTGCTCTCGTTTGCGAATTTTAACCACATAGGGAAAAGGGTTTAGATAGTAAGAAAAGATTGAATACAGAGTTTCAAGAAACAGAAAAGGAAAATTGGTGCTCGGGTTAGTTCGGGTGGGAGGGTGCGGGTTTCATATCTTGCTTTGAAGAGACCTGTGGCTAGTTTTTCTAAGAATAACACGTCCGCAGATGAGGTCCAGTTGAGAGCACATTCGAATTGTTTCCTGTCCCAAATTAGGAAAACAAGAGTAAGAGAACAACGCAATAAAATTTGGGTGACGCTACAGCGGTTATAGCGATTACCAGGTCCATACGCATCATGACGCGACACTCGAAAAACCGCTTTTTTTCATCGTATACACATGTTCAAAAGTTTTTGTTTCGCTCACAATACAATTCAGCGATATCTTCACTGTACACGATGACCCGCTGCCCTTTCTTTTTCTTTCTCGTTCCCTTGCGGCCTCCCAACTGCGCCAAAATTTTCCGGAGGCATCTTAATGACGGGCGCAGGCGTTCGAAGTATTCCCTGAGTAGTTAAACCCTTTTATCCAATCAAAGAATATGTTCCTTATATTTCAATCACCCACTGCTGGTCTTCAAAGCAATCTTGTAAAAAATCAGAGCGTCCCTCGCAGCGATCGATATCGATATTTGTTTTTTCGCATACTGACATAATTCCTTCTTTCAACAGTAGTAATTACTGATAAATGTTTAATGACGCCTTTCTAAGACAATCGTTCTAATCACACACTACAATGTATTCATTAGATATTCAACTTAAAGTAAATAGTTTTCATTTGAAATGGGCGACGCAGAAGAAATTTATCGTGACCTATCCCCGCGAAGACAAATGTTGCTTAAATCTAATGAACCAGGAGAGAAAAGCACCTGGTCAGTCCATAGATGACATAATAAAAATGAAGCAAAAGTTCAAAATTATAGAACTGATCGAGGGGCGCTGGTGCGCGTGAGAGCTGAAGAGGTAGTTTTCGATAAAACACCGTCAAAACGAGCGTTAGTATTGGCAAAAAAAAACCCCGGGCTGGGCGAAATCTTATTAAAAATATGAAAAGGAGATGAATTATAGCAGATGACGAAGAACACATAGAACAGGTGACTTTTTTAATACGATTGGGCGCTTTTCGAATTAAACGGTGTCAGAACGGACGCATTTAGGGATACATTTCTTGGAGCAATGCTAGAAATATATAACGAGCAGAAACAGAGATCAGAGGGACCGATTTCTGAATCACAAATTCAACGAGCCATATACAATTTAAATTCTATAAAGTCGCCTGGACCAGACGTGTTAACTGCGGAATTCTATAAATGATTTATGGGAGACATTTCCCTTCTGCTAAGACCATTGTTTTACGATGCATATGATTTGAAAGCACTAACTCCTTGTTTTGGTGTATCCCACACTGGGCTTATTTCGAAAACGGAAGACACAGGAAAGTAAAGACCGGTGACAGCATAAAGACCTACACCAACTAACCAGTGTGGACTACAAAATATATGTGAATGTACTAGCATTCAAGTTGCAAATGGTAATGAATGCAATACTAGGTGGCCATCAAACTTGTGGCACCAAAAGCACCGTTCTGTTACGCCTAAAATTCATAAAGAAAAGTTTGTACTTCAATGCTGTGATGTCGGTTGCCATCCTTGAGCTACACATGGAAAGAGCTTTTGATTGTGTTTCACATGACCTCTCGTTTTTTTTATTCTGTATCATGTGAATATTGGTTTAGTAATCAGGGAGCGATTGGAGATGGTGCAACGCAATATTGGAACTGCAAAACGAGACTGCTTATAAAAAAGATAGACGTCAAGCTTTCGGTACGCTAGGAGTGACCCTTTAAGTCACCTTTTGTTTTGTATAGATTAAAACACTGTATTCAAATATACTACAAAATAACGGTATTCAAGGATTTAAGTTACAAGCGGCAGAAGTTAAGTGGCTGAATTATGCGGACGACGTGGCTGTGTTTACTGTTGACTGTGAGGGCATAAGAAAGGCTATTGATTGTGCTAGACTATTTAGTGAATCGACACTAAGTCAAATAAACTGGGCAAAATCCATTGGCATGTTTGGCTTGGAGGATGGCCAGAGACTCCGGTTAACTTTGCAAACCTGCCCTTAGTGTCAACCTGCGTGAAATTGTTATCGCGACAGTCAACCGTATTGGAAGGGGCAGCTCGAAGATACCCGCGCCAAAGTAACAAGTCGAAAGGGATGTAGTTATCTCCTTTTGCCAGAATTGCAGTCTATGTATACGCACGTGCAGAATGTATACATGTGAGAAAACTTGTGTAAATGTGTTGTATCTTTTTATTAGCACTTGTATACCTATTTAATCTATCACTTGTGCTTGTCGTCCTTTGTATCAGTGACAGAGCCTTCGTCAGGCAGAGAGAGTACGTGGCGTCCAAGAACAGTTTGATACCATTGTGAACCAGATGCAAGGGCAGCCAGAATCTATTTCCACGAAAGTATGTAGTGGTTAGTGGAAATACAGAAAAGAGATGATTAACTTCCTGAATGGCTCTTGACGGTGAGATTCTGTTGTCCGTGACGGAATTTGATAAGACGAAACCTGCTTTAACTGTTTGCTAGCATACCCTCATGTAAGGGGATCATTGTAAATGTTATTTCGGCTCCCAGAATTGTGTAGAAGATAAAAGAAAAATCTATCGTGGCCTATAGCTAGCGCATTCATCTATAAATCGGGAAGTCTAGGGTTCATATCCCAGACCAATTTTCTCAACTTCATTTTAATTTCAGCTTCAATGCTTAGCTTTGATTAGAGAAACCTCCATGAAACAATTTGATGGGAATAGGAAGCGTCTTCGAGACGTTCATGAACTCCATATTCTTTAATTTTACCGGAATTTTTCGATCACAATAATCAGCGCTGACACCGGAGCTTTTGCGACACCGCATCCTTAACACTATTAAGGTTGAAACTAAACACATCATAAAGTGTACGACTGCGATATGAAATCTTCGAATAGTGTTAAGACAAAGACTTATGACCAGTACTTCTATGATGACATCACAATTTACTTAGTGTTAGTCTTCTTGTTCATGTTGTTCATGTGCTTGACCTCTGTTTCATGGCGCTCATTTTGGTTTGTTCTCACAATATCTAGAAAGAATCGTGTACTGAACACTGCTATTTTTAATCTTCCTCAGCATGCCTCTCTCGCATTACCCTGAAGACATTCAAATCCACATTAAGCGGTGCGGCCTCATAAAGGTATGCAAGAATAAAGCAAATTTTAAGCATGCGTGTTTTTGTTCTTTGCCGAGAAAGCTGTGCAACTAAATGGAGCTGTGTCATCTGAATTTAGAGAACGTATGCAACAATACTTTTAAACTGGACCCACGGTGGATTATTTGGAGGTCAGGATATACATTACATGATTGATCACCTCTATACGCTTAGAGAGCCTGCCCGTAATTGAACTACTTGCTGACATGTTTTCAGTTCCGAAACTAGAAGAAAAAATTCCCTTCATCACAAGTGGACGCGAAAGAAAGTAGAGCTTATTAGTATCATCCTGGAATATTTTCGCAAAAGATCAAAAATGCTTCTGCGTAATGTGTGCTACGATAGAATACACTTCTGCAGAAACATGTGAGTGTTCATCGGTGCTATTAGGTTCTAAATATATAGTAGGTGCATAGATGTTTTGATAGGTGAATTTATATGGTTATTCCATCTCGAGCGGCGGACGAACCTGAGTCGCGGGGCTACTAGGTGGCCTGTTGTGGTGAAGATGTTACGGGGTGGCAAGACGATCAACGCAAAAAACAGGGGATAGAGAGATGATGTTCAATGATTGTGAGATGACGGTTAATGAAATGTTGGCGGGCCTAGCGCGAGCGCTCCTTCCTGCACCACTGCCCACTTCTTCCTCGTCCGTAAGATACCAGGGGCCACGGAGCGATCGTCCTAGTTGTGGAGTAGGAACTTTCTCAATGTTGATGAGTACATGGCATAATGATGTGCGTGACTGGATGGCTTCAGATGAAGAGAAAGAAGGAAGAAGACAATTGCTTGCCGCCACGATAATTCTCGGATGAAGCCTGGCCCAGAATGCTTTCGGACCACTGGCCTTCAAGAACCGATGGCCGAGGCCCAGGCACGCACCGCATGGCATGGGCAGGGGTCGTGAGTTCATACAAGGCGGCTCTTGGGTCGTTGGGGTCTCAGGTCGGCAAATTGGTTCAGTTGGGTCACATGGTCGTCGGCTGTTGCACTATGCCTCGTGGCCGTGTAGGTGGCGTCTCGGGTCAGTCTCCTTCGTTCTCTCTTGTGGTCGGGGAGGGGGGACGGGGCAGAGCAACGACAATGTTGCGTCGGGTCCGACAGGCTGAGGAAAAGCCAGGTGATGCGCTCCATGGAACCCGCTGCCCCAGGGCGCCGAAGCTCCGAGCCAGGATGATGAGGAATGATGATGTACCCAGCGCCTCTAGCCAAAATGTTACGGAGCGGGAAGCCGATGAGCACAAAAGAAGAGAGGGCAAAGAGATGAGGTTCGATGACCGTGAGATGACAATGAGATGTTGGCGGGCCTAGCGCGAGCGCGCCTGCCCGCACCACTGCCCGCTTCTTCGCCGTCTGTGACAATATGCAGCGAGCCTATGCTTATCCAAGCGTATCACGCGCTGACAGTCCGGCCTACAGGTCCAGAAGGCGTGCCGAGAGAGTGACAGAATGTGTATGTACAACTGGAAGGACTGACGTAAGGCAAGTTATGCGTCAGGTAGTGAAAGAAAAAAGAGGACTCCAGCGTTGGTGCAGGTATTATGAAGACTTTCAGCGAAGCGTATGTGGCTGCATTTCAGCGCACAGCTAGTGCACATAGTCTAATTTGACGCAGCAGGCATATGCCTTGACGCAGCTGGCATACGCCAAGCTCGCAAACATGCTGGTCCATCTACCATTACCCCAGGCTATTCTTGCCGGGCGACTACAGCTCGCTGTTCGTGCACATGGGCTGGGCGCTCTGCCAGAATACCACATAATATTTACCGCGATAGCGTTAAATTCCCCGTTCACCCACAATCCGACGTCCGCGTACGGCGTTGGCGTTCTAATCGAAATATCACGATTATGGCTGATCACTAAATGGCCATAGGGCTGCCTGACATTGCTTTTGGCAGGAGAAGCCGACTCGGGTCTGTTTTCTTACGGGAGGGGGATAGCGGAATCAGCCTGCCAGGATACCTTCGTTCCCGTTACCCCACGCAGGCACGTCTTGGTTAGACCGATGCTTTATATATGGCCTGGTAGCCTATGCTATCGCGTCAGGTGTAACCTCAGGTGTAACCTCAGGCGTACCACAGGGAAGCGTACTTGGACCCTTACTTTTTCTAATCTACATTAACGACCTTCCCACTAACATTTCATCCCGTTTACGCCTTTTCGCAGACGATTGTGTTGTTTACCGTAAGATCGCTTCTGAGACTGATCACCTGACCCTTTAAAATGACCTTGACACTATTGTTGATTGGTGTCAAAACTGGCAAATGATTCTTAACCCTAATAAATGTAAATCAATGACTTTTAGCCGCAAGCATGTTGTTTCTAACTTCATATACTCTATAAATAATACCTCTCTATCAAGGGTTACGTCGTACAAATACCTTGGAATTCAGTTCACACCAACTCTTTCATGGTCTTCTCATATTTCTGCAGTCTGCAACAAAACGTCGAGGACATTGGGTTTCATACACCGGAACCTTCGAAACTCATCTAGCTCCGTTCGAAAACTTGCATATTTTACATTTGTTCGCCCACAGCTGGAATTTATCTCACCTATATGGTCTCCCCATCAGAAATATCTCATAGATATGCTCGAGTCCATTCAAAGCAGAGCTGCCCGGTACATTTTTAGCAATTATAGTCCCCTCGCAAGTGTATCCCAGCTTAAAAACCTTAATGACATACAGATACTTGAAATTCGTCGCTCCATTTCACTTCTGTGTTTATTCCATAAATATGTTCACACCCGTCCTTCGTTGTTACCTCTGGCATCACCTTTCCGCTCTTCACAACGCTTACACAATCAACTCAGCTTCAACCGGATATATGGGAAGACCCTGTCGTTTAATTCCTCTGCATTACCTAGAGCAATAAAACTCTGGAATGATCTTCCTGACAACATAATCTCTTTCATTGATCCTGGTGAGTTTAAAAAACATATAGGTATACATCTATTGCCATAGTGATGTTCGAAATGTACAACAGTTTCATTTGTTCTTAACGTTGTTTTTCGTGTCTCGTGTCTGATGTTATTTTAACTCGGTTTTGTATAAATTTCGTGTTCCTTTCTTGTATTTGACTTGTACCGCGTTCTTGTACGATATTCTTGTACCGATTTGCCCCCCTCACCCAATGCTCTTCGGGGCCTGTGAGGTACTTATAAATAAATAAATAAATAAATAAATAAATAAATAAATAAATAAATAAATAAATAAATAAATAAATAAATAAATAAATATTTCTGAAGGCGGAGCTCCGGCTTCCTCCAGAAGTTTCAATTAAACAAACCACTTTTTGATGCTGTATGTACATGGCTTCAGAGCATCGTCGTTGTAAGTCCCAACATAAAAAATCTGCGTCTGTAGCGCTGTTGACGTCGATAAGGTCGTCACCTAATATTTAAAAAGGCGAGAAGGTATATGTTTCGAGCTTTGCTTAAGCAGATGCTTTTGATTTCATAGAGCACCTGCAGATAAGGGCAAAGATGCATCGAAAATTTAAAGCGAAGGGTATAGCGCTTTATTCTGCAAATCTTCAAAATTCATGCCTGCGTAATTGCATTAAAGGAACGATGGGTTCCTCAGAAACCGCTTCCACGCAATCGCTGCCTCACAGCAGTTGCACGGTAGAACCTTGATTATATGTATGCGTCAGTACATCTGTGTGTCATGCATAAATCTTTATTCGAACCATGCATTCATGAACAATACCGAAATTATCTTTCCTCATATTTACTAACACGTAAAGGTTAAAGATTACTACTAGCCATGTTAAGGGCGTACAGATCCTTCAAGTACTATCAGAAAAAAAGTAAAAAAAAAATTGCTCCTGTTAAATATGTTCAGAGACCTTGGCTCTGTAAGCGAAAGACCAAATATTTGGTTTCCAAAAAAGAACAATCCAAGTTGGCCCACAGATTCCATATCGTTAATGTTTATTCTAATATAGGCTGTGTCGATAAACGAACTCGATTTTGCTACGCGCTCTAATAAACGGAATAAACAAAACGTCTGCTTTGTTAAAGAGGCAGTTGTATGGATGGCACTTTAAGAAAAGCAATGCCCTTACTTTTTTGTGTGGGAGAAGTAAGCCTAATTAGCAGCATGGAGTAACAACTTTTTTCCGCTCTGTATCAGGAATCAGAAAGCGAACTGTTTAGAATGGAAAAAAAAATACATTGAACACACCTCTATTTCACCAGTAGGCGCACTTTGAGTTCTCCAATTTTAATCCGCATATAAATTATACCCTGATGACGGAATTTGCACTATCTTTTAGTAGAAATGGCTATGAATCTAATCAGTGTTAACATATACAGTGGCGTTGGTATCAAGAGTATATGACGTCGTTGTTTTTCAAGCAAATGTCGTTGTGCCAAAGGCAGATTTTGTGGTAACGTTTTTTAGCCCTGAAAGTATTAGAGCAATTAAAAGCCGCTCTCGGCCACTTTAATATTTTTGTACCATCTCAGTGTCTAGCAGTTCCCCTTATTAATTAATTAGTGTGCTATAAGCTTTGAGGGTGCAGTATGTTCATATGCTGGGCTGTGCATTATTTGGTTTCCGAACGTTCCACGTGAAAGCTTCGCCCTCTAATGGGGCGGGCTTAATTATCTGTAACCTGAACCGATATGTGTCAAAGGCATGTTATCCATCGCATTTCCTCTGGGAAGGAACGTAAACCACTGACAAGATAAAATATTTCGCCTAAAATGTAAACTTGATGGTGCATCGAGATATTGGGCATCGAAATCCACATCTCATGCTTCGAGGCACAGCTAGTTAGCTAGGGCGTGTGGTAGGTCACCTCGCCAATTTGCTTCACGCCTAAGGTGCTTTTTTGCTTTGACTTTTTCATGTCTCACCTTTTGTGCTTGCTTCATCGCTGTACTACTGTTTACACAGTGGTTAATCTTGTTGATTATTTTTAATTAATATTTTAATCCCAGGCCATTTTCCAGCCATATCTTGCATTCATTATATCGAACGCAGATATTTGTCCCCTTGTTTTTCTTTTGCCCTGTTCAGCACAAGAAAGGATTCTCTTTTATAACACTGCGTTCTTGAAGAGGCGTTTAAAAATGTACATTTTTTACTCTGCGTACATTGTGCATATTAATATTTTCAAGTTAAAACAAGCAACCGCGGGAAAACCGCACGGGCGACAACTAGGCGCCCATCGGTACATTTCGCTTATCGCTCCAGCCAGTCTGCGCGCTCTATGAATCACTGGTTGTTTCATAATTTCAGAATAATGGAGGGGAGCTTTATAATTTTTGAAATATACCGAAATATACTTTCGGTATTTGATGCCTGCTCTGGCTTTGGGAAGATAATTTTCTACTGCCTGGCATACTCGCTTCCGGGCCTCCCTTATCATCCGAATGAGGAGAGCTTTTATTTATTTTGCAGTGCTCCCTGCGCAGGCGGTCTGTGTGCCCGCTCAATTGCACCTGTCGGACCCATCCATACTTGATCAATACGCACTTCTGTGCGATAAGCGGAGTACCAATGCCCCAGAGCCTGCTCATCAGTGACTTCTTCCACCTGGTTTTGTGACCACAACACTGTGCATTCAGCACTGTAGATTTGTTATTTCAGGTAACATTGAATAAAAGGCTAGCTTGAAACCACTGTCAGTCCTTTAGTCGATTTGTTTACACGGTGTCAAAATGAAGTGCATGGCCGTCTTAATTTTTTGTGCGCGGTTGTGCGCAATCAGCTGGTATTTCTTTTTCTTGTGACACGAAGTTCCATAAAAACGGAAGTTTAAAAAAGTAATGGCGTGCTTTCTGCTCCGCTTAAACTATACTCTCACTAAAGCGCGCTCCTCAGAAAAGTACTGAATCAGTTTTGAGAGCCTTGAAATGTTGGATGCATTAAGCAATAATAATAACTATTATTTTTGCGATTCTGAGCAGCGCCATCCTGAAGACAACCTGGCAAAAGGAAATCTGCAGATATATATCTGTAGGTTGTTGTTTTTTTGCCAGGTTGGCTATTTTATGCATATTAATCTTCGAAAACGCGCTTTTCTGACTTTTTACAACATCGTAATTATTATTAAGTAGTGAGCGCGAAAGAAACTACAGAATTCGAATCTTGCTAGGCATCGGAAGCCTGGATTATTTAAATGAATACGTTCCTAAAAATACCCTACAATATTTCACAATTTCATCACAATTATTATAAAAATGTAAAACAATTGTATTTTGAAATGGAGCTTTAACTACTCTTTTTTAAAGTTTCTTCGAAAAGAAAACATTAAATGCAAATTTCTGCTACATATCGGAACATTATAGTATATCCATCAACCTGTTTAACATTAACAACCCGCTTCTACCAGTGGCCTAAGACGGAGGCCTTCAGTACCTAAATAAATAAATGCTCGTAACGGTCGCCAGCAATATTCCACATTTGCATACCTAATGAAAGCGGTGTGCCAGAAATCGGGACTTGAAGAGTAAGCTACTGGTTCTATGAATTACAAGCCAATAGGCGGGAAGGTTCAAGAAAAGCCAACTGTGCGAATGTTAAGTTCCTTCAATGCTTGAAAACAAAGCGTCAGAAGCAGCCTCGTTTTAATACTTTATAGAGAACGTAGGGAGAGTGCGGCTTCAGCTTAGACCGTAGAATAGATGCTGTTGCCCAGCAGCACGAGCGCACTCGATGCACACGTAGGACACAAGGCTCCCTACGGCACTCAGAGCAGAGGCTGGGCTTTGTAAGGCTGTTGATGACTCGTTTGACATTTCAGCATCGCTCCTGGCAGAGATGTCGCAGAACGATCACGTGGGAAGTCCATACGCGCATCTACCACCCATGTAGAGTATCTCTTCTGTACCGCTCAGATATGAGGTACTGCTGAGCGTAAAGCTGCCTTACTGTGCCACTGGTGTCGTAGGAAATCATCAACTAAAAAGTGACGTCCTCTTGATGCAGAGAAGAAATGACTTAGATGTCGAAATCAAACTGATCGTGAGGCGAATGTTTCGTGGTAAAATCCAACCTCCACGCAAATAGCTTGCGATATTGTTCTGGCCAAATGAACAGTCCGCATTTTGACAACTGTGGCTCGATTGAAACTCTGCAACATATATTGCTTGAGTGTCCTGCGTACGCTGACGAGCGTGAGTACTACAAACATAGCAGGGAAAAGCTCTCCCCAGTGCGTTTAACAATGGACATTGTTTTAGGTCCCTTGGCCTGCCCTAGGCAACAAAGACTCGCAATGAACTTTTTATTTACGTATTTGAAAGAACTTGAGCTTCTAGACAAACTCTAAATTCACCTTGAATGTTACCCTCAGGCATTTTTCACGCTGTGAATTCCATAAGCACATTTATCGGACTATGTATTTCATCATTCCATTTTATACCATTATTACATGATGCCTTTTACAACGCATTTAATGTCCGCATTTTAACTCCCCCTTCATTCATTTTATTCTCCTCACCATTCGTTTTCAACATTTCCCTCCCCAATTCCCCTTCCTACACAGAGCAGCATGTCAACGAAATCTAAACGCCGGCTAAATTTTCTGTTTTTCATTAAAGAGTATCTCTCTCTCTCTCTCTCTGTTTCCCCTGCGTTTGTCAGGCCAGCTTCTCATTGCGGCTGAGCATTCGTCTGTACCATTCTCCTTTCAGAACGCAGCTCTTTGGAGCCAGTTCCTGCGTTTCGTGTCGTCGTCGCCGCAACCACATCAGGAAGGAGCTGTTTGACCCATTTCGTATAATAGTCCAGAAGCCGCGTAGATATTGCCTGTAATTACCCGGCAATCGCATTCTTGTTTCTTTCACGTGACGGTACGCCACTACTGGCTGCCCCTACTTGTCAACATGGGAGACGTCACCCGCCGTAATTTTCAGCACCCATGATTGAGGCAGCCGTTGGCCACGATGACGTCCTCATCAGAAGTGTACTAAAGATGAGTCACTATACCGGGCTGAAGGTACTTATACATCGACGCAGCTGCTGTTTCTAAACATTCAATCGAGTTGAATATTGAGCGGAAACAATAACGGAGTTGTTCTGTTACTTAAGCGTCAGACTGCAGAAAGAAAGTACTTTGGCACAGGCTTACTCAGGCGATTAGCAGCCCGAATCTCTACTTCAGAGGCTGGAACGCTCCGCCGTCCCACAAGATCCGAGGATTCATGAGTTCTGCGTTCCTTCGAAGTGCGGAGACGTACTGCAGCGTCTCCAAAGACAAGAAGTCATTCACACTGTGTAATGTCGGCGATGATAGCCGTATATTGGTAGTAGCACATAGTCCAAAAACTGAGTTGCAACCTTCGATATGTACCGCTAAGAGAGAAGATGATTCCTTAGACGTATACCAAAGCTCAGTGAAATTTTCTGAGAAAGAATTTTCGCTATTGCTAACGTTAATGTGGAAAGTAAGAAATTCTGTAGTCGTCAGTAACAGCCACAAGAAAAACTGTATGAACATATTTCTGTTTTGGTACTTCGCAAATATTTATACGTCAATAATAAGGAAGCATACATGAAAAATAGATTCGTTACTGGCATCATATCGCATTATGTCAAAATGATTTTGTTGGTAGGGTGGAAAGCATTTTCCCTGTAGTAAAAGTAATGTCGCAATATCACGACCTTGTGGCTTCAAAACCATGAGGACTTCATTAATCCACCCAGAACATTCCGACAGTTGCGGCACAGCGTATTTATCAAGCAACTTCTTTTTTTTACTTTTTTGACTTTAGCATTTCTTTACTTTAGAAACTGACCATCGGATGCTTGTTTGATAGCTGTATACCCAACATACAGGTTGACAACCATTTTGGAATGAAATATTTGCATGCAGACACGTGACTAAGCAGTTTCAATATTGATACGCCAAGGACAGCCTTTGTTTTTACCAAGATTCCAGCATTTCTTGAAGCCCGAATCGTTTCACAGAGTCCAGGGCTCTGATCTGCGGCGTGCTATAACACTCTTTAAAGCAAGGTATTTGAATAGAATAAACTTCAGAACGATGAAATGATCTCAGGTTTGCTAAGTTATATATGCTAAGTAGTTACCGTCCACATGCAATACCGCAGCACCGTCGACACCATTTAAAAGGACAGGATAGTTCCTATAGTTTTTTTACACATAAAACCCCCTGGGAGTTGGATATATATTTGAACTCAAGAGCCTCTTCTAAGTACCATAAAATGCAAAGCATTCTTAGCCGTACATGGCTGAACTTTGTGCACGAATATTGTTGTGTATTGATGAGTATGTATTTTGCCAGGAAAATGCTTGTACATTTGAATGTTTTGAGAATGCATTGTTCAATTGCTCTACTCCTGTATATCGGTATGAGCAGTTTGCTTTTTGCACATATTTTCCGAATGTGTTCACAAAGTATTTCATCGTTAGGCGGCAATGTATCTAATTGTTGGTATTAAACACTGCACTAGGCTTCTCCAGAGTCTATGTTCCAACATTGCCCCAATATATTGCGACAGACAACTCTTGCTAACTTTATATTGTAACAATTATGAGTACAGGCATTGTGCATTTTCAATGGTTCATAAGTGTCTTCTTAGATATCAATTTTCTTTAAGTCTATCCTTCTGTGCAGGGACAACTTGAGTATTCGTTTTTCAGGTACCTTCATTTAATGCGGTGATTTTAGAAGCGTTCGGATCAAAATGAGCCCATTTATTAGGCAGAATTTTAGTGATGCGCCAAAATTAAATAAGCTGTCAACATTATAATGCAACGCGCGCGAATGTTAAGGGTTTTGCTATTGGAATGGTTACGCATACAACTTTTTCACAGTGGCTTGCTTTCAAATTTTTTATCTATGAGTTGCTTCCCACAGTGTTTAGTATACATTCATGTTATTCAAATGACCAGACATTATATAAATTTAAAGAAAAAAATACTAGTTAGTAATGGTCTAACCAGGCTACACGGAATGCTTGGTCCCTTGATGGGGCGGGGACAGGTAGGTAAACGTAGGCCGTCATTGCACCCGCCACCGCTTCGGTGGTGGGCGACGGCTGTTGTTGCGGCTCTCGTCTTTCTCTCCCTCTTCCTTTTCTTCCTTCGCTATTTTCTCTTCTGTCTGCATATAGTGAACTAGAATAGTATTCTAGTTCACTATATGTCTACACGAGGCAGCGGAGCTGGCTCAGCGACAGAGCCAGTAGCAGGCCCGTGCATTTTTTTTTTCCTTCTTCCTACAGCCACAACAACAATCTGATGTTACATGAAACACGTTTTAATCCTTCGAGTGAGAATACTAAATTTATTGTTCCTACAGAATCGCGATGTTAATTAATGTGAAAAGCATTAAGTTCTTTCAAAAATAGACAAGCGCGACATTTTTTTTTCTTCTGCCACTTCAGAACATATCGTTAGTCATTTCTTCTCTTGAAAAAGAGAATGAGTGTACCATGCAATATGTGACGTGATAAGTACAGCCTACTTGTACTTTTTGTGGGCATCGTTGCATATACAGAGATCACACTGAAAGATCCCATTACTATGCTTTATTCATTAAGTTGTTATACTTTTCTCAAGGGGTATTAAAATGCTAAATTCGCTTCGTTTATATGTCTGCATTCATGGAAGCAGTGGTACGACACTCCAGGGACATCGAAATTAAACAGCCAACCACAGCTGTCTCGACGCCCACAAGGCGCCTAACAGGGACACGCAAAGGGAGGTGTTCTTTGAAGCCTAGAAATTCAAGATTACTATTTGCATATATTTTAATTACAAATATTCTATATTGGAACATTAGAGTACTTAGCATGTGTGATGTCATGTATATTGAAAAGTTCCTTTCAAAGAGCCCTTCAGCTAGTTAAGTGGAAGATAGATTAGCCACGGGGACTGATCTTATTTTACTTAGAGTTATTTAGCTTGTCAAATTACCAGTTTCAGAGAAGTGCCATATGACTGCTGGTAACACCCTTTATAGTTTCTAGTGACGTTTGTGAAGTGGTCTTCCTTGTAAGTGTTTTTGATCAGCCCCCTCTTCAGTAATTAAAATCAGCACTTTATGCTTGTACAGGAGCTGTTGGCGAGCTAGTTGGTGAATGTCTACTGTAGTCATGGTGAAATTGCGCAACAAACACGACACAAAAGTAAGAGGGACACATAGCACGGGACGGGCGCAAACTACCAACTCTTTATTGAAAGAAAAAGGGAACAAATTTATACTCTCGGCCACTCAAGCGTTCATAGCTCAATCGCTTTCCACCCCTCCGCCATTAGAATTCATGAATGACATGTCTAATGGCAATACTCCAAACAACTTCCGTGTTCTGAGCGGCCTTTCTCAGATGAATGCGAAGCATGTGCTCAGCCATCCCTTTAGGGTACCGCGTGCTTCGAGTAATTGACTCTGCCTTGCTACAATTGACCGACTGCGTTTGCTAAGGCTCTTACCAGTTATTTTTAGTTAACCTTGTTTTAAGGTGTTTAGTCATACGTGCTGAGCCATGTCATTCATGAATTCTGATGGCGGAGGGGTGGAAAGCGATTGAGCTATGAACGCTTGAGTAGCCGAGAGTATAAATTTGTTCCCTTTTTCCTTCAATAAAGAGTTCCCGTGCTACGTGTCCCTCTTACTTTTGTGTCGTGTTTGTTGCGCAATTTCACCATGACTTTATGCTTGTGTTTACGTGTATATTTAGGAGCCGTATAAGCTGAAATTTACTTTTTCTTTCACTGTTGAAACTACAACTGAGTAATATTGTTTAATTTCCCCGAAGGTTTTTAAGACAAAGGAAAAGGCGGACTTGGTCCCGAAAGAAACAGGGGTTAATATTAAAAACTTCCTCATCGAAATCAAGAAGACGAAATGGACATGCGTAGCACATGTAATGCGAACACAAGATTGCCGATGTCTCCACAATCCCCTAGCATAAGCGGGTCGGGGGCAAGAAGCAGAAGCTAGGGCGGAATCAATAACTAAAATTTGTTGCTATAAGGCAAGCATGAGGCAAATGGCACGTTTAGTGAAAAAGATATTGGATACGTATGTCTCCAACATTAGGTCTAATGGGTTTAATGAAGGCCAATCAGTGAGAAACAGGCTCAGAAGCATTGATGGAAAAGGGCAGCCCACAAGTAATAATCGATTTTAGGGCCCCTTGTGACAGCTTCAATTTTTCCCCTTTAGTGAACTCACGCGTCAAGGTATGGCACCTGAGCCTAAAGTATCGAACAATTGATGCTCCATGCAAGCATCTCAACCTGGCTTTCTATAATAATGAGGATACATGATTACTAATCTGGTTGTGATAGTCAGCGCAGTCTCTGCTCGGAAATGCGCACTCAAGAAAATCTGCAATGAAGTTTTCTTGTCGCATCATGTGCCAAGGTGATAAGGTTTTAGTTGCAAAATTTTTCTTGTACTTTATTGTACAAGAAATATTTTGTATATAGTGAAGTATAGTGTTTCAAAACGTGATGACTGCTTTATTAAAGCGTGGTAATCCATCTACGAGGCACATTTGTCCCTTTAATAAAGAGCTGTATAAGGAGTAACATCATCAGAACGCCATGTCTTGATGCAGAACAGAATCGTCATCTTCAAGCTGAATTCTAGAGCCGTAACCCTGCCTCTTTGAAGATTTCACTGCCTGACGAATTATGAACCATGTGCGGTAAAAGCCAACAACCTTCCGCCGATTGCAAATCAGCCGATTTATGCAAACAAAAAACATTTTGTTTATAGATTACGGGTGTCATAGCCTTCCTCGGCAAAGCCATCTCTTTAGAGGCTGGTATTAACATCTACTGCGAACAAGACTAAAATTCTACCCTCTAGATATAAGTCCTACCTCTCAGCTTAAAATGTGTGAGACAAAATGCAATCGTATTAGTTCGATTATAATCTGACCAGTGATTCTCTCTACGGAGGCGCTTTAGCGGCATTATTGTTCATTCTTAATACGCAAATATTCATATATTGCATTCGTTATATGCGAAGTAACTTGGATTGTTTTCTTGTATGTATAACTGCAGCTGATGTTTCTGATGCACAATTCACGAAAGACAGGAAACGACGACTTCGGTAAGGAGCCTGTTATTTATTAATATGCCAGAATTTCAGTTAGAGTTCGGGGAGCATTATGTCTGCAATAAAAGCTTCATAAATTCAGTCTCCTTCATATTTATCTTATTATTCTAGGCGCAAATCAGTGATGTGAAATATGTCCAGTATTTTAAGTAAAATGGCGTTGCTGTCTTAAAGGGCAACTCCGGGGGCTTTTTGACATTCGAATATTCTAATAAAAGTTTTACTGTAGATGTTCCTCTCCATCCTGACGCATTCTACAAAATTTGGGCGCCGTACGATAATCCGTTCGTGCGCAACACGACTTTAAAATATGCTGTTTTCACGGCTTAATTTGAGACTATTTCTGCCGGCAACACTGAGTTTCTGACGTCACAAACAGTATACCGGCGTTACTGTCCACTTCCCGCATGATTATGAAATTGTGAGGCTTATATTGAACTACCTCAGACATTTTATGCAATGCTTCATGATTTCTATATTTTATTTTCACCATCCAACGCACGTACAAGTGTTTCTCTAATACTGAGTGTGACGTCACCATTTCGTCACCTGGGACGTCGTTTCTGGCCGTGAAAGCAGTTTCGGTCTCGATTTGCTGTTTTTTGTTTTTAAAAATACTTCTAATTGGAATTTCGAAAAACGGTTTTTTGTGTTCGAGTCAGGACGTGCCGAGGAATGTATTTCAACCAAAAACACAGAATGATGGAAAAACCACCGGAGTTGACCTTTAAATGACGAAAGCTGTTTAAATAGGATTGCTCGTGCTCACAAACGCTTATTGCACATTCGTAACTTTCAAAACGCTTGATTTCCATAACAATTGCTATGGGAGAATACGTCACAAATGACGGAACTTGTCGATGTCCGGACGCATATAAAATATGCTGATTTTAGCTGCTAGTCTCATTGCTCTTTTAGAAGTCCCTGCGACGCGCTGAGTGGTATTTTCGAATACGAAGACAGTTTGATTTATCGCCGCCATCTGTTTCGTTTTCGGATTTTCTGAAACGAAGCCGCCCACGTAAACGTCAACCCAACGTTGTTATATATTATCACGTACTCTAACACAATTGTCCGGATTCTTTAGGATGGTTTTCACATTTTCTTACTAAATCTTATTATTTCAGTGTAGCTATTTTCAACATGTACTGGTTATGCCAATAACCTGTATATTTCTGTAATTGTAGCAGCTGCCTCATTAATTGCTTCCCGCTTTACGGATAGCGTTTAGTTTGTAGCAAATTTTTTTCGGAAATAATATGTCGGCTCACAAGAGACATTCTCGTACGTTAGTGAAGAAACCAGATTATCAAAGCGAAGTGTGGAAGGCCAAATACAGTAATACGGAAATATCTTCATGGTTTCGCTTTTGTTGTTCATCGTGGTGACGACTGTGGCTTTTATAATCACAGGGAGAGTGACCAGAGTGTCCTGCCTGATACGTGACGTAGATATAATCCTTTTATCGCCGGAACAGTTCCATTTTTTAATGAGACAGTGATAAACGCTCCATTCATGAAAAAATGTGGCATCCACGTTCTCGTCGCTATGAACGAAAACTCACGATCATAGAGCTCGTAGGTGGTAGCTGGAGGCTGACGCTACCTACTCGGGTCTCTCCTTTATATAGGAAGGTGATATCGGAATGAGTCTGCCAGGACCTTTGCATTCTTAGCCAGACCCGCTAACCTTAAGCCATCCGGACACGTTTATACGGCTCGGATAAAACCGGGCTCTTTATGCGGAGTGGTAGCATAAGCTATCGCATAATTAATGAAAGGCACAGTTTATGTGCTAGTTCCTCTTATTTATTCAGCAGGCTAGCACTACATGCGTTCCTTTCTGTAAACCCATGCTGTGAGGGCCATGTAGCCTGTCGAGAAACAACCGAGCGTCGTTTTGCAGCCTTAGTTGCGATGTCAGCGAAATCCGCGTGAGCCGGTCTGTTCCGCCTGGCTAGAGAAGAGGGATCATGTAAAGAAGATACCGCGTACGGTCAACCGAAGAGGATATGGTTCAGGCGGTTGCAAGCTAGAGGTGCGAAAAGAACTATGCACTGCTGACATGAGCTCCACATTAGCGATGCTTAAATGTCACATGACGCCCACAAATCAGGCACTTACCAGATATGTAAAACGGTGTGCAAACATCACCAATATTAGCTAGCAGCGAAATACTGTTGTTGCCATCTGGAGTCTGGATCCGAGGTGCGGAGGAAATTTAGAAGAAAGCGTAAAACCTGCTTTTTCCATGATTCCTTTGCACGCAGGTAGACAATCTGAGGATGGGAACTGTGAGAAGCACGAGTCTCCTTGAGGAAAGCGGAAAAGGCACATCTCCGCATTGGCCACTAGCAGTAGCGAAACGAAGTGGCGTCCGTTTGCTGTGCGATGTCAGCGCACGTTAGAGATCCCCAGGTGGTCGAAATTACTCCGTAGCCCTCCACTACGGCTCCCCTTTCTCTCTTTCCCCTTTCACTCCCACCTTCCTCCCTTCCCTTACTGCGCGGTTCAGGTGTCCACAGAACAAGTTTGACAGATACTGCGCCTTTCCCTTCCAGTGAACCAATTATATTATTAATAACCCTATTTACTCGAAGCATTATTCACCGCCACATTCGCAACAAAGGCGTAGTACAATGGGGCACTCAGGCTTTTGCTTTTCACCACTTCAGTCGCCAAAGTGTCACGTAATTTCTTAGTTGTAGGGGGCACGAGGCCGCGAATGGCATATATCTTTGCTGGATAGGGATCATAAGGTCCGCCTCTCACTATGTGTCCTAAGTACATAATGTGCGCCTGTGCAACCTGACACTTTTCCGGGCTCACTTTAAGCTTGGCGTGGCGTAACAAATAAAAAATAATTTAGGTGGCAGGTGTTCAGCCAAAGAGGAAGAGAAAATGGCGATGTCATAGTTATGCGGCAGCATAAGCCTAATGCTTCGATATGAGGGTGTGCATTATCAGCTGAAAGGTGGCTGTGGCGTCGTTTAGCCCGAATGATATGACTCGCCACGCATACTGTACCTCGTCGGTTACGAAAGCGGTCAGATGCTGGTACTCCGGAGCCACCGGCACCTGCTAGTATCCGCGTCACAAGTCGATAAGAGTGATATATCTAGAGCTTTCCCCTCTCAGGTTTAGCTTTGCGTGGGTATCATTGAAAAGGCATCCGTACGCGTCGCTGCGTTTAGAGCGCAATAGTCAGCACACGTACGTACAGGTCCATCCTTTTTACCCACACATACAACGGGATGGGCGCACTCGCTGTCCACTGAATACACCAGCCTAAGGTCTAGCCGCTTGTTTACCAGGCGGCTCACCTCAGTTCTAAATAATTCCGGCACGCGATACGGTAAAATCCGTTTGAGCTAGTGCTATTCGTGCAGCTCTATCTCATGTGCACCAGCCCCTGCGACTCCCGATGTCTCACAGAGCAAATCAGCGTAAGAGGCAATCACCTCCAAGATTTCGAGGCGGTTCTGAGTAGGTAGGTGTGCGAGTTTCACCGTATTTATCAGACAATCACCACATCTCTCAGGCACAGACCGAGGGATGTAGATTTCAGCAAACTCGTCGTCGTCCTCGAAAATTACTCCGACATGACTGACACTTGCGTAGTAGGGTAGCAGCCTGTTTGCGTGCACTACTGCTGTAGCCTTCTCTTCCTTGTCGAATCTGTACGAGTTCTGCCTCTCTCACGCGCTTACAACGAATGGACCAAGCCATTTCGGGGACATTTTACTGTCAGGGTCTGGGGCAAAGAGCAATATCTGGTCTCCGACGACAAACGTCTTGCTCCGCGCGCGCCTGTTATACGCCTGCGCGTAACTTCACCGACGTACGCTCGCCGTCAAACTCGCTACTTCTGCTGCTACTTCTAGCTGCTCTCGTAGCTGTCGCAAATACTGCGCAGGTTCTTTTGCGAGTCCGTCCGGGAGGGGTTACTGGCCTGTCCATATCCGCTGCAAAAAGGCTAGCGGTTCGATAGGGTTCCTACCTAATAAGAGCCGAAACGGCGCCACGCCTGTAGTATTATGGGGGATTTCCGTGTGCGCCCAGAGAACGAAAGAGATAAGGCTATTCTAGTTTTGAGGATTTTTCTCAATAACAGGGAACAACATGTTCTTCGAAACGTGGTTCCACCTTTCTGCTGTCCCGTTGGTCTCCGGCTGCTGAGGAGTCGAACACCGTGAAGTTCGTTCCCTGATCTGAACAGACTACCTCAGGTGTGCCGGTGCGGCTGAAAATCGTAAGCAAGGCATCACATGTTTTTCTAGTGGTCGGGGATTGCAAGTAGAACACCGCCTGCCACCGCGTGCACAAGTCGACGAGGCAGAGGGCGTACTTGCGATGTCTGTCTGATGGAACAATGAGCGGCCCGATTATATTGACACTTACGACCTGAAACGAATGGACGTATCTGGTGAGAGGTGTGATGTGAACCCTGTCTTTGATTCGCCTGTCTGGATAGACTTGATAGCCGTGACAGGTCCTGCAGTGTTGCGCGACATCCCCTTCTAAGCCTGGCCAAACAAAGCTGTACTTAATCCTAGTGTTCGCCTTTTTTAAGACCCAAATGGCCTCCCCAAAGGGCCTCATGAGCAAGGGAGAGTACCTCTTCGAGCCTGCTAAGGGGGAGCACAAGCTGCTTCACTTTACTACCGGAGAGCGAGTCCCAGTGGTACAACAAGCCGTCTAAGACAAACATGCCGTCCTTCTCTGCCTTTTTTATCAGACCACGCTTCCTTTACTGTTTCGTCTGACGGATCGGAATAGCTGGCGCTGTATTTTGGGCTTCCTCCACGTCATCGTGGTTGGTGGCTTCGTTTTCCTTCTCCCTTTCTTCCCGATCAACCTCACACGGCCATTCCGTCGCTATGCCCATGCTCACCATCCGTAATTTTGTCTGCCTCAGGCCCCGCCACTGCTCCTCGTGCGAAGTAGAGCGTAGCTTTGTACTCTGCTCCGCCATGGAGACGGACGCGCTAACTGCTTCAGCCAGAGGGCCAGCCTTACTCGTAACAGTGCCTCGTAACGACTATCTATCTCCAAAAGCAGTTCTCAATCCTCCCTGGAGAACAAACAGTCCCCTTGTTCCACTACCTTATCAGAAAGCGCGCATACAATGTCCACTGCGTCGGGCCCGGCTATGCGTGTGGTCAGCCGCCTAATGCTAGCCGTAAGAGTGATAAGGTTTGCATCCATTGTCTCGCCAAAAGTCGAAACAAGCTTTATCGAGCCCGACGGCTCCCGACATGTACTCGGCAAGAGGTTTTCCCTAACCACGGTTATCTCGCTACCGGCATCAATTATAGCTGTCGCCGGTATCCCTGTGCACTCAATATCGATCTGCTGTAGCTCGTCGAATGACGGTGGGTTTTCATCTCTGCTTCCCAGTGTTGCCTGTGAGGTTGCTGACGTTAGTATTTCGCATGCCTCTACGTCGGCTACAGTTACTTCGTGAGCTCGAGCCCGTTTCTCCTTCTGCACGTTATGCGAAACGCGAGGGCATTCCTTGGCCCGATGGCCATATGCGCCAGAGAACGCTACCTCTGGTTCGGAGCCGGGATCACCTTGCTGCACTGGCTGGATGAGCGGACGCTTGTTGCGAAGTGGGTTGTCTCGGTGATGTGCATGGTCGCTGGTCGCCGAACCCTGTCGTACTGCGCCAGTGATGATCAGTGTCGTTTTGCGAAGGTTCAGAAGGGTGATTCGGCACTACCGAGAAATATATCAAGGTAGTCTTGATGTTGAAGAGGGAAGATATATTTCCAGAATATATAAATCAGACAACTGAAGTTACACTGGTGGCCTTACATAGAGCTGCCACCGCCTTAGCAAAACGGTACTCTTATGCACAAACCGTATCTCACAAAAAGAACCGCTTAACTCACACAGACAAAAGTTGGGTTACACAGACAATGCTTTGCCATCCACCAATGTTCCACGTCGAATGCGCAAGTGTCTGACTTTCACTCTCTGCACTCCAGACTTCATGACATGTTCATAAACCTAATCTGAATATGGGCGTAAAGTAAAAGCATGGAATTTACTTTTTCGGTTTTCGCGTCGCATACCTTCATATTGCAGCGGAAACTTGATTTGTGTATTCCATGCTATAACACTAAACGTTACCGTTTAATTGAATGACAGGATGACTTTTTAGTGTGCTTTTTATGCATTGTTTTGCAACAGCCTGCCTTTCCGCATCTGTCCTGTGTTACAGAGGAGCATACAAACTTAAAAATATTTGCTACGGCCCGTAACGCATTCCTTGTAGATTCTAGCAATCGCCATAGTCTAAGAAGAAGTGTGCGATTTGGTTTCAGTATCTTTGGTTGTACGTTTTACAAATATATTTCGAATAAAACCTTGACAACAAGTAAAGATAGAAAATAGAGCAGTCTCAAGTTTTAATAATATAGCGCGAGCGTAGACCAAACTGCCGGTCAGCGTGTTATAACGACGATAAGCGTGCAACACAGCGAGAGGTGACGCACGTGCGTGAAGTTGGAGTGTCGTCTGTGACGCTTTTCCAGTCACGATGGCGCAACCCCTGCAACAATATCTGCTCTCTTTAAAAAAAAAAACGAAACGGCGGGCAGTAGAGCGCACGTTCTTTCTTAGGTTCCTCTTTTATCGTGTGTCCATCTCACAGAGCGCTGCTAAAAGCACAGCTATGTTCTATGTTTTGTGTGCGGGGATATAGAGCTTTATATTATGTGCTATCCAGTGTACAACGCGAAAAGGTGTGCCATGCTCGCTTCCTTTAAGAACTCATGGTAAACGAACGCGAAAGGCTGGTTGGTTGGTTTGTGGGGTTTAACGTCCCAAAGCAACTCAGGCTATGAGAGACGCCGTAGTGGAGGACTCCGGAAATTTCGACCACCTGCGGTTCCTTAACGTGCACTGACATCGCACAGCACACGGGCGCCTTGCTATTCGCCTCCACCGAAATGCGGCCGCCGAGGCCGGGATTCGATCCTGCGTCCTTGGGAACAGTAGTCGAGCGCCGTAACCACTGCGCCACTCCGGCGGGGTGAACGCGAAAGGACAAAGACGAAAACGAAGACAACACGACACAAGCGCTCACTCGAAACTGAATTATTTATTCGGGAAAAATAGCTTAGGAACACAAGGGTGGGGTAAAATACAAACAATTCCCGATGCCGCATCAGGGATCCTACTCTAGGCGTGAAAACACGCTCGTAATAAAGTGTGAAGTAAAGCAAAGAACACGTACCGATAAGAACAAGCACGCGGCAGACTAAGTTGTCATGAAGAAATGCAAATTCAAGGGTTGTTAGAGTGGCAGAAGGGGGGAGGGGGGGCTGACACTCTTGAGGTGGGAGGGTGAGGTGATAATCCAAATTTCCAGCTGCCTTGGGTGATAACTAATAAGCTCCGTACATGACAGTGGCATGTGGGTAATGACGAGTGCTCTCACAAGGGATGCTAATGCGCAACCAACTTGACGGGAACACAGAAGAGGACAACACAACAAGCGCTCATTGTGTAATTTTATTCTCCTATGTTCACTTCAGGTTGTTTGGGCTTTTAACCTATAATGAATCACAAACATCCTCATCTGCTGTTCAGGCGAGTAGTACATGTACAGGAACGTGCAGCCAAAAAGAGAGCGCATGTGATGGATATTCCAACGAGGAAAAGAACTCTGCTCCCCACCGAGTGCAATGCGTCATCGATACGCGGAAGCGGGTACAAATATTTTTGAGCTGTCTTGTTAAGCAGCCGGTTGTCTACGCAAAACTTTATGATTCAATTTTTTTTTCTTGACGAGAACTACTGAAGAGGTACACGGGCAATAGGAATTGGTTCAATTACGCCGAGCTCATGTATGTAGGCGATATGATTATTTATTCCATCAAGGTTCGCGGGTGATACGCAGTACAGGCGCTGGTGTAAGGGGGCATGCGTAACGGTAACGATGTGTTGAACGACAATGGTTAATCGGCCGAACAGTGCTTTCGGGAAGTCAACGCACGAAAACAACGAAACAGTGCGATGAGCTGATCATGATGGGTGAGCGAAAGGCTTCTGGCAATGGCTGGAACTTATCATGCAACTGAAATGAAGGGAAGGTGTTTTTTCAGCAAGATAGGTAATGGCGTCGACTTGGAGGGGAAGAGTGTCATAGAAACCTGCGTGCGCAGTAGTAGTGCCAATGTATTCAACAGCCGCGGCATTCACTACGCAATCCGGAAGACGGGCAGGGTAGATCTAGAGTAGAGGTCCAGCTGCCACGTTTCATGCACTATAAACGAACATTTTTCTGATCGTCGCATGGCTGCACTAATTTTGCGCTAATCTGCAATGCTATGACAATATTCTCGTCAAAATTAAGAAGAAATGGATATGGATAAGACATATAAAGCAAAGGCAATATAGCGAACATCTCCAGGAAAAGAAGCAAAGAGGGGGGGGGGGGGGGGGGGGGGAACGCATGTTATTTGGCCGGAATAAATGAAATTTGCGCGGATAAGTGGAAGAATGAATCAAAGGACGCGCAGAGTTTCTTAAGGGCTATTGCAAACGCTTCTGGCATACAGTTAGCCTAATAAGGTTGATAATTGGGGCGAAACAAGAACGCAGCTTCAGGGGAGAGCAGGTTGAGAGGAAAAATGTGGAAGATTGTAAAGCGAACTTCGTGCCGATAAAAATTAATGCATGACCATTTGTTGTATTTTTTGTTTTCCTCTTCAGAAAACAAGCACATCCAAATATGGAAGCTCAAATAAAATTTTGAAACAATGTTTTGTTTTTTGCCCGCACGCATCAAACGAGATTTTTATTTGAACAATGGCCCCGTATTCGACAAATGAGTTGTGAAATTCAGAGCAGCCTCTGCTAAGGGATTTACATTGAATAAAATCTGCATTGACATTTCGTTGCGTAAATGACAGGCCAAGGCGCTGCCTTTTTTATTTGTAGAAATATCTTTGCCTAGTAAAGCAACGTTTGTCGTGAAAGTGACATCTTCTTTATTACGGTGCGGTATTCCTTCTTCGCAGGCACATTTGACATTCTCCTAAAGGTGCTTATAATATTAAATGTCACCCAACAGCCTGTCCTGGCCTTCATGTAACAGAGAGGTGCCGTTGTCAAGCTGATTCCCCAAGCTGTTCACAGCCTCTTTGAAACATTTCGCTATTTGCCAAAGTATGGGCCATGGCGCTAAAAGCGCCTTGAGGCAGTTTCAAATTGCAAGATTTATGTAAACTGTAAAAAATAAAACTTTCTTCTCTAACCACATCGAATGTCACAACGTTATTGAGAAAAACCATTGCTTTAGATGCAAAGAGTGACACTTGCATAAAACGAAAGAAAATCAGCCGCCCTCTACAGAGAGCACATAGCTATCAACCCTAAATACTTGGATAAAATACAAAGGGTGTTCTCCCATCATAGTCTGAAGAGGTATAAGCTCCTCACAGGCACTTCTTTTGCTGCATTGTACATAATATTTTAAAGTTTCAATATAATGTGATCTGTATATAAAAAAAAACAATCTCGATATTTCCCGTAACCACAGGTGATTTCTCTGACGCAAATTTCCCTAAAGAATGGGGAAAACGACGAATGTGAAGAGCCTGGCTATTATCAATACATCAGCATTTTAGGTTTAGATCGAGGCACAGTGTTTCTGCAATAAGGGTTTTGTAAAGACAATCTGTTTCATATTCATCATATTTCTGAAATAAACAGTACGAAATAAATGGGCTATGTAAGGCGAATTCGCCTTCCTGGTTTGGACATAGGCTTTCCGGCCAGGCGCAATAAATGACCATTAAAAGCGTTTCTTCTGTACGCAACGCTAATTGCGTATTATTCTTCA
>JAJIZL010022019.1:132958-158910 GCA_023969395.1 Amblyomma maculatum | reverse complement strand
CTGAGCATTCTGGTAAACCGAAACTGTTAGTGTCGGTTTTTGCATATCAAAAAGATTAGTTTTTCTTTAGTGGTCTTGCGTTTCTCTTCCTAATTTTTGTTTTCTAATCACACTTCCATGTGTCCATGCACGAGTATCTATTTTTGTTTGCAAAAAGCATTCCAATGAGGAATGCCTGACGTTTATACCCTGTATGTGGTATGCACTGGAGCTTTCCCGCACCAACTTAACCACCAGATTACCTGTTCGTAGCCTCGTGTACTTCTAGGTCTTCATCTCGTTGTTTACGCGCTTTAACTACATCAGAATGATGAAAGTTTCTTTGAAAGCTTGCTTCACAAGCGACCAACTGCGCATCAAGATATCCTACCGTCACTCTATCGATGCCGCATGAAACGAGAGGAACAAAAGCGAGCAGATGCGCAGAAAAAATAACAAAACAGAAGACAAGGAGGCTCTTAATATAAATGTAGACACTTTGACCCTCTTGTTCAACGCTACTTTAAATATGTAGATATAAGAATTTCATCTATTTTTTTTTTCTCGAAATTCAGCTTTCTGCCATTTCGGCTTTCGCGAATATTCGTGGCGTTTTTCCCCGAAAAGATAATTTAAATATTCTTCGCACGCGCATTCTTTATTTATTGGGCCGTGCAATAAACATCGGGGAAATAAATTGTCCTGTACCTTTTATAATAGCTGCATTTGCTTTAAAATGATGCCTGTATAATATTCAATAACTTTGGAAATTGTGTGATTAAAGCAAGCTTTTTTTATGACACGAAATATTTCGGTTCATTTCACAGCGGCAACCTTTAGGCATGTACCTGCTAACGGAATTTTTGTTTTTGTGAGGTAACTAATAGTTATGATTGTTGGCGTGGGATTCGTATTTAGTATATTGTTTAGACTAAAAGAAACACAAATTCGTGTATTTCAACATGATAAAGAGTCGAAAAGACCATTTTTAATACAGACCCCTAATCTCTTCTTTGTGTTTGATATTAAAATTTTATCCTGAAAAGTGGCCTTCTACCGTAAAGCTTCTGTTGAGACTTTACGTCTCTGGCTGCCACGAGATATGACAGCGACGTTTGAGCGACTGTCACTGGAGAATGCCGGGTGAGGCAGTTCTGAAGCAATTCAGCCACACACGTTTTCTTATCGCGCTTTCGTTGTTTTGTGCACCGTTGTGCAGTTAGTAATGTCTTACCTCCATATTTTTTCTGCCTTCGGATGCTGCAGGATTATAGAACTGCGTCAGCTGGTAAGGGCCTGATTTTTTTATCCTTCCCCCCGTCCTTGTGTGCATCTCGTGCATCGGAAACTACAGAAATCGTATTCAGCAGTATTGATCGAGACCTGTGCGTAATAACGACTGCATCTAACTGTGTGTTTATTACGCGTCAGTACTGAAATAATAATATTACATGCGCACGTGTATTCTCTGGACTTCGGCACTAATATTTCTCCGGCCTAGCTAGACTGTTTAGTAAGTTGCATGTGCTCCAGTGAGCAGATTTTGATTTGTTTCTGCAGTGGATAGATTAATGGCGCCATTCTTTGATGAAATGAAAACATAAGTTTCACCTAATCTCACAATGGCTACATTGTAGCGAGTTAAACCAAACGATGCAAACCCGTAAATTAGTTCCCCTTGTTCCCAAGTTTCAAAGAATATATATTTTTCTTGCACGAAGCCATGAATGATTGAAAGGAGTAGCTGATCCCGAGTTTGTTTTCTTTACATGTCTCAAAGGGATATCACCTTGTGCCACTGTACCGGTTACACAGCAAAAGGAAGAGAGCCCGGCAATTCCCTACATAACATCTCCACCAAAGCTGCGTTTTGTGAGCAGCGCCTAACAGGAATACGAGCAGGCGACTAGGTTCCAAATCGCCCCTCAAATTATTCAAGGGTACGAAGCAAATATTTCAGAAACTTTGGCGAAAGATAAAAGACGCCTTCTGAAGAAGGAAGGTGTTCTTCTTCTATGTTCACTGCATAGCCCTCGTACTGGCAACCTCAAACTTTGAAGGAGAGGAACAGTGTAAGCATATGAAAAAGAGAAGCTTTGGAAACGTACCAAGCCCAAGATGAGCGTGAAAAACTAAATTGGCTTTGGTTTAGGTTGTGGTTAAACCTGCAGATACGCGAAAGCAATCTGCAATGCTAAGGTTAGGTTCGCCTAGGAAGTAAAGACGTCTCTTCTGCGCATAGTAGTTTACTCTATGTTTTAAGATTTATTTATTCAATAGAGGAATCGCTTCACCTATGAGCATCCCTTGCCTCTCGTCGTTGATCATTCTCATTCTGACGTAGCAGACTTTTAATAGTATGACATCGTCTCTATGTCGAACTCCGGGGCACACCGCCGTCACAACGTTCGAACGAACCTTCTGTCCTAGCAACTCGTTGTTCTTCGCCTCCACCAACTACCAAGTTACCTCTCTTCTTTTTCTTACTCTTTTTTACTTTTTCTTGGTCTTTCACTTCTTTTTTTTTTCTTATTCTACATTTTTCTTCTTTTTTTTCTTCTCCTTTTTCTTCCTCTGCTTTTTTCTTCTTTTACGTCTCTTTCTTCTTCTTTTCTTCTCTCTCTTCTTCTTTTTCTTCTTCGTCTTCCACGGTGCCATGGTAGCACAGTGTCACGCCGACGGCTTGAACACTTACTGCAGCGTAGCTTTCGCTACAAAACGCATGAATCACAGTGAAAGCTCGAACGTTCATAAGTGTGACGTTTGTATCTGAGCCCTCTCCAATGGCAACTATTCTGAAGTGACAAAGCGAAGGCCGACGGGCGAATTACATAAAACATATGACAAATTGAAGTCGTTAGGAGCAAATAGTGGCAATCGACTTGTGACGAGCCTCGATCGTGCATGTGCCATTGGCTTTATATGTGGGGCTTTATATGTGGGCCAAGGAAAAACAAAAAGAGAAGAAAAAGAACGCTCGGTCAGCCGCAGCTAATGCTTTTTGCTCAATATTTGGTTCAGCAGCGTTGAACCATTGTAATCTTTTTAAATGAAATGCGCAAGTTATTCCCAATCTTGAACAAGACAAAATAAAAGCATGTGCCCTTTTGTAAAATACACTTTCTCGCAAAACGCTCCGAGTGCACTCGACAGCTGTGCACACTTTGCCTATTCTAAGAACTTGAATCTGTAGAATATGACATCGCTGCAATGACATATTCTTGGCGTGGAAGCGATACATCACTGCTCCATTTTACCTGCCCTCATCTGGTTTCCTGAAGGCCGAAAACTGCAAATAAAAAAAAGTGGACGAGCTCTAGGGCACATCGTGACGACAACAGTTCTAGAGCACTGCGTACTCAGGAATTCGAATAAAAGAGAAATTAAAGTTAGATATTCTCTTCATTATTATACAGGCTAAAACAAACGAAAATTAAAAAGAGCAAGTGTTTTTCCGTAGCGGCAATTAAAAAACGGTGTTAAGTGATCGCGATTATAACAAATATCATGTCAAAGCACATTCCTAGCATCGTTATTCCCTCCGATTACAAAGCTCTCGTTTACAACTTGATAAAACTCTGTCAGATTCGCATGCTCGGGCAGCTCAAGAGAGTTATTAAGGCGGAAACTTGGGCGAGTTGAAAAGCATTTGAAATAATCTGTTCTAGCGCTTCTTCAACACACAAGGGACATTAGATGGAGGAACACATAAGAACAGGACGGATGCTAGTCTTCAACTGTCGTTTATTGAAGCAACATGTCATATATACGATCTCGAAAATGAACATCACACATGCGTAGTGAGGGTGCCCCGCTTAAGGTACGATAGCTCTTTATAAGATAGATACACAGATGGAATGCTGACACAGTTTCGGCCTTCCTTATTTATACACAGGGCTTCGACAATCTCGCTTTCTGATTGAGCCTTATTTGTTACCAGTACGCGCGTGTTCTGAAGGATCGATGTGCAGTGTACGGGGTTTGGGTCGCCGGGGTGTTTTTTGATGAGGCACCGCTTGCAGTGATCAGCGAGATTCCCCCCACCTGATATAGATCCTGCAGCCAAACGATGCTCTCTGTCTTTCATTTAGGCATCGACCTGACTGTCCAATATATACTTTGCCGCACGTGAGCGGGATTTCGTACACGACACAGACTTTGCACGGGACGAACTGCGTTTGGTGCTTTTTTGCACAAATCGGCTGTTTTGCCGCACCGTTCACAAGAGGGCACAGCCGCACAAGCTTTCTTGGGGCAGTCAATACAAGATCGACGCCACACTTTTTTGCCGACTATTTTAAACGGTGCGACACGTTGTGCACATAGGGCATAGCCACAAGTCGAGTTCGCCGATGGGGATCTTCACTGTTTTGTCGCCGTCCAATTCTCACTTCTTTCAGTAGCTTTTCAGCCACAAATGTAATGGTTTCTTCAGGCAACCCAGCGTTTTTTAGGCGAAGGTTTTGCAAAGCCACGCTTTCAGGGATGCAATGTTGACAAGACTTGATGAGAGCAGTGCGGATGGCATTCATGGCGATACCTCTCTTAATCAGCTTAGAATGCGCTGACTGGTAGTTAAGAATTTGTTTTTTTGTCCTCAGCTGATACAACCAGCAAGCACGTGCCCTTTCAAATCTTATGCATATGTCAAGGAACTGCAACCTATAGTCACTTGACATTTCTGTTGAGAAGACCTTGGCTACTGGAGTTGAACACATCAAGCACATTTCCCACCATCTCTTCCCTATTGTCAAACATTTCAAGATTCATTACCACAAGGTAGTCGTCAACATATCTAAAAATGCGTTTTACTTTGTCAGTGTTTATCCGCGCAATAATACGTTGGTCACAATAGGCTAAATATATATCAATCATTAAGTGCTGGGACGATGCAGGCACTAATGCATATGTCGTCCTTCTAAACATATTTTGCACCTCCATGCTTAGCAAGAGTCGATGAAAGTTAAAACGATACAAGGTTTAAAAAGCTATCGATTGACATCCCAATATCATTCTGCAACGCAACTGGAGTGCCATTTTCAGTGCAGTCGCGCAAAGAAGTCATGCTATCCCTTTGTGGTATTCAATAAAAAATGTCTTTTATATAGATGGAAAAGGCAAAAATGAACTGCAAAGATTCTTTGTGAGTCTTAAGATAATTTACTAGCTCATTTGAGTTAGAAATCAAAAAAGGGTCCTTCACTTTCAGGAGACCTAATTTCGCTTGCAAGAATCTAGAAAGAACGCCTTGCTATGACCCCCTTCCTGTTACAATTGTCCTCAGCGCTACATCATCTTTATGCGTTTTCGCGGTGAAGAAAACGCTGAGCGCCGTATTTCCTTGCTGTCCCCAACTTACCCCGCCGGGGTGGTGCAGTGGTAAGACGCCCGACTACTGTGCGGGAGTACCCGGGTTCGAACCCAACCTCGGTGGCTGCGTTTCGATGGAGGCGAAACGGAGTGGCGTCCGTGTGCTGTGCGATGTCAATGCATTTAAAGAACCCCAGGTGGTCGAAATTTCCGGAGTCCTCCACTACGGCGTCTCTCATAGCCTTAGTCGCGCTGGGGCGTTAAACCCCACAAACCAATCAACCAGTTCACAGGAAGGGAAAGGCGCAGTATCTGTCACACTTGTTTCTGTGGACACCTGACCCGTGCCGTAGGGGAAGGGAGGACTTTGGGAGTGAAAGTGCAAAGAGAAAGAAGAGCCATAGTGGAGGGCTACGGAGTAATTTCGACCACCTGGGGATCTTTAACGGGCGCTGACGTCGCACAGCACACGGGCACCTCTTTGTTTCGCCTCCATCGAAACGCAGCCGCCGAGGTCGGGTTCGAACCCGGGCACTCCGGAAAGTAGTCGGGAGTCTTAACACTGCACCACCCGGGCGGGGAGTGGATAAACGAGAAACAGAGAAGAACGAAAAAGAAGAGGGAGAGAGAGACGCTCATCGCAACAGCCGTTGTCCACCATCGAAACGGTAGCGGGTGCAATTACGGCCACTTACGGCGGGGGCTAGCCTGCTACAATATTGAGGCGAAAGCCTTTAATGGCTCGTACTGTCGTGGGCAAAGTGTGTCCCGCTTTTGCGGCGGCTGTTCGTGGCGTTTCTTGGCCTGCGTTGAATTGTGAGATTGCAGGAACACTATAGACAAGATGAGACTTCTCAGGCTTTCGCCTTTTACTACTTTAGTCGCTAAAGTCCCTCGTAATTGTTTTCATCTCTCTTCTTAGACATCTAAGAGACCCTGCAAATTTTAAACAGCAAATCTGGCGCATATTCCTCGGTTTCGCGTCGTGGTCGCCGTCACCGTTGTCTCGTAACCAGCTCCACTTTACCTCACGCGTTCCTTCCTTCCCTTACGGCTCAATTCAGGTGTCAACATAAACAAGTGTGACAGATACTGCGCCTTTCCATTACTGTGAACCAATTATGAAAGGCACGCTTCAGAGCTGAAGTGGAAGATGTGACCTCACATGGTATACACTGAGAAGATATTTCATGAATAATGCGAGCGCCCACACCGAACTGCAAGGTAGCATGTGCTGTAACGGAGAATGCACCCACTCACAGAGAAAAGCATATTTTGATGTAGTTTGCTAGTTTGAAAGTTGGAATCTTTAGCCGAATGTTTCTTGGCTTTCGAGGAAGGCCTGGCCGGGGTCGCGCCTGCTCTCATTTTCTTTTAAAACAAACTGCTAGAAACTCGCTGAGACACTTTCTAGTTTTGGTAACAGCGTCTTCAAGTTAGTTTAAGATATTTGCGAAGGTTCTTTCTTCTCGTCTGTAGCTTATAACATTAGTCTCTTCGCGCGCAACGTTACTATGGGCCCACGCGCTTCCTCCCGCAACCTCCCAATAACGTAACTGCTCTCTCCATTTTTCGACCACAAAGCTTCCTTCATGACAGTCAAGGAATGTTAGTAAAGCGTTTCTTGAAGGATTATGTATAAAAATGAAATAGATGTTCTGTAATTGTACATAGATATCTTGCTCGAAATATTTGCCTAAGTCTATCGAAAAAGGTAAAACAGCTGATGAGCTGCGCTCACATTTTGCAATGGGAAGTGACGTAATCATTGCAAAATTTTTTGAACAGTAAAAATCCCCAATCAGGACTACGAAAACAAAACATTAGTACTAAAAATCAGGTATATATTTTTTCTTACTTTCAATCGTGTCGAATGCCGCACTCTACCATATCGGTTGCGCCGATGAATAGGTAGGTTGGCAAATTAAATACTCCGAGGAAAATAAAAACATCGAAAAGACACGAGGAAAGCTGCTGACTCCTCGTGTTACCTTCTTGCGAGTCGCGACTACAATGTGAAATTCAATCGCGGGAGAGAAACTGGAATTCAACAGGCTTGAATAAAAAAAAAATCGGAAGGTTCGAAAAGGAAAAGTAACTATTGAGGAAAGGATCATTTGGAAAACATTGGAACAAAGATGGTACCTTGAAAGAGGATCTGTGAAAGAATACGTCATCACCATTGTTCCTGTCTTGGCGGTTAGCTAGGTTAAAGGCTCGTTGGTTTCATATTGATTCATTATGTTCAAAAGGCAGGAAAAGCGGGCTGACAACCGAAAGATTTCTCTATGCTGCAATATCAGTATTTTTTCGGCCTTGGTGACACATACGAAGCTAATACCGCAGTTGATCGCATCGTAAGGACACCATTTACTTCTTTTCACTGCATTTCAGTAAGAGCAGACTGAATTTCAGCTTTTATTGAGGGTTCTATAGGATGCGGGGAAGACAGAAATTGAAAACTATTGACAAAATGAGTTGGAGAACACTGAAAGAAAGAAGGCGTCTTGAAATAGGATCTGTGAATGTATATCTCATCACTGTTGTTTCGGGCTAGGTGGGTAGCTAGATTAAAGTCTCGTTGATTTCATATTGACTTTACGGCCCCCTAGAGACGACTGAAGAATCGGCTACCTGATATTGTGGTTGAGGAAAGTTCTAGCCTTCTTGCTTATGGTTCGCCAAAGAAGCCAAACTAGAAAGGTATAAGCAAATAGATACTTACATTGAACAAAAGTAGCTTTATCGACCGTTATCATAGTAATTAGCTTCACCCTTTTTAATTTTAAAACGTTCCGAGAATTTATCACATAATATGCTTGTTTGCTACGTTGCTCTGTGATTTTACTATAACAGCAGGATGCTGCCTTGAATAATACCAAAACCTAAAAAGCAATGACTACAACTTTGTATAAGCAGGATGATACCTTGTTTAGTAAAAGAAACTAATAATAGTGCAGTTTTCTACCCGACAAGAGCGCATGAAAGCATACAAGTAACGAAAAATGGTAGGTAAACAGGAGTTGAGCTTTCAGGCACGCTATAGCTATAGAGTTGTAGCAAGGGGGGCCAGTTGAATTTCGTAACTCTATGAAAGTCATTTTCTTTTTGCTTTCCCGGTAACGCAAAAAAGTACATTTTACATGGCGGCATTACACATCTACAGAGTTGTCATATATGCGTATCCCATCTCAAGAAAGAAAAACAACGTGCCAATGGTGGGAACCGAACCCACGATCTTCAGATGTCGTGGGTTTGGTTTCCACCATTGGCACGTTGCTTTTCTTTCTACTTTGTGTTTAATTATCTTTCTTCTAAACAGATTACGTTACTAATTTATGTGATTACCGAAGTAAAAATTAAAAGAAAGACAAAGTACAATCCCCAATGCTTTCCTTGGCCTCGCCGACTGTTGGCTTCTTTCCTTTTTGTATTATGCGAGCACCCTCACTTCCCCTTCATTTGTTTGCTTTGGGTTGTCTATCTGTTTCTATATATATATATATATATTTGTATCTATGTAACGTTACATCAGGTGTCCCCCAGGGCGCCGGCTTATCCCCGCTACTCTTCCTCATTTACATCAATGATCTCCCAGCTAATATAGATAATAAACTAAATCTATTTGCGGACGACTGTGTCATCTACAGTCCCATTCATCACCTCACCGATAGCCACCTACTACAAGAAGACATTGATGCAATAGCCACATGGTGTGACACTTGGCTCATGCTTTTGAACCTGGACAAATGCCAACTCTTGTCGTTCTCTCGCAAACGAACGGTAATTCAGCATTCATACACCATCAACGCTACCCTGGTTGCCGAAACGTCATCCTACAAGTACCTTTGATTACATCTTTCATCTTCGTTATCTTGGGTCAATCACGTCCAAACAATATGCTCTGATGTCTCACGTCTTCTAGGTTATTTACGGCGAAACCTCAAATCAGCATCCCCGGAAGTGAAAAAACTGGCTTATCAAACTTTCGTCCGTCCCAAACTAGAATTTGCATCATCAATCTGGCACCCATCTCAAGCCTACCTCACCGCCGAACTCGAAGCCATCCAAAATTGTGCAACCCGCTTCATCACTTCTGAATACTCCAAAGAAATCAGCATTACTGCACTTAAACGCTCTATCTCCCTGCCCCCTCTAAAGTCGCGCCGCACCATCTCCCGTCTTTGCCTACTGCACAGCTTCTTTTACCACACTGCTTCCAGACACCCTTTGCTGCAACCACCGCTCAGAACGTCCAATCGCCTAAGCCACAGCCTCCCTATAGCAGGTATCAGGAGCGGCACTTCAGCTATGAACAGTTCTTTTTTCCCCAATGCGATTACTCTCTGGAATGCCCTACCTAACGACATAGTTACATGCGACGATCGCAAATCATTTCGCACAAAACTCGCTATTCATTTCCAAGATGTGTAAGGATTTCATCTGTGTTACCATCAATCATTCATTGGCTTTCAACTTTACTTGCCGCCGCACCTGCATTTGCTGCTTTTCTGCATGATCCCACGGATACCTTGATGCACTTTATTTATTTATTTTATTTTTCCTTGCCTTTTACAATTTGTAGTGTTTATGTTTACTGTGCCTGCCTTCATCAAGATTGTATTTACCCCAACTGTAGCCCCTCCTTATGTAATGCCCTCGGGCCCTTAAGAATGAAATAAATGAAATATATATATTTGTTTCATTTGCATTTGAAGTTCCTATTCGTTAGGTGCACGCTTCACAAGGCCATTGCAGCGCGAGTGTTTCAAATCACTTAAATGTGTGCAAGTGCCCCAGTCGAATCCTGTATTCGACTCCATACCTCCATCTTCGTAAACAAGACGAGGACGCACTCGAAGTCATCCTAAGCAACAAATTTTAAGAGAACCCTCGATCTCCCCATGAACACCTCCAACTAGCGTCTACTGGGCCTGGGCATGGTAAATACGTTCCGGGAGACCCGAGAGGCTCACTTAACCTACCAATACACACGTATTCTAAGACACTCTCGGGTCGTCGCCTCCTTGCCCGAGTGCACATCTAACATACCACTCTTATGGAAGAGCGTGTACGTCTCCCTTTTGAGTGGAGATGCGCCCTCCGCGTACACCCCCTTCCTAACATGACACGTGAAGACCACTATACCCGGCGCCTGGTGCAGGCGGAAGCCCTGGGCCGCCACTATGGAACGAAACCCGTCATTTATTACGTGGACACCTCCAGCCCCCACCATGGGGGATGGTACACGGCCGCAGTGGTTCACCAGTCCACAACTGTTAATGGGCTTACATTTCGCGTCCGCGACATAACTCACGCAGAGGAAGTCGCCATTGCGCTAGCAGCTACCCACACTGATTCCAAAATAGTTATCTCTGACTCGCGAGGGGCCTGTCGGAACGTCGAGCAAGGCTGGGCTTCATACTTTGCATACCAACTACTTGAAAACTGCACCTATACCGGGGATCCCGCTCAACGAAAAATAGTATGGGCTCCTGCTCATATGGGGCGCGGGGTGAGTGAGGCAGCCAGCGTTGCCACCCGCGCGCTTTCTCTCCGGACTTCCCATTTCGACACCCTAGATCAGGATCTCGAGTTCGAACCCGCATTATCTTTTAAAGACATTGTTCTTTATTATCAATCTTGCCATAGCCTTTACCCTCACCCGAGTAAACGTCTAAGACGGAGGAGCGGCTTATACTCCGTCTCTATACCGACACTCTGCTGTGCCCGGAAGCACTCAAACATTTGAATCCTTCCTTCACGAGCAGTTGTCCGCGCTGTGTGGAGAAGCCCTCGGACATCTACCACATGGTGTGGGCTTGCCCATCCAACCTAGCTATTCCTTCTCGCCCCAGCTCCACTCGGGAAGCCTGGGAGGCGACCCTGCTAGGCTACTATGACCTGCAGGTACAAAAGGCCTTGGTCGAGCGCGCCCGGGGAGCGGCCGACGCCACTGGGGTCCCGTACTAGAGACCCCACCTAGTATTTGTAAGAGCCGGATCTTCAAATATCCGGTTCATGCATACCTCCATCCCTTTTGAATCATTAAACGTTTACCACCACTAACACCCTAAAATTAAATTGTGTCGCATCGGGTTAATTGTGGGAATTTGGCCACGCCAGCGCAACTTCGATACTCCACAGCCGAGAAGGGAGACAATGTGATCGCTTATTTCAGCGCAGAAATAAGAGAGAATCAGGTAGGATGGAAATCGGAAAAATAAAAAGAAGTGCCGCCGTAGAAGACTGCGGAGTAATGTCTACCGACTGAGGATCTTCAATGAGCAATGACCACACGGACGCCTCTCCCTTTGCCTCCATCTAACCCCAGCCTCCCGCGGTCGGGTTCTAACCCGTCGGGCATCTTCGGGCATCATATCCATAGTTGGGCCTCTGCCACTGCGATCGGGCGGCAGCCGGACTGCAAAATAGTTTAAAGAAATTTATTTTTTTACAAGTATGTATTCAGAAAAAGTGCGCTATAATGACTAGTCGCTCTGAATATCTGTAGTCAATATTAAGTATATAATGAATTTTAAAGACAAGCCAATGTAGTTTGAATCCTCCCAAGTTTAGGTGAGCTCCCCTACTGGTATCTTGTGTGTTTATGGATGGTATTTGGTGCTGGCTAAAAGAACAGAAGAGGTGGGTGCTCCGCACTGAAATAGATGTACCCTGTTTGAAACTGATTGCAATTATAATGATGCCAGCGCCGCTAGATTCCAGCGCGATGCAATGCTACGCCGGTGGCATGTACAGGGTCGTCCACTTCTAGCTAGACACGGTCACTGCTTTTAAAGCAACATTGTATCTTACGCAGGCAGATATCGATGCAAAGCGATGCAAGCACACAGAGACACGGATGTGCTGCTTCACAGGGCCAGCTACTTTAGATTACTGCGTGGCCGGGTTGGATGCAATGACACCTTGAAAGCAGTGACCGTGTTCTAGCTAGAAGTGGACGAGGCTGTACATCTGCGATAAAGCGGCGTACAAGTAGCGTGTCGATATGCTGAAAATACTTTATAACCTGGTGTTTGTTCTTGTTTTCTATATTTATTCTATTGCTGCTTTACTGCGCGCTTTCTACAAGTGTAAACCGCCGAAATGGCACACTCCTCATGTTTGTACTTGAATATATTAGGATAGTTTTCCTTTCCTTTGTTTGCATTCTAGTGGCTTCGTAGATATAATTTTTTACTTGGGCGTACGGTCTCACCAGCAACCACTGTTTATATTAGACTAATAAAATACGTAAAAATTAGAGTTTGCGCAGAAAAGTTTACGGAGTGGGAACTCTTTTGCATTCGCGAGACTTCAGCGTCCTTCTCTCTTCTTGCGCTAAGAAGAGATGCACACGCGTTTGCATTGGAGATGTGACTAGGAAATGAGTTACGTTGCACTACTTAATGTGTTCATATCTATGAAGTTCGCTGATTCAACAAACCTGTCATTTGCGAAGGCGCCGAGTACTTGTATAAAACATGAGCAACAGGATTTATTCAGTGGAGAAAAGAAGGCTCAAAGATAATAGTTCAGACGCTGCGCCGGACAGCTCGGTCTTTCATGCAAATAAGTATAGGAACTCATGTTATCGAAGCACCTTAACACACAGAAATGTAAAACGGTTGGTTCGTTGCTGACAGAGTTGATGTCGTTTGCTGAGCGAACAAAGCACAGAATCAAAAAGTGGTCTTGCAAACTGTAACGTGAATTAGCGCTAAGGTACGTGTTCATGTGGCGGAGGGATCATCGAGAGAGTTTGGGGCGCACCAACATACTCAGAAACCGTAAGCGGCAAAATATTTCTGGCCACTGATCCCTGGTCACAGATTCCTGGTCACTTTTCCTGGAGCTGTAAGCGATCAAGCCTGTTCAATGCAAACCTACTTAGCGTCATTTGCCGTGTCTCAGTTTTAAAGTTTTACAGGTCTGATTAAGGGATGTCAGGTCTCAAGCAGAATGTAACAATTCTGCAAGCGCAGTAGGCGAAGATAAAAAGAAGAAAAAAGTCGAGTTCTTCGTATTCAAAGAAACAGTACGGTATATGTTGACGGTAGTTTTCTACGTTCTCTAGAATGAATGTGCTTACAGAAGCAGAAGGCCCATCAAAATGTCTTTCATATGATAAGATAGTCGTTCATGGTGTAGTCCACCTCCTTGAATGCGCGATAGCGATTGGCGCGGAAACTGAGGAGTGTAGACAATTAGTATTTCTCATACTTGCGCATTCTCGCTTTTATTTTATTGAATCATTCACTGTATATTCACCCACCTTGGCCGTGCTGGTACTGCCATGGAGAAAGAAGTTAATACAACACTTTGACTGGCACCAGGGGAATAGGCTGAAAAATTACAAAATTGCTTCCCAGGTGTAAACTGAATCACTTTTTTTTTAGCACAAGCGACACGCATGCTTCGAAAAATTCGCACTCGCGAGTTCGCTTCAAAGACAGCGTCACTTGGCTAAGTGTAGACGCGCTGCGCTTTTGCCTATACCCTTGATTCACTACCGATCGCAGCGCCACCTTTGTTTAAAAACATGAAGTATGTCGGTACACACTTTACACCACACCTGATATTTTTTTCAGCGTCAAAATTTAGCTTTACCTCTCCCAATCTTATAAAACTTCTCTCAATGAAAGTTTTTCTACTTTCTTGATGAGTATCTCACAATATGAGCGTTTCAAAGCTACAATAATTTTATATTCTGATATCTTCTAAAGCCTGTGTCAAACTGCAGAATGTCGTTTCTATGTTTTCTCCTCTGTTGCATCCTTTCGGGATGAACGGTTACCATTACCTTCAAAAGGCGCAGTTCTAGTATCAAAACTACTAGCAGCGGCAAGAGGCAGACGATGTACCCATTTCAAGGTCTAAATGTTTAGCCCACGGTAAAGAAATGAACAGGAGGACGAGTTATAGACCTGCTCTCCTCTGAGCAGCCCTTCAACGTGACACATCTAGCGCTTATGAAATCGTAACTTTTTGTAATGGGCAATAGTATTCAGTGAAAATATTACAAGAGAACTGAAGTCTGAATAGGCGGCAAAACGCAAAAGCATTCATTTGTTGCTACTGCTGATCCTTAATCCCACGTAACTTTCGTGACACCCGTATGACGTCCTTATATTTTACAAGTCATTCTGGATCCTCTGACAATTGTTTGTCACGTGGCTTCGATATAGTGTCACTGTATTTCGTTAGCTATCCTGAATCGCATGGAAAATCTTTCAGACGTGCATGATTCCTGTTAGGCGCCACCACTCTTTGCAAGTCATCCTGAATCACGTGACACTTTTTTGTCACGTGCCTGGTGTGATGTCATCACTTTTTTTAGCCATCCTTAATTAGTGATACTTCTTATTATGACAGCAACATGATTAGTATGAGGTTACATATAACTCATAAAGTTATACATAAACCAAATTCCCCTTGTATTTTTTGCCTCATGACCAATCATATCATCATGTGACTAATCATGATTACAGCCCTTGTTATAATATAATATTACTGAATTTAGAGCTACACAATTAAGCATTACCCTACGAACGATTATATGACTTATGAGACCACATATGACTTAGTATAACGTCACGTAATATTTCGGTATCACGATTTCCGGTGACACATTCTGCGGACAATTTCGGCAACTGCTTTTTTTTTCCTTGAGCCGGATGAAGCTTTCTCCGCACGACTGTTTACGATGAAGAGCACTGTCGCTATCTCAAAGGCCAGGCAGCTGTTCGAAAAACTGGCAATGGGTTTCCTCCGGTAAAACCTATTTGAGTTTCGAAAGCAACAGTTTCATGGCTACGCTTAGGGCAGCTTAGGCTACGCGCTGAGCAGTGACCGGGCTCTCCTCCATAGTTGATTGATTCTTGCCGCGCTCTCCTAGCTATATATACCTATACTACACATACCTCTTATCCGCGCAACCAACGGAGAGAGAAGCGCAACTGGCGCCAGCTGTGGTTATGCTGTCACTTCTCCGCCAGCGGCGCAACGCGCGGAGAAGCGCGGCCGCGACGGCAGCTCCGACATACCAGTTGCTGCCTCTGACATCACGCGGCTCCTCACGCTGTGCCACGCGAAATGGCTCGACAACTCGCGTAGCGTTGCTTTCGTAACAACAACGGCTTACCGTTATCAGAGCAATCGGCAATCGAGAATGCGACGATATGTATACGACGCTCTTCCAACCATATAATGATGTCAATTGCGCGTAAAAAGTGTTCGCCAGTGCACTGTCAGTCAGTGCACTGAAATCGCAAACAGTTGTCACCGTGTCTTGTGCGCGCATTCGACGAAAGCGGGCACATCCATGAAGCTGTGTTAGCACCAGCGATTCATTGGATGGGCTGTGACTATAACACAGTGTCGCCATTATGCAATACGTTTGTGAAGCTTCCGAACAATAATATGCAGACGAATGGGTGCAAAAAGCGTACAAATGCTAAAAATGTTTGTTTTTAATTTTTGAAAGAAGAAAACTTCTGTTGTTTATATCATTTTAAAGCTTGCGCTTCGATAGACCTTTGGCCCTGTGTGCGTCACCATACTGCTCGCTGGGCTGTCGCGTGCGCCTGGCATCAGTTCAGTTCAGTTCAGTCGTTCAGTCGTGTCCGACTCTTCGTGACCCTATGGACCATGTCACTCCACGCTTTCCGGTCTCTCACTATGTTCCTAACATCACATAACTTCATCTGCAGTGCCTCGAGGATGCCATCTAACCATCGCGTTCGCTGCCTACCCCTTCTCCGGCGACCCTCAACCTTTGCCAACATCAAATCTTTCTCCGGCGACTCCTCTCTTCTCATCAGATGACCAAAGTAGCTGAGCTTTAACTTTAGAATTTGACCCTCCAATGAGCAGTCAGGTGTTATGGTCGACAATATTGACTTATTTGATCTTCTGGCAGTCCAAGGAACTCTCAAGAGTCTTCGCCAGCACCACAATTCAAACGCGTCAATTCTTCGGCGGTCAGCCTTTTTCACAGTCCAACTCTCGCATCCATACATCACAACTGGAAAGACCATAGCACGAGTTATACGGATCTTGGTTGGCAGACTAATGTCTCTGCTCTTTACTCGGCTGTCAAGGCTAACCATTGCTCTCTTTCCCAGAAGCAGGCGTCTCCTAATTTCATGGCTGCAGTCTCCTTCCGAGGTAATCTTGGAGCCCAAGAAGAGAAAATCTGTCACAGCTTCCACTTCTTGTCCGTTGATGCTCCAGGACTTGATAGGGCAAGACGCCATGATCTTTGTCTTTTTAATGTTCAGTTTAAGCCCAAACTTCTCACTCTCTTCTTGTACGCGCATCAGAAGTCTCTTGAGTTCCGCTTCACTTTCTGCCATTAAAGTGGCATCATCATGGTCGAATTGGCAACTAGACCGGTTGGCAACCACACCTCAGAGAGAATGCGTTTAGACATCCTCCTGCCTTGACGCAAAGGTCTAAAAATTGAAGAAAGATATTAAGTGGGTTTATATTTATTTTTGCGTAATATGCAATGTAATATTATGTCTCCTCTGGCTTGCTAATGTTTTGATAAACGTTCTTGCAAAGTAGACAGAGCAGCGATTCCCAACATAACTTGATTATTCATAGAAAACGAGAAAGTTATCTATGCGTAGTAAAAAATATTCACTTCAATTAACTCAACAAACTTTCAATTCCCTACGGTTATCAAGTTTTTTTCACCCTTAACTTATGTTCGCTCACAACCTCAAAGCCTCAGCACGTCACCTGTTCATGTTGCCTTTATTTCGCAAAATTGTGGGAGCAGGGAATAACAATAGCAGATACCGTCATTCTATTTACCAAATACAACCACAGAAATATCTAGCAAAGAAAATAAGAGGTCGACCAGCCACTCTGGGTGGTCGGGCGAGCAACCACCCAATTGGATTCAATATTTGGAAGAGGGCGTTTTGTGAAGATTTGCTGTGAACCCGTTATTTAAACAGTTCAACGATTATAAATGAACCGATGATAACCTCTTCAGAGATACATTCAACGATTTAGAAAACACGAGTCCGTAAGGTGACATCGGAACCTATGATTAAGCACACCCATTGGCAAAAAGATTCTTCAGTCCAATGTTTTCGGCGATACATGCATCCTTTTCTGCTGCACAAAAGTCATATAGCGAAAACGATCCCAAGACAGCTTCCACCGAGAACGTTGAATAAATAGAGCCGTCATAGCATCCCTTTAAATTACTACTTTTACTAATTTTACTACTTTTACTACTTTCGTCTTCTGCAGTACATTTACCATAATAGGCTGTATACTACTCTACCTGATAGATCTACAGTAACGTATGACCTGCGAACACGAAAAAAACTTGTACCTATTACTCGAACCAACTATGGAAAACAGAAATTAACTTTTCAGGTGCCATCCCTAATCAACAACACACCAAATGTGGAATTTTCATTGGCACCTAGGGTATTTAAAAAAACGTAAAACAATATTTAAATGAATATCCCCCATAATTGCAATGGTGGTAGTAACTGTATTTTTCTCATATGTAATCTTTTTTGAGTAAATATTTTTGCTTTTAGTGTAAATATTTATGTTATTGACAGCGTGATCTGTTGATTTGTATATTCAATGAATACTGCATGTATTCATATCCTTTACATATCGTATGTAAGTGTTGCATAATGTTTGTTTTTATATAGACTAGTGGTGTGTGCTGTTGTCTGTTGTTATCTGTCTTGGGAGCCAAGGCCCAGTCAGGCTTGCCGCCTTTTGCCTTGGCTTCCCTTTTCTTGTGAAAGAAAGAAATAAATTTCAACTCCAACTCCAAATATGGCATGTTTTTAAATAGAAACGTAAAGAAAAGCACAGTCTGGCACGTTATTATGACATTAGTGAAAAGGTATGACGAATCACGGACAAATTTTATGGGGATCGAAATTCTTCCTCGTGTTTTCACCTTATTAAAACGTAAGCTCGCTGTTCAGATCACACTTGCTATGAAATTGCTGAGACTCCTTCGGCATTTTTCAGCTTTACTTGGACCACAATGACAGCAAAATCTCTACTTCCCTAACAAGAGCATTCTTTTCGTATATTTTGACTGCTGGACACAAGTGAAAGGAACTAGCAAACAGCAGATGCGGGTTGTCTTTTTTGTTTTTTGTAACATTATTTATCGCATCAGGGCATCAGTAGGGTATGAGATGAAGAATGAATAGATGAAATGAATGGAAAAAGATTAGCTTACTTCATGAAGTCCAGGAATGAGCGATGATGAGGTCCCTACGTCCAAGCAATATACAAGGCAGGATTGCTTGCTGCAAGACCAGCTGTCATCAGGTGACGGATTTGTGTCGGTTTCAGTGCTGGGCAGTCCCACAAAAGTTAGTGTATGTCTGCTTCAAGATTTTTGTTTTTATAGATTGGACACCTTGTGCGGGGATATAAGTGTACGCAGTAAGACCACGTCTTAGTGACATCTGGTGTGAGGGCAACATCGACCCGGATTCTCCTATGCGTAACATCCTCTGCACGGGTGAGACCGCGGGGTAGGGATACCGCACACGGTGGGATAAGGGCACGTGTGCGGCACCGGAGGTGTACCTTTTCTTCTTTTATGCACTTCAGTACTAAGATTCAAAGCCGTTGCCGATGCGCTTTACCTTTATCCATAGCCATAAAAGATTTTTAATAAATTTTAGCTGTCGCTTGGTCCACTCAGAGGAGGCGTGAAGCCAGTGAAAAATTTAAACAAAATAACTATGGCAGTAAGACAGTCACATATTACGTGGATGCAGCGGGTCCCACCAAGGACAAAATCTGCATCATTGCTCTTGTACACGAGGGAAGGCAGGTGAACGGGCTCTCGGTAAAAACTAACAACGCGCTAATGTTGGAGGAAGCGGCGATTGCACTGGACGCCACCAACTCCGACGCAACGTAAATAATGTCGGACTCGCAACGGGCCTGCCGACATTACGTGCCGGATAGGATAACGCCACTTACCCGCAGAATAATATTGGCACGTACGAGTAATTCAGACTCGGATAGTAGCAACAAACAGAATATATGGGTGCATGGTCACCAGGAATTAGAGGGGAACGAGACCGTTCACGCGGCTGCCCGAGCGTTTCTCCCCCGAGGTTGCGCTTAATCCTCCGATTCTACCGAGGCAACCATACTAATCCCGCTCATAACGTATGTGGATATTGCAAATCATTTACGCCTCTGCAGGAGGGTATTACTCCCGAGACCCGTCAAAGGTCCCGACAGATCCGAGCAGTGCCACCTTAGACGGCTCCAAATCGGGTGTTTTCTAAATCCCGCCGTACCAAAACACATGGACCCGACATTCATGGGTAGGTTCGAATTCTGCGAGCAGTATGCTGACCTATATAGAATGGTGTGGGCCTACCAGCAAAATACAACTATCAAAATTACAAAGCAGCCAACTAGGGAGGGCTGGGAGGCGGCCCTGTTCAGCTTTGACCTGGAGTCCAAGCGTGCCCTGGTCCAGAGAGCTCGGGCAGCGCGGGTAAAATCTCCTTTCCGCCTACTTCAGAAAAGGTTTTTGTTCTTCCTTAGCTGAAGTGAAACCTTTCGGAAGGTCGCCGCTTGGGCCGCGGGCGGGCACTCATGAAAATTTCCCCAGTGGCACTGCATTGGTTTTTTTCGACGTCGTTTCTGGTAATGCTGTTTCCTATCGGTCGTCCTTTCAACTGCGATGCACGGGCAGTCGTATAAGCACTGGTGCACGGTTGGTTTTGTGTGAACAATGCAATAGGAGATACGTGATTCCACCGTGGGGCATCGTTAGGTATCTCGCAGACCTATAGGCATCGCTAATTCCTCCGCGTTATTTTGCAGGCACCTCGACGGGATGATAAATTAGCGACGCCGATGCTTTTCTCCAAGTTCCGATGCACAGTCCAGCGCAATCAATATAGGCAGTAATTAATGGTAAGATGTTTGCTTGTGTCAGGCTTTTATTTTTGTTTTGTTTGTCTTCATGATTCAGAATTACGGGCGGATTGCTTTCTCAAGAACAACATCGATGATAGCTTGGCAAAACTGTAAACACATTTACATACAATGATTCACATACTTTGATCATTGCAATAAAGAGCTCTAATCCTGACATTCACACAAAGTAAACGTAGCTTTCATGAACTCTTCTCTTAAACACATTTAAATTGTTTTTAACTTATTTATTTCATTACTGTGATGATACTTATTTTCTTCAGTGGGATACCACGCGGTCAATGAAACTTTTCTTGAGGGGAAGCATGCAGGGAAAACCGCGGACTGAGCTACTGCGGCGAGCTTAACATTGCCTTTCGAGTTCCGCGCCTTTTAATTTGTGGCAGAGTTCTACAGGGCCAGGGGGCGCGGTAGTAAATAAAGTAACAAGCACTAAAAAGAGCGCCCCGTACACACCTTCTTCACCTCGCGTTCCCACATTACTCTTGGGCGTTGCAATGCAGCGGGAAGTCACGACGTAAAGACTAGAGCACACGAACGACGCAGATATAATGTAAGGGGACAGGATAGGCGCTTGCATCATGGATTGTTAGAACCTAACTACCAACTAGCCCATATACGATCTTTGGTGGGGAAATAAAGTAGAAAAAGTCCGGGGGGAGGCGCGGGGGGGGGGGGGGGGAGGAGGGTTGTCGTTAGGAGAGGTTGTGAAAATATAAGATAGAAAAAAAAGGGATTTTGAAACAGCCGTGAGTCGAAAGCAGGGCAGATAACGCCTTTCTAAAACTGCATGGCAATAAAAAACCCGCTGGTTCTGACACTGTCTTGTTTAATGCACACTCTAACCTACTCCCTTAAGTAAAAGTTTAGCAATAGATACAGATTCAATGGCGCCTAAAAGAAATCTGAGACTTTGGGAATGCAATAAATTGCACACATTTATGGTTTAAGACAAGGTTCTCAAGAATCTTCCCTACATAGACTGCTGTTCATAACAATTATGGCTGCTGCTTCTATATGGCAAGGAGTTTTCCACTGCGTCTTTGAATCAATTATAAAGCCTCCTTGTGCCGTTGATGCAGCGGCTAATCATGTGCCCGAGCTCTGTGGAAACTTCAAGCGTACAAGGTGGTTATGCGCCCCGTTTCCGGAGAGGAAGTTGAGTGGCTGCATGTTAGATGACACTTCTGGAGGCGATGGTGGGCAACGGATTTGGTAGGTGTGCATCCCTGCAGATGGGGAATACGGATGGGAAGTGGATGTTACTGGTGATCCTGAACAATCTCTTTTCTCTTTCTGTGAACTTATGCAGTGATGCTTACTTATAAGCACTGTAATTGAGATCCTGCATACGTAAGCACCCGCCGAATACCTGGGCTAGAGAAAAGTGAGGAAGTTATTACTCCTTACTTTTGAGACCACGATCGCTCAAGATGCGTGATAGACTAAACTACTGGCCTTGGGAATAAACTACTTGAGTTTATAATAATCATAAGGACTTCAGTTCCGCGCCTGAAAAAAGCCCATATTTTCGCGCAGTCGAAGTAGTACTGCTTGCTCTTTGAAAACTAAAATAATATTTATAGCATATAAAACTAGCAACTATGCCAAAGTGCTGAAAAGGGCTTTCGTACGCCTGTCACGAATCTTTCCCTAACTCGCCACGTGCTTAGAGGTCTCCCTTTTCAAGCCCCCTGTCATTTTTTCCTGCCACGACTTCATCTGTGCATTCATAATGATTTATGCTCATTCTGAGTGTTTGGTTCGCTGCAAATTAGTTCCTGCTAATATTTAGTTTCCTTGTGATGAGCCTTAATCCTTCACTTTTCAAGTATCTCTCTCTAATGGTGGCCTGCTCATAAAAGCTTTCCCGCTTTTATGCGCAGGACACCATTAGGGAATATGTAAAGCTTCCCCACTTGACATATTCTATTATACCCTCAGGCAAAAAACAACGTCATAAAAAAAAGATTTCCCGTGCTCCAGTTAGGCAGAAGTTTGGATACAGTCTCGCATCACGAAGGTTTCTTAGTGCAAGAACTTGACAGTATTTATGCAGGCAATGTACAGAGTTGCTGAAAATGTGAACTTTCAGAGAGCTAAACTGAACACGTACCGAGAATTTTGGCTCAAACCTCTTCTGTATAAGCTCCTAAAGTAACCTTCATGCTTTTTTTTTTTCAAAACCGCGTGAAAGGTAAGGGTATTTTATTTGCGTCGTTCTGAACACAACACTTCTTTGGGCATTGATGTTGACGTGGGCCACACAGACAAAGCACTCCTTGAAGGACCATGTTACTAGAAAACAACTGATCAACACTTAAGTATCTATTTAAGGCTATTACGTGATAACGTTAATGGCTCCCTTTTGTGGCCTACATTCCTCTTTCAATAGCCCTTCTCAAGTACGCACATATTTCATATTTTTTGTTCGCCACAAGATACGCAGTCTCCTTTAACCGAACTGAGCCTCTATGAACAGGGACCAGTGCGTATGACCGTGACCCATAAGTGGAACGTTTCATTCCTACTAATCCCAGTTAATATTTTTAACTCAATAAATTTACATTACATAATTTCCTGTGACAGTGTAGTTTGAGTCATGTCGCAATCTTATATTAACAGTTTATTTCATGTGTTAATCAATTTAACATCACAGGATGGCACTGCCGCCTCGACCAATCCAGGCTTTCACTTCACGTCGCTGGAGCTGTCACAGTCGCTTCTCATAGAAGACAAAAGGTACCTTGATGGCGCGTGCTGCAATGTTCTGGGAGGCAAGCAGTAGTTCAAATATGCATGTAATCAGGTTTCAGAAGAACAAAGGTGCTCCACTACGTCCACAAGATTAATCATTAGCATCCATGTACAATCAAACTGTGAAAGTCAAAGCATTTATTGCGGGTTGTCAGGTGTAGTGATTTTCACCGAAGAGAAAAAGTGTATTCATATCTCTCGCTGAACCTGACTGTATTTCTTGGGCAGATATTAGCTTTGGTACATCTAATACAAATCAAGTTATCCAGTGTCTTACAGGCATGATAAAAACACTTTTATTCCCTCTAGGCATACTACTGCCATGTCGTATCTATATCGTGCATCATATCTTGAACAAGACCACAAAACAGGAGAAAAATTAAATATATAAGAAGCTATTCATTACATTTTTGCAGGTAGGAACCATAGAAGTCTTTGCATGCTATTTGCGAGTTCTTTCAGTATGCGGCGCTAATTTATTTATGTATTCAACACTGCATACCTTGTACAGGTCAAGATGGGTGGTAGCAAAGGTAATATAAAATCTTTTAAAATTGGGAAAAAATTGATGTTTCAGGCGGCTCTGGAGAGGATAATAATAGATATAACTTCGACAACAACCATGCGGAATTGATGAAGGAATAAGCCTAGGTTAATGATATTCTACTCAAAATTGGTTGCCGTAGGCGACCATCGAAGAAAGCATAACTGATGGTCCCTTAGGGCAACAAACTGGATTCCAAGGGAAGGAAAGCGTAGCAGGGGGCGGCAGAAAATTAGGTGGGCGGATGAGGTTAAGAAGTTTTCGCACAGTACCGAGGGAATTTGAGGAATATAGAAAAGGTCTTCGCCCTGCAGTAGGTATAGTCAAGCTAAGGATGATGATGATGACTCAAAATGAAGAAAATTAAATGAGCATGGGCTGGTGATGTGATAACAACTTTGTTTCCACCAGATAAGGAGGCCCCCAATCCCCACCCCCGGCACACAGGCCTATGGGATGGGAGCGGAGACCTCCGCGATCTGAAGCAGGCAGAGAGGTCTTGGCTCTTCGCAGCTTTTCCCGCCAGGCGGATGGCTTGTTGCTGTGTAGCAGGGACCTCGCCCCGCAGCAGGGCTTCCCATGCTTCTCGACAATTTATATTTGTTTTAGCCCCTGGGGAGCTAACCCGTTTCCATATTATATGGTCGAGGGTCGCTCTCTCCCCACAGTGCTTGCATTTATCGCTTTTTTATCGTCCATCTGCGCATAATATGCCCCGACCGGGTTTACAAAGTTCCCAGCTTGCACGCGCCGCCATGCGACGGCCTCCCTATTGTTTAGACGTTTATCCGTTGGTGATACCAGTCTCCTGCTTAACTTGTATTTTTGAAGAATCGCCGTATAATTTTGCAGACGCTCGTCCATGTTCCGGTTGTCGGGCGGCTCCACAGTTACCCGGAAGTAAAGAGATCGGGCTAACTCGTGGGCCGCTTCGTTGCCAGGAACGGACGTGTGTGCAGGGGTAGAAATTAGGCGAATTTTCCTGTTTAGTTGTCTACTGGCCAGAATCCTTGCCGCTTAAGGCGAGACCCTACCCTTTCCCAAATTCCAAATAGCCTTCCGAAGGATGGAGCACGGGTTGGATATGTAATGTGAAGTCAGAGAACCACAGCGGCGCTACATAAGAAATTCCGAGTTTGGATAAACTCGTTAACTCCCCCAGCTTTGATGACGCGTTCAGATGATGAACTAATGTTATTATGATTTGACATTCAACACGCGAAAAGGCTTTCCGTTTCATTGTTTTGTCTATTCATTGTGAGGTTATCATATGAGCTGAGTTGTCGCACGCTAAAGGTGAGATCAGCCTTGCTTATTCTGCCGGCAGTTGCCCCACCGTTGGGGTTATCAGCCTTAGCCGTTGTTTCATGGCCTTCGTAGCGCTAGCGTTACTACGTTGGTATTTTAGAACAAGCTAACAGGGAAGAAAAAGAATGTGCATATTGGCAGAAAGACGGAATAAATTTACAAATGAAATACTAATGTTTAATACGCCCTGTATAGGGACTGGATTACAAAGGCAGCCCATTCGGCGGCGCGAGCGCTTACCTTCAGCGACCCCTAGAGGGACCGTTTCGAGTGGTGGTTCGAAACAAAAGACCGAAGGACCAATTACGAGGAAGGAACAAAATGTTACCGCCTAACTCGACGGACAATGCTGCCGCCTCACCCGGCACTTAGTAGGGAGAAGGCGGTCATCCCAAGGCAAATGCAAACCTGGTCACTCCTCACCTCGGCAGTGCTACACGTCCTCCACCCAGACATCTACACGATGATATGTGCAGTGTATGTCAAGTGGGTCCGGCGGACCAATGGCACATCATGTAGGACTATGCCAGCTTCTCGACCGAGGCTGCATTCAAGACATACCCGCCGGAAATTCAAAGTGCTGTGCAAAGTACAGGCAACGACGTTCAACTATGGGCCGTCCAGAAGGCCCGGGGTGCGCTCGAAAAGTACAAGGCTCACAACCCACCACAAACGGGCCAAATTAGGTAGTTCAGAGTAGGGCATAGCCGCGGGTCGAAGCTTGGCCAGCGTCACGACGCTTAAACCCGTCGTTTCTGGCTCCTTAGTAAAGTTATACATACATACATACATACATACATACATACATACATACATACATACATACATACATACATACATACATACATACATACATACATACATACATACATACATACATACATACATACATACATACATACATACATACATACATACATACATACATACATACATACATACATACATACATACATACATACATACGCACGTACATACATACATACGTACGTGCATACATACATACAACATACATACATACATGCATACGTACGTACGTACGTACGTACGTACGTACATACATACATACATACATACATAC